>CM056998.1:186394354-186591854 GCA_029891345.1 Dryococelus australis | reverse complement strand
CCCCCCCCTTCGAACCCCCTCCACAAGCGACAACTGTGAACTCTGCGCCTGAATTGCAGATAAACTCAACCTCGTTTTTACGCACAGTGTTTGTCATAAGGCCAAATTCATGTAACAAAAAAGTTTTGCTTTCACACTCAATACCAGAAACATTTAATAATTGTCAAAAAATAAAAAAGCACACAATAATTGATGAAAATAATTTGTAATTATTCCATCAGGTTTAATAAGCAAAATTGATGAGCTTTCTGTGTGCTTGGGCAAATTATCCGCAGAACACAATTTGGATGTACAAATATTATGTCTAACAGAAACACATTTAACTGAATCCTCTGCTAAGCAAATTAAAATTCCTCGTTATTCCCTCTATTCCACTTATAGCGCGACTAAGGCTGGTACCTGTATTTTCATTAACAATTATTTAATGTTTAAAAAATGACACGTTTGTTATGCGAAGATCAAGTGTTTGAGCGCAGTTATGTGGAAGTAATAGCTGACAAATTAAAATAAGTGGGGGTCCTCGCTATATATAGAGCCCCTTCTGCCAACTTTAGTAACTTCTTAAAATTTCTTGAAGCCATTTACGAAGCCAATCTGGAAATTATTCTTTGTGGAGACTTTAACAATGATTATTTAAAAGAAAGCAACCAAAGTACTGAACTCGAAAGTCTACTCAGTACCTTCAACCTTAAATTCGTAATAAACTTTGCTACCAGAATAGAAGGATCCAGTCAGACAGCAATTGATAACATTTTCATTGATAGTAACACAGTTGCAGAGTGCCACTGTCTCCCAGTAATAAATGGCGTATCAGATCATGATACACAGATATTAGTTCATTCTTCCATAAAAATGCCCTGCAAAAGCATTTCTTATAATGTAATATTTCGCTGGAAAATGTTTTACTATTCAAAAGTGAGCTCAGCAGGGAGCAATGGTCAACATTGTATACTTATACCGAAGTAAATGAAAATTTCGACTCTTTTCTTAACCAAGTTCTCCATTGTTTTGAAAAATATCGCCCATTCAGATTGACCCACAGTAATACAAATCCAAAGAAAAATGTATTGCTCACGAAAGGAATAATAATTTCCTACGAAATCAAAAGAAAACTGTACAAGGTCGCCAGAACCAGCAGCAGCCCTGGCACAATGAATCACTACAGGAAATACTGCAAACTTTTGAGTAAGGTAATAAAATCTGCAAAAAAAAAAAGATTTTTTTTGTAAGCGCATTTAGGATTCTCAAAAAAAATTAAAACGACATGGAATATTGTTGAAAACAAAACAAAAAAAAAAACAACAGAGGATACCAACGACGTTAAATTTGGTGACAAATGGGTGGAAAACTCAGATCCATAGGGTCGGCTTACCGACAAGAAGCTAATAAATATTTAGCATTCTTTTGGTCTGAGTTGTCTATTTCACGATAAAATGAAAAAATGCGTTATGACTAAAATGTTAGGCGTGGGCTCTCGAGAGCAGTGTGTATTGTAGAAATGTGATTACGTTGTGGGAAGGAGGGATTAACTAGTTTGAAGGGAAGGACCTCGCAAATGTTGTTGCACCTGGCATCGCTTGCGTTAAGGACGACGCTTACAGCACTGCTGTGACACCTTAGACAAATACAGGATGATGCACGAGGAATTGCAGCCTCTCACAGGGCTTATTTCCTACATGATTTGGAGCAAAATATGTCATATAAATGTGGGTCCCATGTCCAATATTTACAGAGTAATGTGATAATCAGTGTATCCAACCTGAAGTGTAAAGGAGTTTTCACCACCGTTGTAGCATCAATGTGTGGTGTGGTGTCCTACACGATGAGCTGATTGGACCGCTTCCACCATACTGGGATTGAACACTTATTACATGTGCATTTCCCTGAGAGATGGATTGGAGAGGCAGTTTTCACCCCTGGTGTCCTCGATCGCCTGATATATCACCACTAAATGATTGCGTATGGGAATGGATGAAGGATATTGTTTACCAAAGTACTGCAGTAACACGTGAGGAACTACTTGTGTGATCCATGCATGCCGCTACAGAAATGATTGCGTATGGGAATGGATGAAGGATATTGTTTACCAAAGTACTGCAGTAACACGTGAGGAACTACTTGTGTGATCCATGCATGCCGCTACAGAAATCACATGCAGCAGTGCGCAGCAACACGCACGGTTCATATCCGTGCGGCCAATTGTATGGAAATGGACGAATATTTTTGAACATCTTTTGTAAGTTTGTTAGAACACAGTGATGCTAAACTGTAAATAATACGGTCTGATAATGCACCACTGTATTCACTTCTGAAATGGGTTATTATTGTATTCGTAATTTTTTTAACGTTTCGAATTACTCTGTAAATATTGGGAATAGGACCCACATATATGGCATTTGTTGCTCCCAATGGTGTAAGCGATAGGCCCTGTGTGTGGCTGTATATGCCTTCCTCCCCACTTTGAGGTCTGTCTCATCATGGTTGTACTTGCACAGGAATCGCCGTCGTTTAAATGCAGGCAGGGTACGACTGGCGAGGTTAATAAAACCTACTTTTCCCGTAGAATGATTGCCAAAAACGTGCTCACCGCCTTATCGCCCGCAAATCACTGTCTAAGATTTCGTCGCGTACGGAATAAGAACAACTGAAGAGGGGGAAAAAAAAAGGGGGGGGGGGAATCACAGCTCCTTCTCTATGACGAACTACATCGCCGATAGCAGCCAACCGCAATCGTTGTGCTGTCGGAACTTAGCTCATAGTTTTCGCTGGAAGGAAATGGTGAATATAGACATTAGTCCGTTCACCGAGTACTTACAACTGTTCTGAGGCCCAGCTTAAGTTCTTCTCCCTGGATATTCCTTCGCATCATGCAAAAAAAGCTTAACCGAATGTAGAAAATTACACGAAAGGGTCAACTCGCCGCATTTTCCATGACAACTATTTCTTGCTGGGCATTGCTAACACACCTGTTCTCCCCCTGTTTTTATTCATAGTAATTATAAATTAAATATTATAATTTATAGGTCTACGTGAAACTATTTCAATAGCAGTCATGCTAAAGCCAGAACTGTTGGCATACCATGATATGCAATCTTAAAGTTTTGTGTGTACGAGAATTTTTGTACGATTGGCAGTTCTGCGCGTTCTTCACTTGCCGCTGCGAATACTACAGTTAAAATTAACACTTTAAGGACCCCCCTCCCCCCACTTTGTCTTTCTACTCTACAGATATGTACGTAATTTGTCATCCACCATCAAGTCAGTAATACACTAGTTTTTTTATTGCATGTATTTAATTTTGAACAGAGCTTTGAAAATCGTTTTAACATTAAAAGAATACGAAATAAACTGCATCAATTGAAACGTGATTCACCTAAATCCGAATTTTGGGTCTATGTTACAACTGGAAAGAGGTTTAAACGGGCAGCTTTATTATAGGCTGTTTACGGTAAAGTGAGCACTTTTGAGGCCCTAGTTACTTTTTTCTTTCAGCCATTTCTATCCTTTATCCACCTTTTTAAATAGATATTACCATGTGAGTAATAAACCCACACTCTAAATCTGAATCAGCGAGATCAGTTTGAATCAGTTAACAATACAGGGGTGATTCAAGAGTCACTTCAGTGAATTAAAATGATGGAAAAATACCAGTTTTCCTCCACTTATTGATTCAGTGACATTTTCCACTGATTCATCAGACTTTTTTTTTCCTTCACTGTTTTTGAGTTTTTTTTTTTTTTTTTTTTACTGATGGATCAGTTAAACATCGTGTAAAATGGCCGATAAACAACGTTTATCAAGTGAAATGACGAATAAACTAATAATACCAATACAAAATACTTTCTAAAATGTGTTTATTCTTTCAAAACACAATTTTGCAGATAAGATCGGTAGAAGGGCTTCGTAGGTTCTGGAACAAGGAATTGGGGATTTGGAGTGTAGGAGCTGTTAGTGCTCTCTCATTCCGAATCCCTGGTGGCCATATTGGAAGCCAGTGACCTTGATCTCGGTAACATTTGACTCCGAATATCTCCAAAAAAATATCCAAAATTATTATAAAAAAATTATTACTGAAAGTTATTTTTAAAAACTAGAATTAAAAATTATTAGAAAATGTATTTAAAAATGTATTTTTAAAACTTATATACACTGTTTGAGACCGCCATCTTCGTACAGTTCACGGCTGTTTATCACCTATGTTCGACCGCCATTTTGATAAACTCTCAATTTCGTTCGACTGCCATGTTTTTTTTCCTATTGTCATTTGTTTTGGAGGCCACCATGTTAGTAGGCGTCATTTGTTTTATATCGATCGTCATTTGTTTCGGAGCTTGTCTCTCACCAGCACTGCTAATTACTCATGTTCTTTCGATACTCTTGAAATATATATTTGTCTAACTGCCCCGTAAATGTTTCTCATTGGCGCATTTCTAATTGTCGGTTTCACTACACCCCCACCAATGCTTCTTATTGGCTAATTACGTTTGTTCGGCCAATTAGTCATCTTCGTTCCACCCCCCTTAATATATTTAATTGGTTAATTTCTCGGGTGTCTTTGGAAACCTTTGTTCCGAGCCAGATGCGTGCGCCCGAACTCCGCCATGTTTCTCATTGGCTAATTACCCGCGTGACAATCTCTCCGATTGGCTGATTGTACGTTTTCGGAAACCTTCGTTTGACCAATCGGCGAACTACTACTAATTTAATCGCGAGAGCGGACTATTTCATTCCCCCTTACACTATTAAGACTTACTCCGATGCGCTTTCAGGAAATTATTCATATATATATATATCTCAGAGGTGTAAGAATGTTGTCCGAGCGGTCATAAATACTTTCGGACATTTTGGCATTTGGAAGGGTGCGCTCGCTTAGTGCCTTGGACAAACGGGATGAGTTCCAGTGCCTGCCGAAACTATTTCTCCTGGTCTACGCACCTTACGGAATTTCGACCGTATTCAAGTATTTGTCGACGTGCCTACAGCCGGACGAAGACTGCCTCCCGTGCAGTGTGTGTTTCGAAGGCTGCTCCGCCTCTGTTCCCGACACGCGGCTTCGCAGGGACTGGTGCAAGGTCCGCCGAGCAGCCTCGCAACACCCGCCCCTGTAGAAGGCAAAGTGCAGGTTACCTACTGGCGAGCACTACCTGGCGACGAGGAAACTTAAGTGTTTAATGACTTTGTAGAAATGTTTTGAAATGATATAATGGTGGTGATCACGCCACGCGCCCCTTACACCGGCAGACCGGGTTCGATTCTCGGTTGTCGCATGTGTGGAAACGTGGCGGACTTTGGCTATTGGCGTGTGGTTTTCTCGCAGTACTCTGGTTTCCGCTACTATTGCCTTCCGTCGCTATTCCACGTTCACTTCGCTCCATTGCATTGGTCGCATATTCTCCCCCGCTCCTCTTTAAATAGGTGTTTCAAGGATCAAGTTCTACCGCCTTTGTATTACTAAAGCGCTGTAAACCGGTAAATTTTTTATTTTATTTTTTTAACACTGGTACCGCGATTTTTCCCATTGCAGAAAGTCCTTGTTAATCTTTCAATTGTATACTTAATATTGCTGTATTTATTTATAACATCTAAACTGATGGATAACCCGTATTGTATTAATTGATTTTTCTACGTGTTGTCAGTCACACTCCATAAGAGAAGTCATGCGCACATAGTTTGCTTTAAAATTACTGTAAATAAAAGGAATTTTTATTGTAGTTATTCTTTGATTCTTCCTTGGTGGGGGCCGCGGTGGTGTAGTGGTTAAACTACTCACCTCCCACCTAGGCGAACTGAGTTCGATTTCCAGCAGGGTCGCTCCCGGATTTTCGCATGCGGGAATCGTGCTGGACGATGCCGCTGGTCGGCGGGTTTTATCGGGGATCTCCCGTTTCCCCTCTGTCCTTGCATTCCGGCGCTGATCTCCATACCTCGCTTTCCTCTCATCGGCTCTCATGCAAGGGTGGCGGAAACTGGAGAGCCCCGAGAAAACACGCCGATCAGTGGCATCGTCCAGCACGATTACCACGTGCGGAAATCCGGGAGCGACTCCGCCGGCATTTGAAACCGTATCGCCTAGATGGGAAGCGAATACTCTGCCCACTTGACTACCGCGGCCCCTTTGAGAGAAGGTGCGCGCCTAAGGCGAATCCCGTTGACCTCGAATGAACTCGGGTCACTCGGGACGGAAAATTAGTCTCGAGTGGAGTAACTAGCAGGCTGTGAACTGTGATCATGATTCGATTATGTTAATGAACACAGGTAGGAACGTGTTTCCCGCGTGGCGCAGGGTCAGTTAGCGCCAGAGGAGCATGGTAGGTTGGCATTAAGCAGAACCGGCTGTCCTGCCCGAGACACACACCCTGAAGCATGATTGATAGGTCATCCAGCCTCACACTCTTGAGCATTTCCGTACATACATGGGAATTTTTTCACGGTTATGTACAGTTTAAATCGTTACAAGATGTAATCATTGACTCGTTAATTTACCAAACAATTCGCGATTATTTACGTAGAATTCCCCTACTGGAAATCGTGCCATTTCCTAGCCGATGCTTACAAAGTCCGCTTATGGAAAATGAAAGCTTATTATCCACGAGCGGACATGCTTCACGTATCTGCTGTTCAGCAGCAGATGTGCGCAGAGAAACGGCCAGTTGTTTACCAAGTTACTTGAGTAAAATAACGAGTGGTTATAACATTGTATAAAAAGAGAGGATCGTAAAATAACAATAATCATCGCTGATTGCCAGTGGCTACTCGTTCCGCCTTCGTGATGAACGAGATGTTTCCGGGGTTGCGCCCGGTGGGATGGGTGGTGAGAGTGTTGGGGGAGGGGGGGGGGCGTAGGTATTGCGTCGGACGTGTGTTGGCATGAGCTTAGTTGCAAGCTGGCCATCAACAGTTGCACCCAGTACTAAGTGTCAGTGTCAACATCAGTGTTGTTGGCGAGTTCGGACGTGAGTTGTAGGAAACTGTTGGGGGAGCCCCCCCCCCCCCCCACAGTCAAGGACAGTGGAGTGTGGTGCAACTGCACGCGGCGATCCACCGCGGCAAGATTGCACGATTCTCGTGCATCAGCTGAGAGACTCCAGGCCGCTCCGCAAGTACAAATGCCAAGGTAATAAGCTAGTTCTTCTTTTAAAAACCTCAGGAACTGCCCGCTGCTCCGGTCTGAATAACTACCTCTGCACAACTCGGGTCTGTTGACGTTGTTTAGGAGGCAAGCTTTTTTTTTTTCCCCTCGAGGTTTATCTTACGGGTTCGTGACACGATATCAACGACACATTTATAACAAGATTACTAATCGTGTAGAAAATTACAGTAATCATACTTTTAATGTAAATATGAGACGTCTAGCTTAAAATATTAATTTGTACGATTTTCGAAAAGTTATTTGGCACACAGTTTGGTTTCAGGTAAAGTGTTTCTTAAAGTTGCAGGAGTGTAATCTCCTAAATTTCTTTGAAATTTGACATTGGGTTATTTGCAATAATGGTTTTAATTTGAGCTATTTTGACTTGAAATTGTATCTCAGAAGTTAAAATGGAAATTCGTATGAACATCGAGAAAATATACTTATGATATTCTGATGACATTTTGAGCTGTATTGTAGTCTAATTTTTTTTTCTTCAGTTTTACAATAGTATAATAAAATATAAATTTAAAATTCGTACAGCATATTTGATTTATTTTTTTCCCCTCCATTTTACTTTTTTTTTTTAATATATTAATTCATATATCATAAAAAAAACTATAATATGCTGAAAATGTACAAAATAAGTACGGAAGCATTTATACGTGTTGGAACTTTTTTTTACTGGAATTAACTGTTAGCATATTTTCACTAGTATCTCGTATGTATGTAGTAAGCAGTACCATTCGAGAATGTAAAAAAAAAACTTATCTGTGAACATATACCTTGTTACAGAAACATGATTACACAGTAGATACATTTATTTAACTTCAGTTATTGAAACTGCGGTTGAATGGGTATCCAGAAACCTTTAGAAATATTTTTGGGAAAGGGTAATACGTATTTAATGCAAACATTCCACCCTTGCCTGCTTTTATTTCTAAATGTCGCGAGGATTATCTAGTTGCTGTCTGGCCAATATTGACGATATAATTAATGACCTTGGAAGCGAGCTGATGCACGCTATTGCTGGCTATTGGTAATGTTTTTATAAATATGTTCCGATTATTCTTTTCTAATTATTATTTAAACATTTGTAATAATGGTACGGATAAAAGGCATTTTTAAGTCGACGTACATACAAGAAATCCTTATAATAAATTATAGGCAGAAAAGTTTTGCATATAGGGAAGAAACGTGAGTAATCCGTAAGTCGAATCAAAAACAAATTCTTAGTTTGATTTCGGGACAATTTGGTGTATGAAATCAGAGTTTCTTCCCCTATTGGATGTTTCAACAACGTATATTAAAATAGCTGTGGATAATTTGTCGAGGTAAGAGAGAGAAACATTTCTGGACTCACCTATGACATAAGCGCCATCCATTTGCATCGTCTTAATTTTAGTTTTCTTTCCAGGTTTTAACTTTTGCTGGCTTGGATCAGACATTAGAACGCCGAATTAAATTAACCAAATTTACTATCTTTTGAAGGGGATATTCGTTGAAGCAAGGGGATATTATTATTACTAATACGGTAAGTTATTCTGCCAGAAATGTTTGGAGCACTTTTGCCGAGTAGCATGTTTAAAGCTCATTGAGAGAGACGGCACGCCATATTTTTTTCTTGTAATGCCACGACGACATTTATACTACTAAAGGGCATATTTTCCTAACGGCAGCTGACTGTATGTACACGTGTTACTGCGAGGTTAACAGTCTAGGATAGAAATTAACATATATCAGAATGTTGGTTGATGAACTGTAAACAAAATTTTGCCTAGGTTGGTGTGACTTGGAAAGGCCTTTGTTTTAAAGGCTATATGCGCACTGTGCTCTTATGCGCGTTCAGACGTGGAAACGCGTGCGCAATAAGGCAGACTCTTGCTCGCGCACCACTTGCATCGTCGCCTCTACGCGCAAGGCGCTCAACTGGCGTGCGTGCAGTCTTTCCGCTGGCGATGGCTTACATTTTTGGGGCACGCTCACAAAAATAAAAGTAAGCTGCATGTCTAAAGACACCTCCGAAGTTTATGTTAAAAAAAAAAAAAAAGCAGCTAAAACAGATTCTGAAAACGCCCTTTTTTTTCCAAGTCTAAAAAAATAATCCATGTAAAGGCTGTTCACGATAAAGTGGGCACTTTTGAAATCAACCTTAGGTAAAAGTCACTGTTCCTAATTGCATATATATTCTAACGGGTGCACTGAGTGGCATGCGTCCAGTAAAGCTGGTAGCGTGGAGGGGAAAGTAGTTTCCATATCTTAAGTCGAATAAAAAGTGCTAGGTAACAATTTGTGGTAACTAAAATTATTTCTATAGTTTTGTTTATTTTTAATGCGCCGAAGTGTAAAAATTAGTAGATTTTTTAAAATACTTACTTTTCTAATAATTTCACAGTTTCACTTGACCGACGCATGAAGATAGCGATGAGGCCCATAACAATGATAATTTTACATAAAGCGGAAGAACACATAACGTGCGTACAAATAGATCTTAAGCAGGGCTTTCAAAAGTGCTCATTTTACCGTGAACAATCTATAGTTGATATGAGAACTTAAGACCTGTCTTTGGACACATCACGGTTTTAAATGATTTACGTGTTTAGACACTTCGGAAAAATAGCCAACATTTTTTCTTTCCCAACGCGTGTTTTCTACCAAACCTTTGCCTGGCTGGCCCACGAAGTGATTGCAGTGTCCTCCACGTTGAATTTTCCATAGAGACTAGCCGTGTTCGAAACGGCCAGTTTGGGGAGTTTGGGGTGGATGGATTAGAACGGCTTGTAACAGCGCTGCGTGCGACAAAGTTGGAAACTACAGGCTTGTGGAATTTAGACGTTTTTGTTTGTCTCCATATCAGTAAATAATCCGTTGTCTTCTGAATAACCGATCGTATCATCAGCCGATGTCAACCTTCTCGTTGTTTCTTCGCTCCCTGCAATTAACATTCCATTTCAAATAATAACCTATCGCTTTTTTTTTTTTTTTGGCCATTTTAAAACAAAATATTAACTTCATTTAAAAATAACTTATTACTTACATACGAAATAACATGTAGATCCCCGATTTTCTATTATTCACGTGCATGTATTGTGTAGCGTTTCGAGAACTGTGAATACGGACCTTTCCACCACAATGTGGAAATAAAACGTAAATAATCAACAGCAGACGATTTTACGCACCTATTTGGGAATTTAGCGTGCTATTTCACCTCGGTAAATTTCAACCCGAAATCCCCAAATATTTAGGGCCAAAACTTGGTCACGTGGTCGATTTATTTACCTAAATAGTGGCATCGTAGCTGTTTTCGTGCACGGCTTCTGTGTGTGTGTGTCATAACTTTCTATTCAATGAAATTATTAAGTATTTCTCATTAATGTACGTTTACATTTTACAAATGCGTTCAAATGCAGACGCCAATTCTTATCCCCGCGTTATTCGACAATTACGAAACTGCGAGAATCTGCCGATGATTTAAAAATTATGCTGCACTAATTACATCATTTACTTGACAAAGGTTCGTAATTTCTGTTTGTTGTACTGAGTAACGTATATTGCGACTAGAAGTATGGATTTAATTTCGAAGCGAGTGTCGCTAGACGACTGAAATCGGCTAGAAACAAGTAATTCAAGATGGCGTCTGAGGTTGAGCCTGACATTCACTTGCGGGCGGAATAATGTCGGGCGCATGATAAACACCAACGAGTATAGGCTGTTCGCGATCAAATGAGCACTTTGGAAATAAACCTTAGAAAAAGTCACTGCCCCCTGCCTGCGTATATTTTAACGGGCGCCCTTAGTGACCCTAGTAGAGTTGGTATCAATGGATGGGAAGAAGTTCCGTATCCTAACGTCGAATAAAAAGTGTTAGTTAACCATTTGTGACAACTTAAACTTTTCTTTCACTTTCTGTATTTCTTTTAATAAATCGAATTGTAAAAATTAGCAGATTTCTTAAATATTTACTTTTCTAATTATTTCACAGTTTCATTTGACCAACGCATGAATAAAGTGAAGAGGCCCGTGGCAATGTTGATCTTAAATAAGGCGGAGAATACACGGCGTATATATATATATGTAGATCTTAAGCAGGGCTTTCAAAAAGCTCAGTTAACCGTGAACAGCCTATAGCTATTTGCTGTTCACGGTTAACTGAGCACTTTCGGAATCAACCTTTGAAAAATGTCACTGTCCCTACCTACATGTATTTTAGCGGACGCACTGAGTGGCGTGCGTCTAGTAAAGTTGGTGACGGAGACAAAGTAGTTCCGTATCTTAATGTTGAATTAAAGATGTTGGGTAAACATTTGTGAGTACTGAATTTATTTTGCTTTCTGTTTTCTTAGTATAGGCTTTACACGGTAAAGTGAGCACTTTTTAAGGCCCTCCCAACAGGCATTAACCACTAATAAATGTGTCTTATTGCAGCTTCGGGCGTTAAATTTTGACGGGGGTGAAATTTATTTACTATGTTTATTGGTCACATTACAATGTTTATATTACAAAGCAGCAGTAAGATGGCAATGGGATGAAAGGGAAAATGTATAAGGGCCTTAAAAAGTGCTCACTTTATCGTGAACAGCCTATACAAAATTTTAAATTTGTAAAACATTTACTTTTCCAATAATTTCGCAGTTTCACTTGACCGACGTATGAATACAGCCCCGTGGCCATGCTCATTTTACACGGTGGAAGAATGCGCTACGTGCATACAAGACGATCTTAAGCAGGGCTTTCAAAAGTGCTCAACTTGCCGCGAACGTCCTATAATTGCCGTGTATAGAAGGTTGCCCCAGTTCGCCTCCTAATCTAGTTCGCACAATGAGCCTCCTGTGGCTGGCAGCGTTAGGCGAGCGCGTGGATTGTTGTTGGGGGGGGGGGGGGGTGAAAGGTCGGAAGATGTTGTTACGTCGACGCCTATTGCCGCAGACTGAAACAGCTGTTGGCAGTTTCGCGGCACGCCTTGCACGTGGCGTGGCGCCGCGCCCTCCGACACGCACACGCCCGTGACGTCACGCGCGCGTGTGCGTCCCCCCCCCCCCCCCCCCCTCCACCGAGCACGCCCGAGCGTAGCCGAAGAGGGACCGAACACCTCTGCACTTGCTGTGCCCGTATCTTGTTCGTTTCTCGCATCTTCTGTTATTGAAACTAACGTTGTTCGAGAATCCGAAGTATTTGATTTATTTTACCTCGAGTATATCAAACTGTACCTTGTTTGAATGATGGTACGCACTTGTTCCTCTAGTATATCAAACTGTACCTTGTTTGAATGATGGTACGCACTTGTTCCTCTCGGATCGGCTCGGACCGGACATTTCGAGGGGAAAAAAATCGTGTGTTTTCATACGGCCGGGTGGCCGAGCCGACTCGAGCCGTTGTTTGGGCTTTTTCTGCCTTTATAGGATATTTTGAGCAATTTTGTCGCTTTGTACGTGTAATCCAAGCATTTCTTATGCGTATGTTCATGGCTGAATCGTGTTCTTGTTGATACAAGCGTTGACGTAGTGGAAAATGGTATGCCAGTCGTCAGGTTAGGATTCGGCAAATAAAATACAAACTGAGTTATTAGAATATTTGAAGATTTTTCCATTGAATTTCTACATTGCACAATGTTGTTCTTTGTAATGTCACTTTGTTTCGGCCTCTGAGGAAGCTAGTAGTCCCGTGGTATTCTTTTTCGTGTGGTAACTTAGTTATTTCTTCTATTTTATTGAATTTATAAGTATTTGTTACTGCATTGAAAATTATCGGCCAAGGGAAGGCTATATTGGTGTTAATCATAAAAAACTTGGCAAAATTTAAACAAATCTTTGTTATCTCCTCAAAGATTGTATGTTGGGTAGAGGAAAGCAGCAGGTTACCTGGGAAAGTCAGGGAATTTGTTATAAGGATACTGATAGCCAGGTCATCATTTTATTCACGAACTGGCGTGGCTGTTCGGAGAAGTGTATACTCGTCTCAGAGTGGAGGTGTCGCCCATCTTAGTTGTCCCAGGTGGCTGGTGAAGTTCCTGTGTATGCGCAGTTCGCGTTCGCTTCCAACTTTTCTGGCATGTTCTGCCGCCTCATGCAAACAAAGCTTGACCGAGTCTAGAAAACTACACCAAAGGGACAACGCACCGAATTCATTCGCACTCGGTGTAATAATATTGTAGGTAAAGGTTGTTCGCTGTAAAGTGAGCACTTTTGAAATCAACCTTAGGAAAAAGTCACTGCCCCTACCTGCACATATTTTAATGGGTGCCCTGAGTGACGTGCGACCAGAGAAGTTGGTAACAATGGATGGGGAGTAGTTCCGTATCTTAACGTCGAATAAAAAGTGAGGTAACCATTTCTAATAATTTATTTCTTTCACGGTCTGTTTTTTTTTTATGCTTCGAAGTGTAAATATGAGTAGATTTGTAAATGTATTTACTTTTCTAATAATTTCACAGTTTCACTTGACCGACGCATGAATAAAGTGATGAGGCCCGTGACAATGTTAATCTCGCATAAGGCGGAAGAATACACAACGTGCATACAAGTAGATCTTAAGCAGGGCTTTCGAAAGTGCTCATTTTGCCGTGAATTGCCTATAAGAACTGCTAGGCATTACAAGCACGCCCATTTCCTTTCAGATATTATTCATATTAATAATGAATGAAATATTATAATTTATAGATGAGTAAAATTTAAACTTAACCAAAAATAGTGCTCTTATGTCAACACAAGTGTAAAACGCTTGTAATGCAACATGCTTGGGAAACAACCAAGCACCTTATATGGGGCGATTTTTCGAATGTTTGATTCAGTGTGAATATACTGCTGATAGACTTATCGCTTTATTCATGCGTTGGTCAGGTAAAACTTGAAATTATTTGCAAACTAAATACTATACAAGTCTGCTCATGTTTATACTTCAATGCATTAAAAAAAAACAGAAAGAAAAAGATCATTTAAGTTATCACGAACGGTTAGATAAAACTTTTTATTTGACGTTCGGATTTGGAACTATTTTCCATCTATCGTTATGAACTTTACTGGGCAAATGTCACTCACTGCGCCCATTATAATATATACATTCACGGGCAGTGACGTTTTTCTAGGTTTCATTTCAAAAGTGCTCATTTTATCGTGAACAGCCTTTACACAGGTTTTTGACTGTTACTCAAAATTTCCTTAGGCGATGTCACAAGTTTCCTTGCTTTCGTTAAAATGTTCAGTAGTGTCTCAAGTGCTCTACCGAGTCTCAGTGGGACGGACACCTGGGCATCCACTGAAGGGAACAGCCGCACTTGCGTCCTCGGAACAGCACAGCACACACACAGGAGGCGCGGCAGACGTGGCGGTCTCAGTGGGACGGACACCTGGGTATCCACTGAAGGGAACAGCCGCACTTGCGTCCTCGGAACAGCACAGCACACACACAGGAGGCGCGGCAGACGTGGCCTCTAGACGTGGCAGACGTGGATATGTAGTAGTGTCAGCTGATCACCAGGGTCTGTTGGTAACAGACCCTCCATCTCTTATCTGTGCCCGATAAGAGATGCAGCCAGCCAGCCGGCCGGCTCACGACTTACAAGGCGATCTGTGCTAGTTGACCGCGTGGCGTTTGCGAAGAAATCCCTGTTGTAAGGATCTAACTATCGTCGGTAGCTGCCGACTGTTGTTGCTCATAAAAGCTATTTTTTTTGTTGGCCAAGCACCCGTGCTTTACGCTGGAAGTTAGCCATCACGAGTCGTGTACGTAGCGTGACTGATAGGAGGAACGTGGTTGTGGTGTGGCAGGCATGTTTCATCAACCCCCGGGGGTCTGGGCAGTTGTTAGTGATGTCACACGCATGTAGGCCGTTGACGTAAAATAGGGCATTTTTTAAGGCCCTTCTAAATTTTTCCTTTCCTATAATTTCCAAGTTCCTGCTGCCTTTTAATACAAACATTGCAATGCGGCTAATAAACACAGTGTATAAGTTTCACCGCCCTCAAAACTTAATGCCCGAGGCTGCAATAAGATATATTTATTAGTGGTGAAAGCCTGCTGAGAGGGGCTTAAAAAGTGCTCACTTCACCGTGAACAGCCTGTACGTCGGTTCCATGTTTCAAGCTTGGTGCTGCCGAGCTAATACACATGTCTACCAGTGACATTCTAATGTCACGAACAGTATATCCTACTATGGGGAGTAGAACTGTTGCTATGGGCGACCAAAGCTACGGCTTTCTGAAGTAATAATTCATACAGTAGTCCTGCTCAAGATGTGCACATAGAATGAAACCACTGATAATTTTCAGATTTAATACTATTTGAGCTATCATATTTCTATTTCGCCTCTTGTTAGTGTAAGTATTTGTTCTTGTTCATTATGTTTGCGTATGTGTGCATTATGTTATACCTGGTTAAGTGTAAGCGAAGGCATTGAAGCCTTAACTTCGCCAGTATAAATAAAGTCGAAATAAATAAGTAATAAAGGTCGGACTGTGACTGACCTTGGCTCGAACCCGTACAGCTGTTGCGAGAGGCCAGTGTAATAGTTAGTGCTTGGTACAAATCGTAAATTCTAAACAAATTTCGCGTGCATGTTTTTAAATACACTGCCTCTGTCTTTCCGTGTCGAGTAGTTATCACTGAAAATATGTTCCGTGTATAGTATGTGGCGGACGGAGAATTGTATTAATTTTTTTTTTTGTCGGTAATCTAAGTACGTGATTTAACGAGAGTTGAAATCGTGGCGAATTTGTTCTTTGTTGAACTTCCTCAAATAGTCTTCCTTATTCAATGAGTGTCACGTCCTAGTAATGCATTAAATTGTAAAGCTATAGTTAAAAGTTTAGCATTATTTTTGTAATTAATATTTAACTTTGAAGCGTATACTCGGTAACTTGTGCAGTGCATTATAACTTATTGAAGCGGGGGAGACGAAGTAGCGCTTCCGAATATAATTTTTGCTCAAGGATCCTAAAACGTTGAATGAAGTTTTGTCGGTGTGGCCAATGCGCCAATATATACCATACGTTTAGTGGGAATGTTTAAATTGTACTTTTAATCATACTTTTTGAATTTAAAGTTTGTAAAATATACCATGTTAGGCTTAAAATATATATCTTTTTAATGCATTAATATCCTTATTAAAGTTATGATATTGATAAAAACACAATATTTAAGCGGCTAATTTTTAAGTTTACGTTTAAAAACCAACCAAATTCATAATGTCGGCCCTTTTAGGGGGTTATTAAAAAAAAACGTTTTTACAAACGCATAGTATAGGCCTAATTCTTTTAGGTGTTCTAAATAGTTCATAATGCGTAAGAATAATAGGAACCACAGACAATTTTTGCGAGATAAATTATTATTAATTGCAACAGATAAGCGGGCCTAATTTTGTATTTTGCATATAATTTTTGATACATTTGCTTCTCGTAGGTAATCATTTCGTACTGGAAAGCCAAGTATATTTTGGTTTCTTTTAACGTGCATATCACTGAAATATTTTCAGTCAGTCACCAAATCTGTTTTATTATTGTATCCATTCTTTTAGGTTTCTAGTGTAAATTTCAGACATTTTGTGATTGGTAACTTGATCGCTAGTTTAACAATTAATTAAAGTGTAGAGATATTTTTCAGACAATGTAAAAAAAAATAAACTGCTTGCTTTATGTTTAAAGATGATTAATTGTCGATGGTATACTGGTTGTACATTTATTGGGTAAAAAATCTTAATTTTCAGAGTTTTCTAACATTTATTCTAACACGAGGCTTATGTGTAATTTTTTATTTAGTATTCATATTTGCCTGCTACCCAAGTCTGTAATGAAGAACATCAGATAATAGTAGATTAGGTATAAAAACTGAAGGAAAAAAGTTTTGAGGGTGCGTTTTCATGCGTTGCATATTGCCGTAGGTGCAGCACAGCAGACTAATCTGCCTTGGAAACAGTTGTAGATTTTTGCACTTGCGCTTTCACTGCAACTCTGCCGTCTACGACAGATTCAGTTAATTTCACACTAGGGCCTCCTACAAATATTGCAACGCTTAAAAAAGGCCACACTCTGATATTACAATGCCGTTATTCACGTTCTCATAGTCAGCGTATTTATGCAAAGGGGTAACAAGTAGATAGTATGGAATTTTATTGCAAGTTGTATGCTAGCGATAGTTATATTTGCTGTTAAATTACTTAATTGTATTCAAACTAGGTATTTGTGTACAATGGAAAAATGGATTGCTGGGGCTGAACAGCCCTGGAGTCTTACGATGTACGGTGTAATTGTGGGAGGTGGGAAGAGATGTTGATATCGGAAAAATTATCCATACTATTTATATTGGTTATTTTTAAAAATATCGTTTTACGTAATAATATATTGAAAGGAAAATATAGACTTTCGGTTCATCGGAATCTGATATGTTATGTATTAAAAGAATTGACAGATGTACAATTACTTGGAATATTTCATTTTGAGGACACGAGGAATTGCAGAAATATGTGGCGCCTGTTTTTAGTGCATGTTGCCACCGTAAACACAGTAATTTTTAATTAATATTTGGTCCTCGACAAAGGTTATTTAAAGAGCATTTTCAAAATATATGTTTATTTCCTATATATGGGAAAAAATTGATTTCGATCAAATACCGTTGAAATATATCAACGATTTAGATATATCGTTAATTTAATATCGTAATTTCGATATATGGATATTTTTTCAACATACCTAGCAGGGTTGGGAGAGGGGGGGGGGGGCGGTCGCCTCTCTACTTTTCAGCCAGCCAGTCAGACAGGGGGGAGGTGCCCCCCTCCCCCTCCTTATCCCTGGATTGATTGATGGTGGTCTGTAACCACTTTAGTTTGTAACGTACTACTAATGTAGAAGAATGAACTAAAGAAGAAACAGGAGTAGGTGCTGCCATAGCAGCAGGTAATCTACTTGCCTCATTCTTTTAAAATATGTTTTATTTATAGTTTTTTTTTGTAACCAAAGACAGAAATATTCAACAGATTTAATTAGAATTTTTTAAAGGAAGATGTTCATAGTAGCGTGTCTGGAGGAGGGGGGGGGAGATTTAAATGAACGTAAGTATGGTTTCATAATATATAAAATATGAGAACCCCCCCCCCCCCCCCCGTTTTTTTTTCCTTCTACCCCTTAGGAGTGAGATAATCTCTCGTGTTGAGATTGATAACTGGTCAAACCTCGCCTTGGCCATGACAATTTCAATTTCAAGCTTTTTTTTTTTTTTTTTTTCCACGTGTTATAAGTTCGTCAAATAGGTAGTAGGAACATAATAAGGAACGGGCGTAAGAGTGATAATTCTGCGGTTTGCAGCTTAAGAACTGCTTAGTAATTATTTTACGCTTTATTTTCTTTCCTCTCTATCACACCCCTGTAGTTGGTAAAGCGGGCTATAGACTGTTCACGGTAAAGTGAGCACTTTTGAGGCCCTAGTTACTTTTTTTCCCATCAGCCATTTTATATCCTTCCACCCCTTTTTAAAATAAATTATGTCATGTAAGTAATAAGCAGAGTGCATATATTTCACCACACTCGAATGTTAACATCTGATGCCACAGTAAAAATATATATATTTACTATTATTCCAAATGAGATGACGTATAAAAGTGCTCACTTTACCGGGAATAGTCTATACACACGGGCCGATCCAATCGGCCAACTGCAGGGGGCGACTCTACATACGACCGGATCCAGATGCCCGTCCTCCAGTTCACTAATTTCTTTTTGAAATCATCAGCACTCGCATTTGGTATGAATTGTTCATATATCTCCAAACGGAAGTCCTTGTTGTGATAAGAAGCATTGGAGACTTCCCAAACACACCTGTAGCTTTCGCAGCATCCCATAACTGAACCATAGCCTCGTTCCCCTGTTTTTCGGAGTGAGTATCCATATGAAATTATCAAACATTGATACAACGAATTTACTTAAGATGGGTACAACAAAAAACATAACTTGACGTCACAGTCTCAAAACAAAGACGATAATAAATGAAGAAGAAAGTAGCACTCGCGGTCTGGGAATCGTGTCGATGGCTCTTATACACAAGCCAATTGGGGAGTCGGGACGATTTGGAAAATTGGAAGGGCCAGACAGACCACCCTAGCTCCCAATATTCGTACCCAACCAGTTAGATCGGCAGATCAACCTACACACGACCCAATTTTGGCTTCCGACGGGTCATAGACACGATATCGGGTCGTTCGGGTCGGCCCGTACGTAGCCAACACCCTCTGGTGTAGCCGGCTTTAGGCCGGGAACACACGGCAAGCTCCACGGGCCTGCAGTTTTGACGATACACGGAGAGGCATTGGGCAGCACACACGGGCTGTGTGTTCCCGGCCTTAGTGTCGTCACAAACTTGTAGAGCGATTTATTCTCTAACTACCGTATTACAAAGCGTTAAGTGGAGTCCCGGTAGGTAGGACGGGATCTTATTGCGTCTCAGGGCTAACTCCTTACGCCTACGAGGAAAGGAAATCGTGCAAGAGACATGAATCGCGGCAGAGAGAGATTGGGCAGCCATGACTACTTCCCTGAGTGTACCTATAGCTAAGACTATAACTAAGAAGAGACTGAGAAAAACAGTCAGAGACAACGTAAAAACCCAGTCGACAGGAAAGAATTCAAAATTATTCAATCATTAAACAGAAAGGCTACAGGAGACAGAGGTTGGGACTCGTGCTTTATTAGTAGAGACTAGTAGAGAGAGGGTGCTGTAGTTGGGATTCTTCAAGTGATGCTGGCTGCAGCAAGGGTGGTGCAAGCATCGCCCTGGTGAGGGAAGTGGCGCTATGGGACCATTCCCCTTTTGTTTCCCAGCAAACCTGACTTGTAGAGGAGCAAGTGAAGTGCGCCCTAAATAGCGCGCCCGTATTGACCTGTTTGTTTGCGAGCACGTAGAGGCGATAAGGTGGCAGTTATCTGCAAGCTGTATTGGATACGTCGGAAAGTGGATCATCATCCGACGGCGGGGCGGCAGCAGGCGACGCGTAGCCACCAATTTGCCGTGTGCGAAAGCCGCTAGGAACGAGGACGCGGCTTGCCCCACATACCTCAAGAGTGCGCACTATGTACGTTCCCGGCATCGGCGGATTTCGTCAACGACGGCAATTAAGACAGCGAGTGCGCGTTAAACACGGTTATTGCGTTACGCCGGATTTCAAGAGATCCGCATACCCAGCGCTAGACTTGCGTTGCAACATGTTTGAAATACGTAGTTATTTTTACGAAGATATTTAACGTGCCCCCGCTGTGTTCACCTACACGGTAAAAAAATAATGAACTAATTACCTGACAAGTTTAAGGTAATATTCGCAAACCTGTGGGATAAACATAGTGTTTTTCTTACAGGTAAGGTAAAATTACCGCACTCTGGAGTAAAAATCACGTACATGGATGAGAAAATTACCTTACGACGCGTGCATCTCTTCAGCATTCTCAATAGCTAAGTGGGGGGACAGGTGGAAGAAACAATATCCTTTAACACTCTAATATTCATTAATACTGTTATGTTATCGTCGTGGTGTATTGGAGTGCACATGGCCTACCAAGATAGAGGACCAATGTTCGCGCCCATCCACCAGCAAGTGTTTTTTAGTGCTGAGGTTTCGGTTACTATTCGTCGGAGGATATATGTAATAAAAAATTAACATTACTATTACTTCGGGATATTTTTTAATTTTATTTTATTACACAATATAGTTAATTTTCCCTTACTTGTATGGGATTTTCGCCCCACTTTTATCAGGTACTTTTCCCATTGCGATTAGAGAAAAGTACTTTACTAGTTATGTAAATTTACTCTACATTTTAGAGGTAATTTTACCTTACATGTAGAGGTAATTAGCTTACCTTACATGTAAGGGAATTTTACCTCAATTTTTCACCGTATAGCAGAAGAAAACATGCTCCAGATGAAGACGGAATGGTACGTACATTTTTCAAGATATCTCGCGTGTTATAGTTAGACCTGCAAAATTCGCGTAATTTTTTTGCGTCAAGCTAAAATTCACAATACTGTATATACTCGAGCTGGCGTTTATTCTCCATTGGCTGCTGCCTTGACGTCAAGTGTCTCCCTTTCTGAATGAAGTGCACGTAATTGGTGCATACGGTTGTGGAGCGTTCATTTATTGGCGCAGAGTTACCAGGCGTGTCAAATAGAGACTGTTCCAATGACGAACGTATTGCAAAGGCAAAGTGTTTAAGTTTAACATGTCCTCAAATAATGGTTTCTTCAAATTTTTGAATCAAACCTTTGAAAAATCACCCCATATATGACGTACTTTGTTGTGTCCTAAATATGTCTTGTATCACAAGCATTAAATTCTTATAAAAGTACCTTATTTTTGGTTAAATAATTTTACGTATATTTTATCTATAAATTATAATATTTTAACAATAACTAACTCAAATAAAATCAGTTAGAAAATAAGCGTGTTATTAACGCCTGGTACGTTCTTTAGTAAATTATGATTGTACCGAGTGCGGACAGATACGGTGCGTTGTCCGTTTGGTGAACTTATCTAGACTCGGTTAAGCTTTGTTTGCACGAGGCGAAGAACCGTCCTGGAAGTAGAACTTCAGCAGGGCTTTAGAAAAGGTTGGAAGTAACTGTGAATGAATTATACAAATATATATTTCGGGAGCCCTACTACGTTGTTAAAATTGGTACTTTTGGTCTGCTGTATCTTAAAACATAATATCCGGACACTACAGAGTACGGTAATGCGCCAGCATTGCACGTTGTTTCAGACTTTACAAAATAAAATTATAGGATCGCCGCTTAGTGCCATAGGTATAGGTACACGCAACATGACGAGGGCTTTGCACTCCGATTTAGAAGAGGGCTTTCAAGACGGCATGTACTTTAGAAACACCGTTTTTGAGTACTTCAAAATGGCTAAAAACGGCCTTTTCAAACCGTTGTATCTCTAAATACACGCATGAGATGCATACATACATACATACATACATACATACCAACATACCCTGCAATAAAACTCCCTACAGACTTTCCGCCAGTAAAATAAATGTGTCGCCACTGAAATTCTCGTAGGTACACGCAGTGCGACGAGAACACTGCTCGTCAGTTCAGAGCCTTGAGCGTAGTGGCGATGGCGCACTTGCTGCGCGAGGCAAGACCACCCTTATCGCTCCTGTGGTTTTCTGCCTCAGACGTGAACAGCTCCAGGTAGGTGGTTGCACGTTTTGTTATGTTTCACGTAAGTTTGTTGCCGATCGGAATAGATGCAGAAGATTTCAGCTTCGGGCAATCTGAACGCCGCCCTTGACCAGTATATCTCACAATCGTCTTATCTTACTTCACGCTTTGAAATACTTAGTAAATATTCTTAAAAAAAAACTTCCATGTCCAGGTATAGCTGTAGGTTAGCGTTAATATTATTTTCATATTTAAACTTTTTAATTTACCCATTTTGTGAAAAGTATGTTTATTTTTTGTGTTGTTCAGCCGTCAACACCACTTGTCAATGCACATTTTATTTCTTTTATTGGACTAGAAAGCATATGTTAAAGAACTTTGTCTCGATGAGGACGTAAACTCTGTTGGGGAAAACCATTCCGTATTAAGAAGCAAAATATTAATATTGAGCACATTTTGGCTGACGGCGGTACAGCGTTATGTTTGAGAAAATGGATCTTGATCCTACCGCATAGATATGCATCTGAATAAGAATGGGCTCAATCCGGTATGAAACTTGAGAAATGTTGACGTGGTTTGGAGACGGGCTGTGAGCTGCGGAATTTCCGTTCGGTTTCCTCCCATCTGCGTGGAGATGGTGCGCAGATTGCTAGCCACAAGCGCGGCGTTCATTACACGCCGGTAGTTCCCAGAATTCCGCAGCAGTACTTTCATTATTATTTGAAGCGTTGGTTTTCAGATTGCCCAACTCGTTTCTGAAGGCTTTTTTTTTTTTCTTCCTCGTCGTGAGTGAGGGGTTTTGGGCGGCTTTTAAGGGTCCTATGTACCTGCGCGTTCAAGGTCAAGAAGCGAGGGAGCGATACGGGCGACACTAACACGCACGCCTAGCGCCTCATCGCTCCTACGCGGCAAGGATTGCAGCGTTTCCGTACTAACGCTTTACCGTGTAAACTAGATCTGTAACTGTGGGGTTTTATTACACACAGTGAAAGAACACGGATCAAGCTACGTGTGTATAATCCTACTACTTTTCTCTTACCGCTTCATTGACAAGCTTTAAAAATGCGATATTTGATCACTTTCGTGATTTTTTTTCTCCATCAATACACTTAATGATAAAAGTAAAAAGATAGCGATATAGACAATAGTTTTTTTTTTATCTTACTGGCAAAACTTTGTATTTCCAGAACATTTATTTACCTAGAAACGCGTCTAGACACAAACAACTATTTCACAGAAAACTTTTCAGTACATAGGACCCTTAACATCGAGGTCTTGAGAGCCGATGAGGGCGAAGCGAGGAGAGTATGGAGCACCGCCGGACCCCGAGAAAACCCGCCGACCAGCAACACCGTCCGCCACGATTCCCACGTGCGAAATGTGAAAGTCCGGGAGCGACTCCGCCGGTAATCGAACCCGGTTGGCCTTCGTGGGAGGCGAGTAGTCTAGCCAGTACGCCACCGCGGCCCCCAATTCACGAAAACAGTGGCGTGAAGTGATAAAAGCGCTGTGCAGGAATGATTAGAAAAAAGATCGTTCACTGAAAAAAAAAAAAAAAATTACGGCCCCTTTGTTTATATTCGTTCTGACAAACTTTTTTGTATATTGAACACGTGGTTTTTTTTGTAGCCATTACAAAATAAATGGTTATTGGACACACAAGTTTAGTGGTAACAACTATAAAAAAAAAAATGGTGTTTACCATAAAAAATTTGCCAGGGTGAATACCAACAAAACAATTTAAGTTTGTTCACAAAAAAATGTTGACGTTCATAAAGACCAGGGTTGTATTTGACAATGGTTTACATACATTAGAAACACACAGTATAGAAAAGTCAGATAACAGAATAAACAAACGAGACCACATGATTTAGAAATTTCACATCTTAAAACAGCAATACAACCGAAACACACGACTAAGAACCAATATTCGTTAAAAACGCGGATGTTAGAACGATCGTACGGCAGAAACACACAATTTAGAACCACATATTGCAGAACAACATGTGTTAAAAACCTCTTACAATAGAAATACGCGTTTAAGAACTATCGTACACTAGAAACACACATCTAAGAGCTGTCGTACATTAGAATCACATAACACAGAACTAATTCTTGTTAGGATGTTCTCTCGTGTGGTTCTAGTGTGCGTGTTTCTAAGTTGTGACCGCACCCTATACACCAGACAATTTCTGCTGACAGCTTTTGTTCATGTGGATTATGTGATGGAGTTCCTCTCCATACGAAACTAGAAGGAAACCATGTGAAGTAAAGAAGGAACTGATTTCTACATTAACATTTTGTCAAAAGCAATTTTTATTGCGGACTGTGATCTGTGGGTTATGAGAATACCAGATTTAATTATAGAATTTTAAACTCTTATCTATTTTTATTTAATTTTTGCTGAAATTAAATATAATAGCGGAAAACTGTTCTATCGCAGATTGTATTGTACAGAATTCTATAAACGTGACATTTCTATGGATAGTCCCGTCTTACGCATTTACTTAACTGACATCCGTTGAGAAGGTAAAGGCAAATAAATTTGTGCATGTATGTAAGAGAAAAAATATAAATAATTGGACAGTCCACTTCTTTCTAGTGGAAACTGCAGGAATAACTAAGGATTTATTTTTATTAGCGACCGCGGAACTGCTAGAGAATTAAGGGTAATAAATTGTTTCCCGTACTATCGTAGCGAAGTTACACATTTCGGAGCGAAGTGAAAGGGGGGAAACTGTGAGCTCTGCGCCTTGGTCGAGATAAGGCAGGACGTTGAGGAGATGGCTTGTGCAATTGTCGGGACGTTGAGGAGATGGCTTGTGCAATTGTCGGGACGTTGAGGAGATGGCTTGTGCAATTGTCGGGACGTCGAGGAGATGGCTTGTGCAATTGTCGGGACGTCGAGGAGATGGCTTGTGCAATTGTCGGGACGTCGAGGAGATGGCTTGTGCAATTGTCGGGACGTCGAGGAGATGGCTTCTGCAATTGTCGGGACGTCGAGGAGATGGCTTGTGCAATTGTCGGGACGTCGAGGAGATGGCTTCTGCAATTGTCGGGACGTCGAGGAGATGGCTTGTGCAATTGTCGGGACGTCGAGGAGATGGCTTGTGCAATTGTCGGGACGTCGAGGAGATGGCTTGTGCAATTGTCGGGACGTCGAGGAGATGGCTTGTGCAATTGTCGGGACGTCGAGGAGATGGCTTGTGCAATTGTCGGGACGTCGAGGAGATGGCTTGTGCAATTGTCGGGACGTCGAGGAGATGGCTTGTGCAATTGTCGGGACGTCGAGGAGATGGCTTCTGCAATTGTCGGGACGTCGAGGAGATGGCTTGTGCAATTGTCGGGACGTCGAGGAGATGGCTTGTGCAATTGTCGGGACGGGGCAAGCGTCGCAGGTTTCTGGGGGTGCTGGGGTGGCGTGTAGCGAGATTTTTTTTGTACAGGAGAAGCAATACCACGTATTTGAGTGTTTTATATAACATTTAACTAAATGCCATTAAAATATTATACATTACACTCTTTACTACAATGCAATGAATGGTTGATATAAGATAACCCGGGCTGTGGTTCCATTTTCAATTTCTACTAACAAACGCAACTTCCAACTTTGCTTACCCTCCACATGTATTTGCCGTTTTAAAATACGTAACATTAGTTATGAAAATGGAAATGAAGGTAATAATAATTAAAGTGAATATTATTTAGAGAGCATATTAAAAATTATGATAACTCCCGTTATCCCGAACACTTTCATCCACTTTCCAAGGAAAAATGTAGGACTGGAGGACGCAAACAGAAAGACTGCGTATCCTACCCGTGTTGTCGCTTGCGAGTTCGATTCATCGCGAGTCGCTCCCGTTTGTGGAAATAAATACTAGGCAGCAGCACTATGCGTTTATACGAAAACTCTGTTTCTCGAATCGGAAACTGGAAACTTTGATTTTAGTGTGCTTGAAGTTAAGGCGAAAACTATAAAGAGCCAGACATTCCCCATGTGTATAGGGCAGGCATTGCGTACCTTGCGTGTACGGAATAAACGCCACTGCGGTGGGGTGGGAAATTTTCTAGAAAGTGGTGACTTCACGTCTGGGTAAGGGAGGGTTTGATGGAGGGGGATGGGGCGGGGGCGGTATCGACTGGTCTGCGCCGAGTGCCGCGTCCAGTATCGACCTGCGGGCGCCGCGACGCTCAGTGTCGTTAGAGGCGCCGGACTGCGAGGACCATGTAAGTCTCGCCCCTGCCTGCGCCTGCTTTGCGTTTTTCGAGGCCTCGAAACGCATGAGCCATAAACCGCGTTTTCGAAAATTCATCGATGGATCCATCAGTGGCTTATACACCGGTGGAGGCATTTTTCGAACATCAGGTTGATATGTAGCGGTGTTTTCGTCTGCTTCCAAACGCACATTAAAACAATTACATTAAAATTATAAAGTTTTCTTCGCTCATGTGTAGAACTCGACGTCCGAATTATTATTGTGTATTTTGGGATGCTTGAAAATTTCTAGTTGTATTTATTTTCAGAGAAAGCGTTCGCAAATTCATCGGTTGGTGTTCTGGTGCGTATCCACCAGATTTTCAGGCCGATTGAACCGATGGCTACACCAGTTCAACCGGACTCGCCAAACGATTAATTTTCGAACGTCCGGTGTACATCGGTGGATCCAACGGTGAATTTTCGAATATGCGGAAGCCTCTCTATTGCTCGCTAGCCATTTGCCTCATCGCCACTATGCGCTGGGCGTGCAGTGCAATATTTCCGCGTTGGCTCGCCGGAACGTGACGTCTAGCGGGTATCATGTGTTATCGCACATTAATAAAGATAAACGTATGATGCGTTTTTAAAAGCAACTCTGCAGTTTCTGCATAAATTTTGACGGCTTAAAACTGATTTTGGGAACGTTTTTATTCATCTTCACACCCAAAAACAATAATCCGTAGAGTTCAAATGAGAGCTTGAAACTTTTCCTTGGTGATGAGACGTTTCTTAAAAATGCTTTCTGTGTTTAGGCGCTGCTACAAAATATAAAGCTATTCTTGAATCACGTGTTCTCTACAAAACCTCTGCAACGCACCATGCGCCAGTCAGGCGGAGCCCGCAAGGTTCTAAATCATTGCTCGTGTTGTTACAATGTCATGAGGTGAGTTTCTTGCAACTATGTTGTGTGGTTTGCCCGTATTTAAATATCAAATTTTTAAATACAATTTAAAGTCGAAATGGCGAGGAGTTGATCCTTAACCGCAGGTGGCCCCATTGTCGGATTATAAAGAAATTGCTACACTCCAAACAATTTTTTTTTTTAATTTGCACGAATAAATATGTTAGCATACAAATTTGTTGTATATACATGTATAAATCATATTATATATATAAACAGATGCTTTTTATGAAGTTATCGTAGATACAAAACCATGACATTATCTCGAAATCTAGAGAAAATTGGGCCTTGAACACAGCTTTAAAACGGCTTCAAGTCGGAGCTTCTGTAAAACGAGTGTCTGCTACATAAAGATGAGTTTTTCGCACAGAAGGCAAACGATCTATCGATGGTCGCCACTTTTTATGTTTGAAGCGTAAAACTTATTTTAAAAAAGTAATTTTTAACAATTGATAAAAAAGAAGTCATTTGTAAAAAAAATTGTTTTTAAAGTCGTTCATACCGAGACTGTATAATTTCTTTGAGAAGATCCGCAGTCGAGTGCCACTGTTGCGAGGTTTACGGGACGGAAGTAATAAGTGCTTCTTCGGAAAATTCAGATCCTTCATTGAACTGAACAGAATTATTGGAGGAATGTGCGAAACGAGTATTTCCCGATTGATTGTGATGATGGACCTTCCGGGATGACATGTCCTTTGGCGTCCCCTATTGCTGCTGCTAGCCCTAGTAATGAATTACCTGAGACCACAGCTTACGGCTGCGGTAAAGTTGCGCTGTTTTATGCGGGCCCTTGACACCACAGCTTACGGCTGCGGTAAAGTTGCGCTGTTTTATGCGGGCCCTTGACACCACAGCTTACGGCTGCGGTAAAGTTGCGCTGTTTTATGCGGGCCCTTGACACCACAGCTTACGGCTGCGGTAAAGTTGCGCTGTTTTATGCGGGCCCTTGACACCACAGCTTACGGCTGCGGTAAAGTTGCGCTGTTTTATGCGGGCCCTTGACACCACAGCTTACGGCTGCGGTAAAGTTGCGCTGTTTTATGCGAGCTCTTGACACCACAGCTTACGGCTGCGGTAAAGTTGCGCTGTTTTATGCGAGCCCTTGACACCACAGTTTACGGCTGCGGTAAAGTTGCGCTGTTTTATGCGAGCTCTTGACACCACAGCTTACGGTTGCGGTAAAGTTGCGCTGTTTTATGCGAGCTCTTGACACCACAGCTTACGGCTGCGGTAAAGTTGCGCTGTTTTATGCGAGCCCTTGACACCACAGCTTACGGCTGCGGTAAAGTTGCGCTGTTTTATGCGAGCCTTTGACACCACAGCTTACGGTTGCGGTAAAGTTGCGCTGTTTTATGCGAGCCCTTGACACCACAGCTTACGGCTGCGGTAAAGTTGCGCTGTTTTATGCGAGCTCTTGACACCACAGCTTACGGCTGCGGTAAAGTTGCGCTGTTTTATGCGAGCCCTTGACACCACAGCTTACGGCTGCGGTAAAGTTGCGCTGTTTTATGCGAGCCCTTGACACCACAGCTTACGGCTGCGGTAAAGTTGCGCTGTTTTATGCGAGCTCTTGACACCACAGCTTACGGCTGCGGTAAAGTTGCGCTGTTTTATGCGAGCCCTTGACACCACAGCTTACGGCTGCGGTAAAGTTGCGCTGTTTTATGCGAGCCCTTGACACCACAGCTTACGGCTGCGGTAAAGTTGCGCTGTTTTATGCGAGCTCTTGACACCACAGCTTACGGCTGCGGTAAAGTTGCGCTGTTTTATGCGAGCCCTTGACACCACAGCTTACGGCTGCGGTAAAGTTGCGCTGTTTTATGCGAGCTCTTGACACCACAGCTTACGGCTGCGGTAAAGTTGCGCTGTTTTATGCGAGCTCTTGACACCACAGCTTACGGCTGCGGTAAAGTTGCGCTGTTTTATGCGAGCTCTTGACACCACAGCTTACGGTTGCGGTAAAGTTGCGCTGTTTTATGCGAGCCCTTGACACCACAGCTTACGGCTGCGGTAAAGTTGCGCTGTTTTATGCGAGCTCTTGACACCACAGCTTACGGCTGCGGTAAAGTTGCGCTGTTTTATGCGAGCCCTTGACACCACAGCTTACGGCTGCGGTAAAGTTGCGCTGTTTTATGCGAGCCCTTGACACCACAGCTTACGGCTGCGGTAAAGTTGCGCTGTTTTATGCGAGCCCTTGACACCACAGCTTACGGCTGCGGTAAAGTTGCGCTGTTTTATGCGGGCTCTTGACACCACAGCTTACGGCTGCGGTAAAGTTGCGCTGTTTTATGCGGGCCCTTGACACCACAGCTTACGGCTGCGGTAAAGTTGCGCTGTTTTATGCGGGCCCTTGACACCACAGCTTACGGCTGCGGTAAAGTTGCGCTGTTTTATGCGAGCCCTTGACACCACAGCTTACGGCTGCGGTAAAGTTGCGCTGTGTTGCGCAACTTGCGGTTGATGGTTGGGGGGGGGGGGGGGTGACTGAAATTTGAAATTGTTCTGTCGCTCGTCCCTCAGACTATCTTTGGGCTTAATATTATTCGTAATGGGCAACGCCAGTATTGTAGTCACAAGAACAGCGTAACGACATTTCTTGTCGTAATTCCAGTGAACGCGAAAGCTGGGTATTTGCTCCGTTCTGCCCTCCCCCCCCCCCCCCCAGCTACCTCGACACTTTCCTGCCATCAACTGTTAGGCTTTCTGTATCAATGTAAGTATACGTACTGAAACGACGTGAAAGTTAGTTTTCTTTTCCAGCGAGAGTAATGTTTTTAAAGTGCGCTGTATTTTTTTTGTCTGTCATTGTTAATGTGTTTTTTACTGTGTTGTTAGAGCGCTCACTTCAGAAGTTTGTACATTTAAAGTTTAATACCAAATTGAACTTCCCGCGGATGGCCGTGTTCCCATAGCTCGTCTCACTTGACAGTGACGTCAGTGTATGCTGTTTCACAAATGTTCAGCTATAGTCTGGTCGTGGTTTTTTTTTTTTTTTTTTTTCTGAATCTCATTTTTGAAAAATAACCCCATGTATGACATGTTTGGATATTTCCTGAATGTACGCTATGTATCACAAACGCTTTATACTTCCATTAACATAAAAGTACCTTACTTTTAGTTCAATTGAACTCATACTTATATTTTTTAAATTATATTATTACAATTATTTTTCATATTAATAAAAAGAGTGAGAAGAAATGTATTGGTAATGGCTAAGTATTAAGAAATAGTTCTCGTACAAAGTTGAGTGCGCACGAATGTGGTGCGTTGTTTCTTTGGTGTAATTTCCTAGGTGCGGTTAATCTTTGTTTGCTTGAGGCGGAGGAATATCGTGGAAGTAGAGCTTTAGCAGGGCTTCAGATAATTTGGAAATAACCGTGACTGGGTTACAGTGCAAGTGTGCATATACATGCTCTACTCCTGCTAGCAAAACAAAAAAAAAATGTTTGTTTTCTAATTGTAATAAGCCAACAAAAGGGTTTCGTAAGATTAACAATAGTTTGTTTACGAATGTTAATAAAAGGTAATATTAAAGAGACTGCCGTAAATACTTCATAATTTTTACCTTGTATGTTTTAATTCTAGAACAAATAGTGAGAAGTTCCGAACTCCATTGGCTGACTGAAAAGTAACAATATAAATTCATGCAATAAAAATTCATGCATAATTTGTCTTTGCGCCAAAGCCAAGGTAAATATTTCATCGTTCTTTTTTTTCTTCTCAATATATAAACTGGCTATATTATAATTTACCTCCAGCTGGATTAGTTCGAGCGGATTACTGGAACGAAGCTATATAAGCATAGGTTTAAGAAAGTGTAGAATAGCGCAGGAGCAAACTGCGTTCTTTTGCGACGAGTGTTATTGGTGTTTTTTTACTTAATAGATATTTAAATATTTAATTTAAAAATTTGGGATAAATATGCTTTGCAGTTACAATGCAGCAATCTTAGTTCCTGTTGCAAATAAAGAGCTATGTTAGCCAATAAAACTTGTAATGCAGAATTGTTTATTCTATGTACATCGAAACATTAAGAATAGCGTGGACTGCATAAATTATTGTAATTCACCTACCCGATATTGTTCTGTTATTTAGAGGGTAGGGGGCGGTGGAATGAGGGAGCCACTTTTGGCGACACAGTATTTTACATCGGGTAGTGAAGGTTGTTAGTCCTGCCTAATGTGGTCCAGGTCCTTTGAAATATGACAATGCAAAAGAGTTCTTCAATTCAAGTTAAGGTGATTGTATATTTGGTTTTTCATTCGGTAATGTCTTCCGAGATAGGTAATTAGGAAGTGTTTTTTGATCTGTGCATTCTACTTACTGGTGAAAACTCTCAACTACTATCGGTGGAAATGTTCTATCAACTACTATTGGAGGAAATGTTCTCTCAACTACTGTACTACTATTCTAGAACTGTGCACGCACTCGGGCACACATACACGCCAATGAGCCATGAGCTTTTAATGATGGCTTTTCTTGCGAGTGCACACACTTGGATTAGTGAACGTTTATGTTTGCACATAACCATCTCCTCGCACGTAAGCCCTTAGAAAGAGGAGAATCTCAAGGTTAAACGGCGTGTCACGTATTCCACTTTGCTATGTGATACTTGCTATCACGTGCTCATCAACAGTGAGACACTTGATGGCATGCAAGAAAGTGGCGACAGTTGTAAACCGTGCTCCTGGTTGGTGTGCCTTAACTTTGCGTGTTTATCTTAACTTTAACATTTTGCCCACATGGAATTTAAAATATTAGTAACGAAATACTCAAGTCTATTATTAACTGTTAGCAGCAATTTAGTGTTGTGATATATATGACATGACAGTTGAAGGAAACAAAACTTAAAATACTTTAAAATGATGAGAAATTAAACAGCACGTAGCTAACATCATTCATTTGGCAACACAGAACCAATGTTTGTTATTATTCTTATTATTATTATTATTCGAGCATCTGATTGAGTAACCGATAAAACACATTTTGTAATACATTGCACGTAAAATTTATATTTATAAGGAAGACTCGTATATGTCATAAGACATCATTCGTTAACATTCGTGTATTTTTATTTTTTTTATTTTTTAGATATGTTTACAAGTAAGGAAAGCTTCTCTCCTATGCATAAAATGCTAGTGCAAAGAAATGCCTAATTTGGAAGTGTGGATAGTAAAAGAAAACAACACTTATAGAATATATATATATATATATATATATATATATATATATATATATATATATATATATTGCTTAACGTCACACGAAAGTTAGAGAATAAGGAAGGATAAAATGTGGTGGGGGATATTGAAATCGTGATATTAATAAGTTAATTTCAAGAAACCGATGATCCAAGGGTCACAGTTCAAGACCATTTAACAAGCACGTAACGTTAGGAACTCTTATCCAGGCGGAGTGAACTGTCGTAAGTCACCATCATGGTCTTACCGACTGTCTGTGCTCTTTATGCCCTGCAGTTTATCAGCAGTTGTCCAACCAGCTGATCATGATTTATTGGCTTTGGCTTAACACAAACGGAACCTTCCACATCGTGTGTTATTCTTAGGCAAAGAAGCATCATTGTCTGCTAACAAGCTGCCCAGTCAGCTAAGGTGGCTGATATGGTTCAGAGCTGATGCTGCGTAGCATTGGAACGTGTGCCTTCTAGTGCCGTTCCTTCAAAATTATTATCTAAATACATTTCAGGAATTCCTAGAAGCGGTAAGAATAAGTTTGTATGCGCGATTTGCACGCAACTCTAGGCTAAATTAGCTGGGACTCCCGTTGCGGCGGTATGTTCATACTATTTTTTTTTTTTCCTGTATACTAACAGTTGATGGTAGCTACGTGAGAATGATTAAACATTCACATTTTATTTTGCATACGTTCTCACATAACGCCCTCTTTCAAGTCGGTTACTGGACTGGATAAACGTCTGCCAAGATACACATAACTTTGGAGACTAGTTATTATGCACACTGGTGTATAGGCCGTTCACGGTGAAGTGAGCCCTTTTGAAGCCCTAGTTACTTTTTCCTTTCAAACAATTTATAGCCTTCCACCACTTGTTAATGTAAACCCTGACATATGAGTAAATAAACACGGTGTATACATTCACCATACCCGAAACCAAAAGTCCGAGGCCACAATGAAATGTATTTATTGGTTATTATGTGTAATGAAACCGCTTCAAAAAATTCTCACTTTACCGTGAACGGCCTATATCTAGTTGGAACTTTTTACCGAGCGAGGCGGCGCAATGGTAACGTACTGGATCCTCATTCGAAATGATCCGATTGAGATCCCCAATCCAGCCCTCTTGATTTCGATTTCCCTTGGTTTTGCGAATTCGCTCCAGGCGAATACCAGAATGTTCCTTACCGACCATGCACCTGTTCCTGTCGCACTAATGGCTTCACTGAAGGCGGATTCCTACCTGCCATCTTGTATTTATGGGTTTTTCGTCAAATCTTCTATTTCGGAAGATGTATTAAAATTTCCCGCATGACATATCCAAAATAACAGATGTGGTGAAACGCGAGATTATTTCTTGTGAACGATGACAAAGGCGACGATATCAACATCAGTCAAGAAATACTGAGCTCGGACAATGCTCTCTGCTCTGTCGTTCCAAACAACACGATACAAAACTGTATTTCCAGAGTATGGCGAAAATTCAATAAAGCCAAGATGGCGGGTGGGAATATGCCTCGAGGCTCCCGCCTACTTGGCGCTGTTTTCCGTATTCGAGGCCGAGAAGCGCGGGAGCGATAGGGGTGATACTGACAAGCGCATCAAGTGCGCCATCGCCACTAAGCGCCAGGCTTTCTAATGAGCGTGGCGTCTTGAACGCACCAACAGTCCTCGTATGAAGTGTGTGTTCTTTTCCAGCATATTGGATGTACGTTTAATAGTTTCGTAGGAAAATATGTATTTCAAACATTCTGTAACGCAGTTCATGGTTGACGTAGGTGAAAAGGTTTGACGGGGTCAGATCGTCAGAAGAACGGACACCTCTTCTAAATTTGGGTCTCTCGTCTTGCACAGACGAGACTTCCCACCTCCCAATCAATTACAATAAACGGCGTATATCATGCCCTTAGCGTAAGCACGTATCAGACTATTTTTCTACTTGTTATTTATGTGGAACGAATAATCGCGGGTTATATTCGTCAGGCGACACAATCTGCTGTTCATTTAGAAGTATCGTAGAGTCAGATGTTGAGGGGTTCAATAGCCGCTGTATTTTCAAATGTACTGTGTTAATTTGCATTGGTAACTTTTCACAAACTTTGCTACATTGAAATTATAGGGTCACCTCTTATCATAGTTCCCTTGCAGCACAACGGAAAACGTACGCGTCTAATGCGTCAAGGCGATGTGATGTGATACTCTTCCCATTGCCGCCCTTAGATTACTTCAGGCCGTTATAGTGATTGGTCTGAGCATGTGTGGTTCGGTGTTTCTACTGCTTCAGCAGTGCAATTCCCCCCCCCCCCCTTTTTATACCAATCTGAAATAAGGCGGATTGTGGCCACTAAAAGTGCGGCGGGGTCTTTTCCATTTCAATCCGACGTGCGATCCTGTGAAGGAAATTTTTCACAGCTCGTATTTATTTGCCGCATCATGCAAGGCCCTGTCCACAATCGACATGGCACACATAGTAACATACTTAACATAAATAAGTAAAAACTTGAATGCCTTAGCGTTGTGATGGTCGTCTCTTGAGTTTTCAACGCTGGCCAATGAGAATGTGAAACGTCATTAAAACTGCTGTAATCAAGATAGCCAACTTATATGTTTAAAAATTCTATGCTAGCAAAACTTATTCCCTATTAGTTTCCTCTTTTCTAATTGACCAGGCAAGTTTTTTTTTTTTTTTTTTTACGTTAACGCCGATTGTGGACAGACGGTTTCGCTTGCTATGCTGTGTAAGTAATGTTATTGTGGACGAGGTTTGAAATTTCTTTTGTCCCAACAGCCCTCCGAGATGCAACTGACTGACATAACCTTGGATATAACTGCGCATGTGGTCGCCTTGCTGGAGGGTTGAGTAGCTGTGGCATAATGACGGCCGTCACCCCTAGGTACTCGTGTACCTGGACCGTCAGACCGATTGTGTTTCATGGTACACGGTAACATGCCTGCCATGCATTCGGGAAGCCGTCTGTACGGAGGACAATTTGTCCATGTGAATATCCATTCCCATCCCAAGCTTATAGTGGTGCAGATCTTCAGTATGTACTTACTCGTGTCCTCGTACATTAGATTAACATCATAATTACTATCGTTACATTAAAAAATGTTATTTAATCTGGTTTAAGAAGTGTTATGGATGCTATTGGCCAACTCGACGAATGACATGACCAGCCGTATTTTATTCCACAAATATGTTTCGAGAATGGGAGGGGGGAATAAGGGCAGGCTTTCGTGGCGGTATCTGAAAGCTGCATTTCCTTCCAGATGAGTTACTGCTTTTGTGTTATGGTGTATGCATCTTGAGCGGTACTGGGTTGTGAGAGCTTTAAGCTCAATTCCAAACCAAGTGATTCAAGGAACATCTGCTGTCTAAGGCCGGTATTCCAGAATGTTCAGTTTGGCAGGACAAATGGCTTGAGCTGTAACAAAACCCTTATAAAAATGTTCTGGAATACCGGCCTAAGACTAGGTACCACACATTTTCTGGGATAATTTTGTATTGTATACTGGCTTAGGGAGGGCCTGAACTGGCAAAAGGTTTTTAAGACAGCTTTTCAGTATGATGTTCTGTCTGCCTCAGTAATGCTGGTCAGCTGCAAATTCAAATTTTTTATTTCTGAATTATTGATTGAGGGAAGGGTTGGAACGGGTAGCTGCATCAACCTCGACACTTCAATTCTCTATTGCAGACACAAAGAAAATTGGGGGGGGGGGGGGGGGGGGGGGCAAAAATAACTTAATAGCACCTCTGATAAATGTAAAAGCCAATTTTCTTATACTCACAGTTAACTTTGTTACTATTAAAATTAAATAAACAACGAGGTGGAGCAAATTGAGAAATGAAGGTTATTTGGCCATTTCTTTTCCTAGTAGTATGTCTAGGGAGACATAGGTATTTAGGAAATGTAGGTTGCCGCTGCTAGTTATACAGAGCTTTTGAAAGAGTGTGTGTGCCATGCACGTGTGTGTGTGTGTGTGTGTGTGCGCATGTGCGTGTATCAGTGGTGCACAACTTTTTAGTAGTGCAGTGAGAATGATGTTCAACCACCTTCCCATCTCTACTCTGGAACTGCAGTAGTGTGTGTATGTGCGCACAGTTGGAGTACATAAATATAGAGCAAAGTATTTTTGTATAACAGTTTCTCTTAGCATCATATATATCTTTGTATTAAATTGTAGTTTAACAAGAGTGTATAACATATCTAGTCACCTATTCAATATAAGTTGTACCCATTGTTATCTTAACTAAGACCATAAACTATTAGGAAATGGAAGGACGGGATTTGGTAGTGGGTGAAGTTAACAGAGAAGACCAATTACTTAAGTGTTGTCTAAGGTCTTCTAATGAATCTTGAACTCAACACAAGTTACTGATATCATCTTTAAGATGACCAAAAGGAACTGAAGGAAAGATAGGGAGGTTCTGATGTTAGCAAAGAGTAATCATGATTGAAAGGACTCGGTCACACCCTGGACTTGCCACTGCTGCGTCCGGATTCTCCGCTGCTTGGTCCGATGACAAATCGCCGACTGCATCCTCTCTAGCGTCCACACTTCTCACCCCTCCACATGTATGTGTGACATAATTCAATTTGATTGGTCCCAGTTGTGCACTGAGGGCGGAGTCTAAGAAGTTTATTTTAATTACTGTGGGAATTCCCTTAGCTTAGCCAGACTCACATTTTCCGTTGCTCTGTGCACATTTCTTCGATGGTTTACACATTCCACTTTGGCCCTGTGTTTTGCTTTAGTGTTTAGTAAACTCATCTGTAGCCTCAATCCCAGCTTGTTGTTTAAGCAGGTGCACGGCAGAGCCTTTCGTAACACCTACCACCCCATTCAGCAAAGTTTTTTCCTTTTCAGTTTGCACCGCAATATATACACACATAATACAAATGTATATACACATTACTGTAATCGGCAATGCTAAAATATTTATAAAATTTTAATCATTTGGTTGGTTATTAAGTTTAACATGGGCCCGAAACAAAATTAATTTCAATAATATTTTGCGAATATTAATTTCTTGTGGCAGTCGCTAATGAAAGCTGTCATGTAACTTGACAAAATGGTAATTTTTACCAAATAAACCATTAAACGTTTTAAAATATTGTCAGTAAATTTATTGTTTTGTTAGTAAATCAGTAAAACTGCACCGAGGAATACAGTCATCTGGTTAACCTGGAATTTGTTCATGAGTTAAGTCGAAATTAAGCATTCTTACGTGCAGACACGCGTCAAAATGGACTAGGAACTGTGGCATTGATAGATAGTCGTCGTATTTTTCACTTATCGCAGGTGGGTGGTTTCAGCAAATCCGTTGTAGTGGGATTAGCTACATACTCTAGACATCAGTCGAAGTGATTAAAATTGCTAATGCAATTGGAATCAGGGTGCAAATAAACTTAGGAGGAGGGGGAGTGCACCTCACTGGAGAAAAAGTTTTTCTTCCTTATGATGTAATGATTTGGGAGTAAACTAATGTTGATGCTACGATATAATCTACACAATTGGGGAGTGAGAAGCAAATGCTTGGACCAGTATTGTTTTCTTTTTCATTTTTTAATAATTTCATACATAATGTTGATTGTCTAAAATCTAAATCACTTTTTTGGATTTTTATTACATGCACACTTTATGCATACTCACAAATATGCAAAGAATTAATTTAGGTTTGAAACTGAAAACAATTTAGTACCCCAATTTTTCCTCTTCAAATAAAAGCAAACTCCTAGAGAACACTTTGCAAATAAACTGGATTTCTCACATTTGTTTACTTGGCATAGAAATTGTCCTGTTTGTACCATTTTGATTGGGCCTTGAATGTAAAATAAATATGAATAATTAAGCATATATAACTATTAAGGTGAAAAAAAACTTTTACATGTTTGGTGTGTTCTATAAACACTACAATGGTTGAAACATATTTGGTGAAAATTTAGGCAACTGTAATTCCTAGTATTTTGTAAACTGCGTTAAATTGATAATAGGTGTAGTTAATTATGTGCTACAGTTTGGTTATATTTTCTGCACATTTAATTTAATTTATTTATACTCCTTAGATTCCTACACAAGATAGTTCTCAGGAATATCTAGCTTGTCAGTATACATTTTTACAATACATAGCAAATTATAGAAATTTATTGGTTACAATAAGTTAGTTGACTAATCTGTTTTCCTGTTTACACACTGTTGTCTAATACTGTTATTAAAATAAGTTAAAAAAAATACACTTTCACTGAATATTTTGGAATGCAGGTCTACTGGGAATCATTTGATAATTAATAATTGATGAAAAGTATACCCTATACAAATTTGTGAACTCTATTTTTAATGTTTTAAGTGGCCTTGATTTTTGTAATTGTGCGAATTGAATCATTGGGGAGCGTTTTAGTCTGCAGTTTTCTAAGGCTGTGGTTTTAATACACACCCCAAGTTTTCTTTTAGGCCAAAACATGTGGAAAAATTAATTTACAGTGATTTACAGTAATTTACAGGTTTAAAACATCTTAACCTTGATGTGAACTTAGCAAAGATAAGAAATAATTGTCATTCTAAGAATGTTAATGCTTATATTCTGGATTTAACTTGAAGATTTACAAAATAATTGCAAGATTATCGTTTTGGAAACAGACTTTGATATAGTTATCAGTATTTTGTAATGGTGGTGCTGCTTTAACCATGAAAGCTAAAAGCAATGCAATGTACTGTTATCTCTGTTATATAATCTAAGTGTGAGATAGTTAAGTTCTTTAATATCTTATCGTTCAATATTCCTTTTGTTATTTTTGCAGCACCAATAGAAGTTTTCTGTTTTACCTGCAACATTTTCTAAGAGTCCAAGGATAACATTGACAATCATTAAATCATCAGTAGGACTGCTATTTAAATGCAGATACTGATTGTCATTACAGTTTACAGCAGTGTTACTGCACAATTCAAAGAATGAAATTTGGGAATGCTATGACTCAGTTGACATAATTTGGGGAAACTTCGTATTGATTATGGGTAACCTTGCTCCACATATTTTCATTTCAAATGAATGCTTTACAATCCCCCATCCTAGTGTGTACTTAATAATTTTTATTTATGAATTATACAGTAAAGTACAAAATCTTAAGAACCTTCATTCAAAATTAAAAGTAGGTCGATGGTTCAAAGTTGTCTCAGCCCCTAAGAGGTACAAAGTTACCCCAAATGATATTACAAATATTGGCCAGAAACAGAGTAGTTTCAAACCCATTATATTCTCTGAAAGTTTAGGAAAATGTATGTTAAAATATTAACATAATTTTACAAACATTGTTTTCTCTCTTCCTCCAATCCCTGTGTATCTTGGAAGAGATTTAAAATTTGGTTTGGTCTCTTGAAGTACTAACTGTCCTCCTGCTAACTTAATATGAATTTCATATTTAGTAATTGTAAATATTGAGAACATGTGTTGTAATTTTATTACTTCACTTAGGTTACTGCTGTGGTAATTTAAATATGTAGTATATTCGTTTTATTAAATCATATTTGTGGGTTTATTTTGCTTAGTTTTGCACAGGAAATGTAAATTATGAAATGCAGTAGGAACCATCAAAGGCTTTGCCATTTCACTTTTGAATTTTTAACCATGAAGATATTAATGTCTTATTGATGCACAAAGTTCTCAGCTCCAACCTAAATGTTTATTTCTTATGTTTCACTATTAAAATATGTTTTGTTATAGCCATCTAGTGAATAAATTTGTTTCCGGTGCTGTTGGAGTATCTTGGCAAGGACTGTTCATTCATGCTTGCGTCTTTTGGTAATAGATTTTTTTTAAGTTTTTGTTATAAGTGTAATGTAAAATAATTTAAATAAACTCTTTAAAAAGAATCAAAAGTGCACGTATTTATAATGTATCGTAAAATTAGGATTATGTAAATACTTGTGGTTTAAATATTTTTCAAGGCGTTTCAAGGATAAAGACAATGTAAACTTTCAAAAATATGTCCTCGTGCTAATGATATTTGACAGTGTTCACACTTTTCCCAAGTTGTTCTAATGTAAGAAAGTAACTTCCACTATTGCGAACACATAGTTCTACTGCTTTGAACTGTAAAAACAATGTATTACTTTTCCCACCTGTGGTGGTCCTAGAGTGTGTAGCTGGTATCCTTACTGGGACATACGTGACATGAGTGATAAGCCTGAAGAACTGATGAATAGGGTGTGCATTAGCAGCTTAATGAAGAGGGGAGAAGAAATGGGATTGCCTCAAGAATTTGTCATCTTAATCCTATCAAAATTCATTCCTTCAGTGTAACGTGATTATTATAAATATGTCGCAAACATTTCAGAAGACCATGGTAGCAAATAAAAATGAAAACAAAAATATTGTAACAAATTTTGTGTGTTAGAACCTACTAACAGAATTGGGCATGTTACATGCTACGAAAATTGAGTACCTGGAGAAAACCCCACCTTTGACAAAATAATAACCAAAATTAGACTGCCCTAAAACTGACACACTATTGAGTTTGATACTAGTATTATGGGTGAGGGTAAAAATACTGAACTTTGGATGTAAAACATATTAAAATATAATAATTTATATAACAAAAGCTTTGAAGATGATAAATTGAGTGATTTTAGTTGTTACCAGTGCATCTTGAATGCAGGTGAAGTGAGGTAAAGTGGGATGCCCTAGAAAATGGGCAGTTCAATGGCAACGTCCTCCAAGTTTGCCACTTATGAAAATCAGGCTGACCCTGCTGGGAATTGAACCTGATTAGTGTTGGTAGGAGGCAAGTAGTGTCGCCATAATGCCACCGTACCTTTATGTGTAGTAAATAATTTACGGGATGTTTCAAAATTAGACTGACAAATTTTGGCTGCAGGTTAATCCCGTAAACAGGAGGTGAAAACATAGACATGAAGTGAATCATAAGTGCAGTCCTTATATTTGAAGTTGAACCTAAAGTAAGAGTGTATTACAACTACTGGAGTGGGAACACTGGGTGTCCGTCTGGATAATATGTAAAGATAATTATGACATGAGGGTTAATAGTCAATCTTTTAAATCCCAAGTACACTGCAGCATCCTTGTTCTTTAGTCAAAATAAGAATAGTAACTGTGATTATCATCATTAAATAATTTGAGGGCAGCGACAGGTGTTTTGGTATTTACAGATCTTTGTTCTGTTACACATATCCTGATACTTAGTATTCAGTCATAAAAATTTTCTCCAATATTTTTAATAAACTAGTGTTTCAAGTTCAACTTCAAATATGTGTACTGCCCTGAAGATTCGCTTTAGACTAGTTGTACATATTTTTTCTCCTTTTTTTTTTGTAATTAATGCGCAGCCAAAGTTTGTCAGTCTAATTCAGATACATACCGTATATTACGAGGAATTAATCTTGAAAATTGTGCAGAAAATGTTAACACTTTCTCTAAATAAAATTTTCTGTGCTACACGTGTGTTTCTATCTTCATCGCTTTTTTTTTTTTAAGAGCAACACTATGTTATTGTATTCATAAAACAGTTAGACCTACAAAACTTTGTAACATTTTACTTAAATTGAGTATATTCCACCAAAATATTTACCACGTGATCAGGGGGCCGTGTTGATGTCAAGACTACTCACAACTCGTGTTTAACCTGGCATTTGTGCAATACATAGTACTGGAGGTCTGCAGCATTTGGACTTGTCTTTTTTTTTTAGGCTACTCACATTTATGCTAACTTGGAACACCTGTTAGTTGTATGACTGTGTTTGCTGTGCAGTAGAATGTGCTACAGGTTGACTGGTACGTTGCCCCACTGTGAGCTTCATAAATTAAGCTTCCATTTATCCATCTCCAAAACATGAAATAATAAAATTGTATACATTTATTTTAATGTTTGATGGTGTAGTAAAGTCTGTAGTGATGTATGTAAAAGTTCACGTTTTTTTTTCCCCCAGGTTTCCTGTTGCTGTTGGCGTACTTGTCAAAGTGGAGAGAGAAAATGGCGCCCAAGCCTTCTTATCAGCTACTAATTTGGTCGGTGCCAACAGTTGCCTTCCTGCTCACTTGCTTGTGGTATCGCAGGAAAAGGAAGTCATCACGAAGTGACCCTGGAGGAACAGTAAGGGCTGATTTAACAGCCTTGACATTGAAGAAATCTGATCCCTGTGTAGAACCAGCCACCAAACTGAGTGAAAGTCAGTCTGAGAGCACTCGACAAGTCAAAGCAAATGAAAAAGATGCTTTTCCAGCTGCTATAGACATAAGGCATACAGAAGTTGGTTCAATAGAAGATTTATGCAGAAAAACTGAAATTGATAGTTTAGTCACTTCAGTTCAACGAGAAGACCTGTACACACCAGAAAATCATACTGACTTAAAAGATAAAAGTTTTTTTCATGAAGAAGACTTTGAATCTCTCCAAACAGACGCATGTGTAAAGTCAGAACCTGTGGTTCTGAAATGTAAAGAGGAATTGGAAAAAAACAGAGAAGCATCAGAAGAAAGTGAAGAGGAAGTTGAATGCAAAGGAAAAATTGAAGAGGAAAGTGAATGTAGTGATAAAAGTAACAAAGAAGCAATATATACAACAGAAAATAAAGTTACTGAATGCAAAGAAACAACGTTAGATTGTGAGATACAAGAATTGGAACACGTCGCATCAATTAATGATGTACAGGTGTTATCAGAAGTATTGTCAGATGATATATCTGATAAGAGTGTAGATATTTCCAATTTCCCAGAAGGTCAGGAATCAGATTCTGCCACCAAACCTTCGAGTCAAACTGTTTTTATTCCTGACAGTTTTTCATCTGAGCCGCTAGCTGAAGAAAAGTTGTGCATTTCCTCCAGTGACAAATGTGTTGTGACCAACGGTGCAGAACCTAGTTGTATAAAAGAAGATTGTGAAAGTACTGCATTGCAGTCTTCTCTCTGTGAGAGTTGTAATATTAGTGATAGTGCGTTAACGAAACAGCATTCTGAAGACAGCGGCGAGGAGGCGACCGTTAGAAGTGTGGTGAACCCGAGCGAGTTGGGGGGTGAGGCAGGTTGCGTCGTCAGTGCAGGAAGGACAGTCATGGCACGGAAGTCGAGTACAGACCTCCCTATGGAGAGGAGTGCAGACTCAGATGGAGCAGCAACGCATCGTGAAAGCAAGCTTTCGGTATCTGAGCAGAGGAAGAACGGTGCCGAGAATGTTCAGGTGGAGAGAGACTCTGCCAATCACAGTCCTGCAGATGTGATGCTGGGCAGCCCAGCCATTAGCAACTATTCAGATGCAAACAGCGAGGTGAGTATATAATATTACATGCTACCATGATATATAGTATTTGTGTGGTTAGAAATATATTCATGCTTTAGCCACATTCATTAGGTAAGAGATACTTTTAACACAGAAGGTACAGTATCATGAACCAATGATATTCAGAGTACAGAGGAGAAAATGGTAAGGTAATGCCTGTTTGTGCTTCTACATCAGTTATAATGCAGAGCTATTAAGTGGCGTAAACAGTTGTTCTACGATAAAAATTTCATGTTGCCCTAATGGATGTGTAGTCAACCTTGGCATATGTTGCCCAGATACCTTTGAACCATGAAATTGTTAGTTTAAATCTTGAGTAAGCTAAGGATGTGTGTTGTTTTTGGTGTAGTGTGGAAACAATCTCCTCCAGTTAGCGTCCTGGCATAAAGTAGTGATTTTAAATAGTAACCAAGCTGGTTTAAATCATGGTTTGAATGCAAGGATTAAAAATACACAACTCGTGGATTTTTTAAATTTTTTTTTAACTGATCAGTTTGCTTTTTTTTAAATTGCTAGTCGTAAATTAATCCTTTAATTAATGTGTATGTAATCACAATTTTCTATCCCCTCCCACTTTTGCAGTTTAAATTTTTTAACTTGGTCACTAACATTTTAACTTCAGTTCATATACAATTTTCTGACAGTCATTGTTTGCAAATACCCCTGTTTATAGGCTACCACGTAGACAATATAGGAATTCCATACGTCAATAGTTGGAAAATTGGGGGATGTTCACATCATCTATGATAACTGAATTCCCAAGGCCATATTATATAATTCGGTTGGAGGGTTTTGGGTTTCAAACTCTCTCCTTAACAGTTCAGTGGCATATTTTACTTACATAATTTCATCATGAATAACCAACATTGTGCTGCGAATGTGCGTGACATATTATTGCACAGTAAAATATTTTAAAACATGGTCTTGCCATATAGTACTGTAATGTATTCTGGAAAATGGTTTGGAAGAACATTAAGTATGTGTTGTCTGTAAACGAAAAAGAAATTTACTGTTTAACACTCTCCCTTTTTCGAAGTTATATTTACAGCCCTGGGAATTACTCTAGTACTATTCCACTTCTTGGCAATTTGTGATGTTCCTTATAATGTGAAGTACATTTATTCTGATTTAATAGGAACAAATCATTAAAACAAATTTTCTTGAAGTTGTTAACTATTCAATTCTGTTTTATATTTGACAGCCTTATAAAATGGTTGGAAAACTTTATTAGTTTATACTACTTCATGGTATTGATAATATGCTGCCTCATACATTTTCTTAGCTATGTTAATACAAAATATGGTTTAAACCAAAATAATTAACCCAAATAAACCAGGTTGGTTACTACAAATTTTTTCACAACATTGCTAATAGGCACACACATTTAAACATCCCTTGTAAATACTCCTCCTGCTCCCTTCGCCCATATCTTATGTTAAGGGATCGTGGTGGTGGTGTCAGACTACCGCCTCCCACCTAGGCAAACAGAGTTCCATTCTCGGAGGGTTCACTTCTGGATTTTTGCATGTGGGAATCATGCCAGATGATGCTGATGGTCAGTGGGTTTTCTAGGGGATCTTCAATTTTCCCCACCCTTGCATTCCGATTCTTGTCCATGCTCGCCTCGCCTTGCCTCGCCTCACTCTCCACATCTTAAGTAGCTGACCACATTTTGATTATTATGCCGTATATCTTCTGTCTCCCTTCCCCATTCCAACGTAATACAGACATACTTACTGCTTGCTTACATTCCTACAAAAAGTTCTCTGTGTGTTAAAGGAAGTAATTTGAACGTTAATTTATATTTTTACACCAAACAGGGGTATGCTGTTTTAACAATGTATTGTAATTCCCACAATTAGATGCAGAAGCTGAAAGCCTCTTGTGTAGGAAATATTTTGCCCATTCTAAATTGTGTTTCAGTGCTAGTAAAACATTGATGCAGGCTCTAATCCATCTGCCTTGCTTTATTACTTGGTAGAGTGTTAAGCTTTTTGATATGTTCTGTTCATCAATGCATTTCTACGACTTGACAGTTCAAAAAAGATTGTTTTAAATTTTAATTCCCTTAAAATTGCTGGTAAGTTAAGATTTATAGACTCCACAAAACCACAAACTCGTTAATTTTCTGCTATTTACTCTCTTGTAGCATGGTTCTTCTCTTCAAAAGGCACAAAGTTCTTTTTGTTTGGAAATGATATTGTGAAAGATAGCTAGGATACACGTAAAATCATTTAACATGTAAAATTTTATTTCGCTCAGCCCTTACCAACTATGCAGTGCCCTTAATTTGTCTTTTGAAGGGCCTCCTTAAGAGTGGGATGGACCCCCACATTTTCTGTGAAATTGGTTGCGCAAGTACGTGTAACTCGGTAAATAAATGTTATGCAGATACAACTTCTTGTCAGAAAAGATAAAAAAAATTATCTATACCCCTATTTTTTTACTTCCTTCATATTAATTGTATTCTTGGAAAAAAAAAATGAAAATAGACAAATATAGCATTTTTAAAGCTTGCCTAAGCCGTTTCCTTACGCGGCAAGAGAAAAGTACAAAGATACTGGCATAGTTTAATGTGTGGTCTTTCATCACGTATAATAAAACTCCACTGTTACAGATCTAATTTTCGCAGTACAGCATCACAACGGAAACAGTGCATGCCTTGCACATAGGAGCGATGAGGCACTAGGCGTGCGTGTGTTGCCCGTATCGCTCCCTCGCTTCTTGACCTTGGACGCGGAGTTCCCACGGGGTCCATCCGACTCTTAAAGACCTTAAAGACCTGAAGTAAGTTGGCAAAGTAGTTACACACTAGGCTCTCATTCAGAAGGCCTTGAGCTCAATTCCCAAACCAGCCATCTTTATTTCTCAATCCAGCCATCCTCATATTGGTTATCCATGTTTGCCAAAATTACTCCAGGTAAATGCCAGAAATATGGGTCCTCGGTACAGGCCATAACAAAGGCCTTCTCCACTGCTGATTGTCAGAGAAACTTGTTTCATCTTTTAAGACGCTAGCATCGATACGACGTTAACAACACCCACAAAAAAATAATAGAGGTATCATTCCTACTGTAACAATCACTCTGTTAAGAATTTTGTATAATTGCATTTGAAGAAACACCTAATGTTTGGATTTTTTATTTTGATTTCTAAAACTCTCTGGGTAGCAAAAGTTTGTAGTGCTTATTCCCATGAAATTGTAGTTGGCGATGTGTGTGTGTGTGTGTGTGTGTATGTACGGGCATGTGTGTGTATGTATGTGTGTATACACACACACGCTATGTTAGTTTGTGTGAAGTTGGTGTACAATATTTCTCTTTGGTGTCCTTTAGGCACAGTGAGTGACTTGAGTAAACTTTTCAAAATAAATTCCAAGTAGGAACCATAAAATAATAGACATTTCTAGCATATTTTGTCTTCTTTATTAAACCAAAAAAATTTTTAATGCCAAACGAAGCAGAAAGAGTTTGGTATTATTTGTGCAGCCAGCTACACTAAATGTGTAATGGTTTTGAAGGTGTATATACATATGGCCCACATGTGGAGGATTTAGTATAACACATGAATAACAGTGTTTTTTTTTCAGCTAAAATACGATGTAACATAGAGAGTTCCTTCATTTAGCTTCTTTTCGTATTTTTTAATTTATCTCACTTTTACTTTCTGGCCATGCAGAGATATTTTTACAGAGGAATAACTTTTTACCATTTTTAACAGTTTGAAATTAGTAAGCAGGTATGTCTTTTACAACACAGGCATGCATTAAGAGGTACAAGCATGACAACTGCTCCTTTAATGTAAAGGGCTGCCATATCATTTTACACAACATTTACTCAAATGTACATGTAAATAGACTATCATAAAATTATACTTTTGAGTTTTCCAAGGGCGAAACATTTGAATTCCTACTTATTGGTGAACTATTGATGTACATTTGAGTTGTATTTAATTGTAAATATTACTAATATTTTCTTAATTTTTAGTTATTTAATTTTCTTCATTAGAAAATTTGTTTCAACACGAATATGTTTTTGTAGAGGTAAAATTTTTTTAATTTTATGCATGAGGGTGAGTCAATTGAAAACCATAAAAATGTTTGTGTGATGGGGGGGGATTTTCTTTGAATGTCTAGGATGATGGTACGATAAGGACTGTAGTATGACTCATAACAAACAGGTGGCAGAATGAAGCTGGCCTGCTACATGAGGGTGTAGCAGTTGTGTCAAAATGACAGTCTCACCATCGACAACATGCACTGAAGAGCAGCTGTCTGTTAAAATTTATTTTCTTTCGAATAGTGAAGGGATCAAACCCATCAAACTTTATCATTGAATGAACTAACTTGCAATGTGTTGAAGATTGTTTAAAATCTGATGTAGAGGTGCAACGGGTGGTATGTAACTGATAACAACACATAGCTTTGTTCACTTGTGCTGTACTGAGTTGTTCTTGCTGGAAGTGGTGTTTTGATTGCTACACCCGAATTGTTCGACTGGTGGGGGTAACTACAGCTTCGACACCCAGGTGTTACACCTCCTACACCATCTCGAGGAGGAGTGGTGTTGAGTGTAGAAATTGTCAAATTGGGATTTGGTGCTAATATCAAGAAAATGGTGTGGTAACCATCCTTCGATTATTTCTCATGGAATGACCCCAAACATTACACACACAGCTCGAGTCCCAGGACCAGCAGAGAAGAAACACCCGAAACAGTGATTGATGGCACGCTGGCCATGTTTTGTAGGTAGTCGTTTGCTTTTCCAGTTATAAATGATGAAAGGGTACTTTGATGGCGAAAATAGTGTTCAGTTCGACCTGGAAGGGATGCAAGATATATATATATATATATATATATACTTTATGTAAAGAAATATATAGTGTGTTTTTATTAATGCATGTTAGGGTATCCATCACAAAGACTCCTTATGAAATACTACAATTATTACACAGGTTGTGTAATAAGATTGAGAGAAGGGTTTTCAGCCCCTCGATCATTCTTTTTGGACAGGTGGGAAAATTGACACATTTTTGGACATTACTGGAATTTGAACGTAGCCGAGAAAGAGAGGTAGTGTAAAATAATACAAATGAAATGTTTTTTTTTTTTGTATAATTTTGTGATTTACCTGCTTCCAAATCATTATGCATGTTTGCTAAAATATGCAGTAGGAAAGGAAAGTCATCATCGGATTAGATCGTCTGCAAGGAGACACCTCAAAATATTAACGTTTGCCGACATGACACAAACAGAAAGTAAAGAAAATGCTTTGAGGTCTGCAGCTAGGCATTTAGGCAAGAACATTACACACTCTGCACTTTCTACACCTAAAGACTCTGGCCATTTTAACACCCGCTTCACCTGTAGGTGTGGAGTTGTAGCAGGTACAGCCCATGTGAACATAGCTCAAAATGCCAAAATAAAAATTTTTTTCACAAGATATCCATGCACTACCCAAGCTCTTGAAAATTGATGCAATTTTACATCTTCCCTGTTCATTAAATTACACAATAAGAAATATTTAATGTGTTTTCATTAAATTCATAACTAACAAATAGATAGATATATTGTATCATAACCAACAAAAATATAATTGTTGTATAGAGAATGTTTTTATTTGAGGAATGTGTGTTCGAAGGGTTCCAGCGACAGTGGGAAGGGTTGCAGTGATATGGCAACGCCTCCACCACGCACGCCAGCTAGCGGCAGCTCGCTTGCCGGAGACGTGCCTTCCATCTACGAGTTTGTGTTGCCGCAACACTTGGTGGGTCGTCTCATCGGCAGATTCGGTACCTTTGTCCACCAAATTAAAGACAAAACGAATGCCAATATATTCATCAAAAAGCACCCAGACACGACAAAACTAAAAATATGTGCTATTGAAGGTTTGTTTTCAGGAAATTATTTTATTAGATATAATTTTATCATTTCATAGTTATTCATGTGATTTAGTGACAGGTGGTATATTTTACATGTTAAAAGACAAATTTTCTTCTATTTCAGTTTAATGGCCTTGTGTTATTAATGTGATGTTGCTGTGTTGATGACTGGCTAATTTTAAAGGCAGAATTTGTATTGCCTGTTTTAACTAGGCATAATATTTGTTGTTGGGTTTTGATTACTTTTATTTTGTTTCATGCTATAACAATGCAATGGAAACAATGGACAAAAATCAGTCATTTGAAAATATTTTAGGCATTTTTGTTTGAGCAGTACAGGAAACACTAAACTGGGATTATTTATATGGATTGGTATGATCAACTTTCATTTTTTTACCTCACATTTGTACAATTTTAAATTAATTTGGGGGTATAATGTTAACAGTCCTTAATAGTAAATTTTGGATGTCCTTTCAGAGTTGCTTCGTGTAGGGGTCCATGTTTGCATATTTGCTAAATTATTTAGGAAGAATATTTGACTGGAATAAAGACATAAGTGATGCTGGGTAGATTGTAATATTCTACAGTTATTGATTTTTAAAAACAAAAGTCCCATTGCAAATGAAAATATGCACCAAGAGGAATGGCTGAAGGAGAGAGTACCAGAGAAATTTTTTGCTTGTACTAAAATTGATTTCACAGCCAAAGAAATCCAAACAAGAAAATGCATTGAACAGAGAACTTCAGCTCCGCACTTCATAGAATCATAAGCTTAAGAATAATACAGATGTAAGAAAATGTGCAGAAATAATTTGGATGTAGATATAGAAAATAGTCTTAGGCAGAATTTAAAAAAATTGAGAAAAATGTTTGATAAAGATATGCTTAACTGACTTGGAAAATGTTATATAAAGTCGTACAATTTAAATATGAAGTAGTATTAAAATATATAAATGGAATTGTGACGTACAAGTGTGTGATTAAAATATCACAAAAAACAGAAACCAGAAAAGCAATTATAAAACATTTAGCTAGTGTTATGAACTAGAATTCATTAAAAGATGACACAAGATGTTGCCGAAAGTACATTTTTCTAATAATTTCAGTTATTTATTTTGACACAAGATTTTGTGCATGTCGAATTTCCATAACCATAAGACAGTTACTATGGCTAAAGCAGTGATGCAAATATCAATATGTTGATGTGCCTTCTAAGCCTTGGTTGTAAATATTGTCAGGTTAACATTTTACCATCTAGGCCCGTGAAAAGTGTTTGCCATATTGCTCAGAAATAAATTAATCTTATGTGTACCTCACACACTAAATGAGCTTTGGAAAGCACAAAATATACATACATTATCCAGAATAGTCTGTTTGCCACAACACAATTCTGCTGACAATCTACAATGCTCAAGATCCCCTCCCAGAAGAAACATGGTTCCTGCAAACCTGTTGGAGGCACTGTCTGCATTATTCCTGTTTTTGAACACATGCATGACGTCCTTTAGTGGTTGTGGATCGTCCCCATCGGGGCTGTTTTGTGTAGCGCGAGGACAGACACGCCGGTTTCAGTTGAACTCTGCCTGTTTAATGCTGCACCGGAACCCGGCTGATGTACAATACTGTTCGCATGGCTTTTCTGCTAGGCACAAAGTTGGGGACAGTCGTTATGGCCTTACGGACAGTTCAATGCACAATTGCTTTATTACTTGGGCGACTGGATACCTGTGGGGGCTGCTGACCCTGTTGCGGCACTGGTGGTTGGTGCTGCACCAGAACCTGGTGCACTGAGGGGTTGACTGCTGCTGGCATTGGTGGTTGCTCTGGGCAGGCTGGCGTGATGGTTGCCCCTGAATCAGGGGTTCAAGAGTCCATAAGGAACTTTCTCGCCCCTTATGATGGCTATGAGTGGCCCCTGTGGTCTTGATGGGGACAGCAAATAAAGATGAGGTGAGGGCCGGGAGGCGAGGCCTCTCCAGTCGTCGGGCGGCTTTAGTTTGTTCCCAAGTACTAGGACTGCTAAATGTAGGATGAGTTGGTTTAAGCCCTTGTTTGTATTTAGAGGCTGTAATCTCTCCTTTGAGTACCACTCTGATAGGAGTATGGCATATAGATAAGGACTATTACCAGCCCCGTGAGGTTAAGCAGGCGACGAAGGTCCCTAGCTGTGTGTTCTGCCTTGTGTTGAAATTGGTCAGACCAAAGTGGCACCACTTGCTCCTTTCGCATCCGGTACCGTTAAGCACGGTGGAGACAGAGCATTTATTTACGATGACTGATTGTTTACAACACTTGGGTGTGGGTCCAGAAGGAGTCGGAACCAGGCAGATACTCCCTCTGGCACCAGAAGCGCAATGGATGAAGTATAACCTGGACTGACAGACTCGCCACCCTTTGGATTGTATTCCTAGTGGTGGAGGTTCTACCTTTCTGCATACCGGGGTTTATATCCCTTTCTGCTTGCCGGGGTGTACAGAATGGGTGGCAGTCTAATTTGTATGTTCCAACGTACGTCCCTGAGGGGGAGCCTGCAGTCCTGCGCTATGGTTCCCAAATTGGTGAAGTAAACTTCCGCAGTCTCCTGCTTATCCCTGATGGACTTGGTGTCCACGAGGAAAATCATACAAACACTGGGACATAATACTCTGGGGTTACATAAAACGTGTCTATTCCAGTAGGAATAAATCTGGTGGTACGTATTACCTCCTATTAAACAAGAGTTGACCGGAAGTTAAACAACGGAAACTGGTGAAGTTGACCTGGTTCTAGACTGCACAAGGTAGAAAAGGCTAGGTGGCTATTATAACAACTCGTCCTAACTATCCTAAACGTGGTGTCCGGAACGGATTTACGGTTGCCGCTGGCTAGAAGGGCAGTGGTAAGTATTGTTGTTCCTTAAGGGAAGGTGATGTTCACATGTTTGACGACTTCTGCAGTGGTAGCTTTCGGAGATCCTCTGGAATATGTTGACAATGTCTGCAAAGGCGTTAACTAGTTTCTTATGTCCATCTGACATGCCAATAGAACTTAAGTGCCCAATAATCACGTCACTTATTTGGTGCAGTGGTTCAGTGGGTAGACTACTCAAAATCACGTGGCCGGAAGCAGCTGGCAGTGAAATAAAACACCATTTTCAAAACAGTATTTTTACTCACTGCAATATTCTTTCTGGGAAGCCAACCTAAACAGAGAGAAAAAGGTGTAAAGCCAATGAACAATTACAGATTTAAACGATCCCGGTGCTTTTGAGCTGGCAGGATGTGGGGTTGGTGCTGCCACTAGGTGACAAAAGGTACGTTAGGGTTCCATAATAAATGAACGACTATTTAAGCTACATGGTGATTGATGCAAAACCAGTGAAGACCCAGAGACATGCGACACGTGACCACCCCCGGCAGCGCTTAAGAACCAACTGAAGAAAGTGGAGGAGGTCCACTAAGAGAGAGCCCAAAAGCATGGGATAAAGACAAAAAATACTAAACATATATTACAAAAAGAACAAGTACACTGAAACATCATGACCCTGCATTACAAAATACACCTATTAAGCTTTGTCAAACAAATTACGTAAGAATTAAAGAAACGTATTGACAGCAAGCAAGTTAAGCAACGTAATGTTGAAAAGCTTCAGGGCTCTCTATCGAGGTCTGTTGCCTCGTCCATTAAATTAAAAACACAATTACACTGCAACAAAGAAATTTATAACATAATTACTCTAAAATTTTACTGTAGTAAAGTGGCAATGGGTGGCTCGAGCTGGGCGAGTCCACTTTCTCCTCAGAAGGGGTGTCTGTAGCTGTGTCTGAATGGCTATAAAACAATAACTGTTTTACAAAACCATTTAGGTTGAATTTTGAAAGGGTCATAAGTTAAGAATAATTTCCTTGCTGTCAGGCCGCACGCATGCTACCCGCACATGCACACGTAGGGACGTAACACATGTAGATTGGGCGCACTAAGGGAGTCACTGGAACTCTGGAGCCATTGTGGCCCCCTCGCTGCATTCATTTCCCCAGTAGCAACTTAACTTGGGGGGGGGGTGTTTGGTGATAGTGGTTGGCCTGAATTAATATTCCCTTAAAAGTTGCCTCTTGAAGATATTAACGTGTAATAGTTACCTGATTTTGGGCAGTGCCTCGGACGTCATGTAGGTAGGGTGCACTCTTAGTACACCATGCTGAGGCAGGAGTCGTGGAGGTGTAACCGCAACGTTTGGGCTGACTCCCTGCAGTAGAGGGCACGACACAGCTGCGCAGGTGAAGTGGGACGAACGGGCTAAGGGAGGAGGGACGCGGTACATGTCAAGTCATATGCAAAAATTCTTTGTTGTAATTTCATTTTGAGTAATTATTAAAAGTTTCTGAGTATATAAAGATTTACATTTTACGAGTTGTTTAATAGTTTTGTTCTTAATTTTAAATTATAGGTGTTATTTGGTAGTTGTGATAAGGCAGGAACATATATTTTAAGGCTTATATTTTGCTATTTGTAGCAAAAGGTACGTCAATAGTTCAAATTCAAGTGTATAGCGGAATTTAAAAAAAATGGCATTAAATGAAAGAATCCGATATAGTGGGTGATGCCGAGCCTTAATTTGGACTGATATTTGTCAAGGTTCCAGTTACTCCCATATTATAGGTTGCATGAAGGAAGGGTCATTGCTAACAATGTGCTTTAAGGGTATTTCTGGATAACCTAGTATTACCAAATATGATACCTACGTACTCCATTCTTGGAGGAGTCAGTTGTCAAATACCTGCTAACATGTTTAACAAGTGCATGTTGTGAACAAAGAATAAATTCTTTGAAGGTAGTAAATCAATTTAGGAGAAAAATAAATAAAATCCACTCTTAAGAGTGTGCAATCAGTGTTGTGGTGTAGGTGGGGCGGAGCAGAGCGACGCTCTGCCACTGTTTTTGAGGCAGGAGCGGAAGCTCGGCCACTTTTTTTTTTGTGTAAAAAAAGAAATATGCAAGAAAAATTTTATACAAATGGTTGTTGATGTGCGTGCGTGTCGTTTTTATAGCTTCATCGCTTCTCCCATAACCCATTGTGCCCATCGCTATAGATTTTTGATTGCTGTGTTACAGAATGAATATGTAAAGCTGGCATGATGCGTACCTTTCGTTGTGCATGCGCGGTCATGCTATAACATGGAGTTAAAACTTACTATTCTTTTGCTGTATTATATTTCATGCAATGTGATACGTATATTTCGCTGGCCACATGCAGCCGGTTGTGGTATTTTTAGAAACAAAAGTGCAAGTGCAAAAGATGCTACCAACTTTTATTTTAATTTTTATCTAATAGCAGCGCATTGCGCCACCACATGATTCGTGCACGAGTTACATATTTTTAAGAAGGTGGATTGGCATACCTTGCGCAGTGAAATGTGTTGGAGCAATTGTGCGGCATAGCACTGTGTTATTCTATTCTAATGACAGGGCAGCTGCGAAACTAAACACTGCACCTGTGCTAATTGGACACTCCTAGTTCAGTTTAGTTTTATATTCCGTTAATGTGCGCACATTTGTAGACTGTGTTAAGTGCTGTGGTTTATAATTTTTTACGGCAGTGTTACTAGTAAATAAGTGATTGTTTTTAGACAGTTAACTAACTACCTACACATCAGGAAAAGACAATTGTTTGAAAATTGAATATTTTTAGCTATTTATCTACAGTAATAATGGAACAAAAGGCGAAACAAAAAACCTTAACCTATTTCTTTTCTGGCGTCGTTCCTGGTATTAGTAGTTCTGGTGCTTCAAAAATCTCCACTCTTGATGTTGATACGTGTATCTCAGGCACCTCGGTTCTGTTTAATCAACTTAATGATTCGCCTAGAGACGATGACAGACTCGTTATGAAAGATGAAGACAGTTCCGGTATGACTGCAAGTAATGTTGATCGTGTGGGACTGCAACACTGGCCAAATGTTTGGAATGAAGAAATATGGTCAAGAAAAAAAGCTTTCCCATGGATTGATTTGTAGGCAAGGTAAGCTAGACTGCAAAGTATGTTCTGAGGTAACTCAATTAGTTGCGTTCAGTGAATTATTACGGATCTAACAGATCAGCTGAGCTTAAACAGCTAAGAAAAAAATAATTGAACACAATTAATCTAATGCTCACAATATAGCACAGACAGTTGTTGAAACATCTTGGAAACAATCAATTGAAAATGTTTGCAAATCTATGAGTGAAGCTCAGCGTGAACCAACGAAACCAATATTTAGATCAGCTTATTACATTTCGCAAAATGACCGACCCTACAGTGACCATTTCGGTTTGATTGAGCTGCAGAAGCTAAATGGGGTAGATGTTGGTGTTGGTTTACATTCTCAATATAGTGCTGTTGAAATTATAGAACTTATTTGAAAAGAAATGAAGGAACAGATTATTAGACAAATAAAGGGTGTTTCTGGGAAAATATCAATTATAATTGATGAGTCTACCAGCCTAAGTTCAAAATCTGTGTTAATAGTTTATCTGAGATGTGAAATTAGCAAAGAACAACCACCCACTTATTTATTTTTAGATCTTGTAGAACTTTCTAATGAAAAGTCTGAGACAATTTTTCAGAGTTTACTATGCTGTCTTGAAAAATGCGGATTTGATAGTGAATACCTCAAACAACATTTGGTAGGATTTACAAGTGACTGTGCTAGTGTTATGCTTTGAAAACACTCTGGAGTAGCTCAGAAAGGTCTATCCCAGTATCCAAATATAATAATTTGGCATTGTATGAATCACCGATTGGAACCAGCATTAGCTGATTCTGTTGATGAGGTAAGGGGTGTGAATCATTTTCACATATTTATGGACAAATTATACATTTTGTATAGCAGGTCCCCAATGAATCAGCGCCAATTAGCTTAGTGCACTGGAGAGCTCAACCAAGTAATGAATAAAATCGGCCGTATCTTGTCAACCAGGTGGGTGGTCAGTTCATTCTGAACGGTTTCAGCGATATGGTTTAGATACAGCTTTTTATTTTGCCATTTTTCAAAAGTCATAGGAGATATGAGTAATATGAGTAAATCTTCTGCTGAAAGAAGCATGTACAATGGCTTATTGAAGCGATTTTCATCCAAGCAATTCTTATTTGATTTGGCCATAATGTATGACATTTTAGCAGAACTAGCTATTCTTTCTGAGAATCTACAAAAAAAGAAATGCTTCTATAGAGTATGCAGACAAATGAATTGAGCGATGCATCAGCTTCATTGAATCTCTCAAAGAGAAGCCGGGCACTCAAATTTTAGAGGCCCAAATTGCGATCAAGAATGGACAGTTTTGTTCTATACCATTAACTGATAACACGAAAATGACTTTCATTAACCAGCAACAACTATTGTCTAGTGTTGCAAACAACCTGAAAAAGAGGCTGTCTACAACCATATCTAGCCATGGGTTGACGTCAGCATCATCTGAGACTGATATAAAGAACGTTCATTATGAAATACTGTTGAATCAAATTAAAGTTCTTGGCTGTGATCAGTGGCCTGCTGATTTGCCTGTAGGGTATGGTGAAGAGGAGATACGGAATCTTTGTACAAGATTCCAACCTAACGCAGCCAAGATAAAAAAAATGCTTACCGGGACTATCTCGACAATAGCCACTATATTCCTAAAGAACTAAATGAGTTAATGAACTGCACAAAACTGATAGCATGCAGTTCAGCTGAGTGCAAAATGGGGTTCAGTTTAATGAATACCATTGTATCTCCTACTGGGAGTAGACTTTTAATACCACATGTATCTTCACTAATGTTCATCAAACTGCATGGACCATCCCTCAAAGACTGGAACCCTGAGCCTTACATTTCAACATTCAGCAGATGATACCAGAACCCGTGTAGCAAAAGGGGGACACCAAGATGCTTGTTAGTTTATGTTGAATAGTGCAGAATGCAGATGTTTTGTGTAATCCCATGTGACCTGGGTTGTAGTTTGGTAATATATTGTAGGTCCCCTAATGTAAATGTAACTATTGTTTTTGCTGTTTCTGTCTAATTTTTTTTTTTAAATTCAATTTACCCCCCTCCTGGCAAACCAAAGGGTCAGAAATACGAAGAGCTCCGGCACTGTAAAATTTGGGACTACGACACTGTGTGCAATGAATTATTAGTGGACCATATAATTTTCACTAACCTTTTTTTGTATAAAATCTTGTTTTCTGTGTGACTCTTGACCTTTTTAATGTTGCCCTCCAGTTAAAGCTGTCCTCTTAAACACACTTTTTTTTCCTAATTGTACAGCGAGAGACAGTAAAAAGTGACTTTTTTTTATGGTTACGTCGCCAGTTTGACAGGCAAAGCAGTTGTTGGAGGGAATGTTGGCATACTGGAGTAGTTATGGGAGCAAAAGACGAGGGTAATATTCCCTTCCAGAGATGTTCAACTATTTTAAGCAGCCAAAATTATTTTATGTGTATAAATTCCTTCTCAAATGCTTATGTTTTGGCAATTAAACATATTGTAGACCAATATTATTATTATTAGTGTAAAAAGTATGTATGTTCCTGTGTTATTGTCATGGCATTTTTAATTTTTCTGAAGAAAAAAATGTTTGTCACTGTTGTGCTTGTAAAATTAAACCGCTCATAAGTAATTTCCCAATGAACTGATGTTAATAAGTCAGTGTATACATACACAAAAAATAATACTGTAGTTAATACAAATCACAAGATGTCTTTTCTTCTTCCTGAAGCAAATTACAACTAGACATGTTAACTTGTTGCAACAATCAGTTACTGAATCACTGGTGTTATTGTCTTGACATTTTGGTTCAACTGTTTCAACTATGATGTAAAAAAAAAAAAACTGTTTTATCACTGTTAAAAGTATACTGTGTAATGAATGTCAATTTCCACCCTAACATATTAAATTATGTAACTTAATTTTTTTTTTATAATTAGGCCTACTTTTTAAATCTATTTTTAAACCTATTTTTTAAATCTTACTGTGTTTAACAGTCCACATTGATTATTCAGTTTAATTTTTGTCCAGAAACCAATGTTTTTCTCAAAGTAATGGTTACTATTATTTGTGTTATTTTCACTGGTATGATAAATGGAATGTATTCTTCATTGTATAATTTGGTAGGAAACATCAGTCAACTATTCAGTGAATTCTATCTGTTGTGCTATTTAAGTATTGAGAATGAAAATTTAAGTACAGGCATTTGTGTTTCTGTAAATAAAAATAATACGAGTTTAAAGGAAATAAAAAGAACAAAGCAACAGTTTTATAGCACTTGTAAAAGCAGTTGAAACTATATACAGAACTACGTTAAAAAGAATTGTACAGAAAAGCACCATTCTATTGGGAAACGCATCTCTACTGGTAATTAGATATACTGTATTGTCTTCTGTTTTGTGGGTAAAGCAACAAAGTAACTCTCTGTTTTTCTCTGATAACATTGTATCTGTTAAGATTTATAATTTAGCTATGAATATACAGAAAACTCTGTTAAGATGTTTTGAATGGACTGAAAAAATAATTCTTATTAACCAGGAAAACTACTTGAAAGGGTCAAATGACTCTTGTGCAGATAGACAAAGTACACAATTATTCAACTTATTAAGCAGGAAGACTTCTTAAGTGGGAACTTCATAACAGGATTTCACTGTAAAGGTAAAAATAGTAAAACTCAAGTGTAGTTAATATTTTTCAGTGTAGACCACTGAGAGCATTCATAACTATTTTAGATTGAAACGTTTTAAGCTACCTGATGCAGGGTAAGCTATTCCCGTGTACTGAAAGGGTTGGTGGAATATTGCACCAGTACAGGGCGTTGTCTGAGGAGTAAGACCTCGATTCCACACTTGAATAAAACTGTATTGAATTACTATTTATAAGTCACCGGAAGATCACACAAGTCCCTGGCTAGCTCAAAAGGTGGGTCACATTCTCCCCTGCGTTGGAAGGTGAAGTCGGTGGTTGGGAGCTTTGCAGGTGATTAGATTGGCTGGTGACTTGAACTGTAACCCCTAAAAGTTACTTTATTCTTAAGGTTTGGTTGAACACTGAATGTGTACAATTGGTGGTGATGGCCTTCAAATACTGCAAGGCTAGTGTCACTGTGATCATACCAAGGGGATTATTCCCACTTGGGCAGGATGCCTGTGTAGAGTGTGGGACGTGTATGTTTGCAAGTGGGAACAAAATCGAGCACAGCTGGCAACACACTTTTTCGATGGGTTACCTGTCGTAGGCGGGGTAGCTGCGCTCTCCTCCTCTCTGCTGGCTAAGCTGAAGCAGCCGGCTGTGGTGGAGCCGTGCACTTGTTCATAGTGGTTAGGGGTGAAGGTAGAAATGAGGGAGTATATGCTCAGGAAAGGTCAATTCCCAACACAGCAAGATCAAAATACAAGATCAGCAGATATTTCAATGAAATGCTACTCGACTCTGGTAGGCGGTGAAAATTAGTATTACTTTCTGGTACGTCAGGAGTGGTTGTATTATTTATCTTAGCATCTAGAAGTTTGAGAGCCCTTTTAAAACAATTTTTTGTCCACTCCTGTGCGTACGCAGCATAAGGCCAATTTAACAAAATTGGTGTAGAAAGACGTAAGATGAAGCCGGGTATAGTTGCGGTCCTATAGTGTTCATGTAGATATACTGCTACACCCAATGTGAATTACCACATCTTCTAGCCTTTCTCCAGTCCGAAGGGTTATATAATCAAGATCATGTGGACATTCGTAGTACCCAGGTGTATTTCATACCTAGTGAAGGGCTCCTCTGAAGATCAACCACAGTAATACAGTATGCATTACTTTGGCCAGACTAGGGCTGCCACTAAGGTGTTTCTCGTATTTGCAGTGTGGCGAAGCTTGCTAAACCGGAGTTACCTTGGGTACAAAATAATTTAATCTGTTTATCAAAGCACTTGAGGGGAAAAAGGTTTCTAACAAAGAGAATTTTAAAAAACATGAAATTTAAAGAGACACTGGTAAGGTTTATTCTACTTACATAGTTCATAAAATTCACAGTGTGGCATGACAAATTATTACGTAGAATAAACTCAAAATATAAAATATTCAATGTAGAACAAATTATACTACAGAAGTTATTTACATACAAATCGGGTTAAGGAAAAGAATTTACGCGAGACATTTTGTTGTATGTCTGTTCAATAAAAGACTTTACTCAATTTTTGTATGGTTAATGTGCCTTGGATAAATGCTTACCCTTAATTAGGGGCTTGTCCAGAAGAGACCTAAACATGTGAATTACAAAGGGTTCTTCACCTCAACTGGTGAAGTTGTGGCTGGGCTAAGGCCTTACGGGATGTCTTGAAAATACAGACTTCATTGTGACCCTGTTTACCTGGAGGTTAAGGGGAGGGAAGTTTAGGACAACGTAGTTGAAGCCTCTGGTGGTGTTGACGACCCTGGGTGCTGGAGGCGGCAGAAGAAGTTGAAGCCTCTTGGAGGTGGTGGTTCTCCGGTGCTGGAGGCATCGTCGTCAACCTCTTGTAGGTTGTTAATGCCGCTAAGGTTTCGGCCCTTGTTTGGTGTCTTCCGTTTTCACGGCCAGAAGGCATAACAAGACAGTGTTGCTGCTGCGGGTAAGGGACTCTGCCTTTAGTAGTGTTCTCGGCTTGGAGAACAATGAGCAACTCTCACTGCTAGACTGGGGTGCCTTATATTCTTGTTTTTCCCAATCACAGGTGCTCAGAGGGGTACGGGGAATCTTAACCTGACCTGTCGGGGGTAGAGCTTGTGACGTCACATGCATGAACCATGTATCCTTGTTGGCATGGCGCTCTGCGCAAGCATTGACACAACAGGTCCAGAGATGCTCATGGAGGCTCTGACTCTGTGCTGATTGGCCTGCTTCCTTACTGCGGTGCAAAGTTTAAACCGTGTGCTATCTCTTTAGCGGGTGCGGTGAAGTAGTGGTGTTTCTTCGGGAAGGGGCGATGATTTGATGACTTCTCGTAAGCTCTGGTGGACAGTAAGAGCAAGGAGCATGTTGTTATAGGCTGTTCACGATAGTGAGCACTTCTTAAGGCCCTTATAAATTTTTTTTCTTTCATCCAATTTACATATTCCTGCTGCTTTTTAATATAAACATTACAATGTGACCAATAAACACTGTGTATACATTTCACCACCATAAAAATGCAATGCCTGAGGCTGCAATAAGATATGTTTATTAGCGGTTAATGCCTGTTGCGAGGGCCTTAAAAAGTGCTCACTTTATCGTGAACAGCCTATAGAGATGTGTTGAGGCTCTGTCAACGTTTGGTAGTCCCACGTTTCCTACCTCCATTACTGTTTGCAAATATTGTTGACTTGCCCATAGAAGCTTGTCTCATATCAGATGGGGGAAATCTGTCATTTGGAATGCGCTTTCTTTAGGTGCAAAAAATATCATGCTTAATGGTTATTCTCTGAAATATGTATATTAGAATTTATGGTGGAGGTTCACTTGGTAAAAATTACTGATTTGTTTGATCACTGCTGTTTCTCAGAACTTCAAATAAAATTTTCTTGTCATTAGATAAATTTACGAGATTGTGGTTTGCAGTAGGTTAAATCTAGTGAATACTAACTGTGGACTAATAATAGCAAAAAAAAAAAAAAAAAAAAAAAAAAAGGGTTTAATTTCATATAAAGTTGCGCTGCAATTAAGATTTTTTTTGTTTGTAGCACAAATTAGCAAGAAAATGTGCAGATTTAATTAATTACACAGAGTTAAGCTTTCCTTGAACTTCTAACTTTGCGACATCTGCATTTGTAATTTATTTAATTTTGGCTGAGTAAATTGGTATACTTAGACCTTGCTTCTCACCCTCCTCCACTCCCTCCATCATTTCTCCACTCCAGGCTTAGTCATCAGTAAGATAGTGTTTATTTCTTATGCATCAGTGCATTCATACAAAATTATTGTTTTGTGGAGAATTAAACAAATTACGGTAAAATCAACAATATTTACCGAAGTAAAAACACTAACAATTCACCTCCCAGTGATCCAATTACTTGGACGTGATATTTCTTGAAGATCCATTTTCTGAGGATCCTGAATTTGATTTGCTGGATGATTCACCATATTAATTTCTTGCTCCCAAAACTGCAAAAAAATATCCTGGGTTGATTGTCCAGCCCCAAGCAAAGTTTAACTCAACCTGCAAGCTAAATTTTTTAAAACTGCTTTCCTATAGGTGCAGTATTTCTGTAACCAGGTCAACAAAGATAAAAACTTTAAATTTACAACTCATAGGGATTTTTTGTGTGTCAGTTAAATTTGGTGTAGTTTGAGTGAAATAAGAAATGTTAGAAATGTTTGACATTCGTTACAAGAACTCGGTAGTTGTGCTGAGCTCTCGGATCATTCATTCATTAAAATTTTGTTGTTGTAGTCTCCTTGTGAAATAAACTAAATACATATTTTGTATTCAGGCTAGAGAAAAGAATGAAGCTTATATTAGGTATGTTGGCAGTTACTCTGCAGTGTTTTCTTTCACTGCTTGACTCAACCTTCGTCCTATTGCATTTGAAGTACTTTGCAATGGGCTTGGACCGTAACAGGTCAGAAATTACTTTTGTTGGAAAACATCAACCAGTTGCCCTTACCTTGCTTCATCCTTTTCAAACGAGCATCATTGTGTCGTGTGATATTAATGCATTGCCTTTGAATCCCAACTGGATGTAAATATGCTGTTGTAAAGGCCAAGGTTGTTTCTTCCTGCCATTTGTTGAGAATGTTAAACAAAGCATGGTAACGTGGAAAAAAAAAATTACAGTAGAACTTTACAATGTAGAACTTCTTAAAGTAAACTGTAGTTTCTAAAGGGACTGAAAAAATTAAGGTTACTAGCCAGGAAAACTTCTTAAGAGGGTCAAATTACTTTGGTGTTTTTAGACCAGGTGCAAAATTTTGTAAACTTACTAAGTCAGAAAATTTTTAAGCGTGATCATCTTGAAAGGGTTTTACTGGATATTAAATGTTGCAAATATTTTATTTGTATGTGGATTAGAGTTGAAACAAGAGCACGACCAATAAGGGTGTTTGAATTCAAGACAGTACACTTTGGCATTAATGGCTCAAACGTGAGGAGAGTTTGTTAGTGGTGAAGGGATCAATAGCAAATGGATGAGGCAAGTCAATGATGTTGGCCAAGTGAACTTCCAAGTAAAGGAATTGCTGTGAGAAGTTGTGCTACAAAATCATACCGTCTGTCACCTAACTCTTGTAGTACCTGCCCCAATAGTAGTTAACATTATGATTGGAAGTTTCATTCTGTTAGGAGACATTAGGCTTGTGCGGTATAATCATGTTTGGGGTGTAACCAGTCTTCCTGAAATAACTTGATTCTATTAAGCTTCTAGTTAGTCATTCTCTCCCTTCCCCTCTATCCTTGCCGCGTATTCTTTATGTTCCATTTTCAAAGTTAATCATATTTTTGGTTTCCATGCAAATATTAATAGCAGAGGTAAAAATAAGCTGTGAAAACTTGTTTAACGGGATAGCCAATCGTAAATAAAATAACTTAAAAATTTACTCATGTCTGAATGTACTTTCAGGGAACCAGATGGGTATAGATAGAGCATTAGAAATGATTCGCGACAAGTTTCCATTGAAGAAGTACCCGAACGTGACATTGGAGCAAGTGTGTTTTGTTCCAGCTACGCCAGTTTTCCCTGTTCCTCAGTGCGTGCAGGTAGGTTGTTAATTTTTGCAGCTGTTATTGGTCAATATTGACACAGCTTGATAGTGCGTTTAAAAATTTAGGGGCAGAATCTATTCCTTGAGAAATGTATTTAGGAATACTTCTACCAGAAGATGGATTATTTGATGTTGCATGATCTTATGTTAGTGTAAGAGTAGTATAGAACTTCTACAATATTACAGGGTGGCTACCATCAGGGAAAACCTGGAAAGTTGGGGTTTTACATTTAGGGAAATATCAGGGAAAATACAAGTAATTTAGGATAAAATTGTTACAAATGTATTTAAAAATGACCAAATATATGTTCTAACATGTCTGTTGTGTAATCATAGTATTTAATGTACATTTTCATGGTTGGATTTTTTCTTGTTGATACAGCAAGCATTGACATAGTGGAGAATGTGAGATTAGCTGTCACCTTAGAATTCTGTAAGTAAGTAATAACTAATAAAATAATGTTTCAAGAATGCCTGAGATGCATATAAGCGTTCATGAGGGATGGAGGTCTTAATAAAAATAAAAGAACTAAATTCAATAATTATATTTATTCTCAATGCTACAAACTAGTCTAACATCTGTTATTTACCAGTCCGAGCATCCCATCAACTCTTTTTATTCTTACTGAGAGCAATATTTGATTACCATCTCCATTTCAATTAAAGTCTTTATCACAGTCTTTGCTCTTGGTGATGTCCCTTAAACTGCTCCAATTATTTCCAGACGTTTAGTTAAAACTGTTTGCCATCATCCCAAATGACTTTTTACTCACGCATCCAGTCCACAGTCCTGCAGATAAGTCCCACTCTTCACTGCACACAAGCTCGCTGATGCACTCTTGCAGATCGCTACAGCAATCCCTCGCCGCTCCAGAATGGCCAAACAGTCACGGTTGCACGAGACGCCAAACTCTCGGCTCTTAATCACTTCCTCCTCAGATGCCTGCTTGTGGTATTTATACTTGAGGTAAATGCCGTCTAGAATGTTGTCGCAATCCAAGTTGTGCTGGGAAAAGTAATGGTGATAGTGATGATGACATCCTACATGATAAAAGGAGAAATATGAGCTGCTCAGGGTTGGCGAGGCATGAGCTAAGATAAGTTTATCGGCGTATGCTGCGGCATCTTTTATGATAGGCTGCTCGCTTCGTCTAACATTACAGACTTGACCCCCAGCTCTCTGAGCCTTTCCACGCAAAGAAAACATCAGGCAGTGACACGCAACACTGCCCCCTCCTCAAGTCTGTTCGTCCTGAACAGACACTGCAACATCTGGACTTTCGTAGAGTGTCAGACGGTCAATGTGGACAATCTTCGGCTCTGCCTGAGAGCCTTGATGATAAATTCGAAAGACCACACTATTGATCTTCAGAATCCTGTAGGGGCCTTCCCAACATTTCTGTAGATTTAGGTAACACCCTTTCCATCTCTGTGGATTATACAGCCACACCAGTTGTCCTCCTTCAAATATTTCTCACTACATTCTCCTCTCATACCGCATCTTCATCTGTCACTATTTATTCTGAGGTGCTGTCGAGTAAAAACATGAATGCCAACAAGTCTGTTACGTAATTTGTTGGCATAACAGTGTTTTCAGCATAAAAAATTATATTCTAAAAGGGCGAAGAAAAACGTACCCATGGCCTTAATCAGTTGAATTACCGTAACAATCAGTTAATGTATCAGCCTAATACAAGCAAATAAATTGCCAACTAGGAAAGTAAATCATATGCATCAATTGCAGTATACTTGTAAGATTGGTTTCATTACCATGCAACTGGCATTTGTTCAGTTTGCTGTGGTCTGATTTAAACTTCTAAATTGAGATAGAATAAAATATAGAGCCAGGGATAAGTAAATGGCTAGTCAATTTTTGAGACTTTGTAAGATAAATTATTGAAGTTGAAGCTTGCATTGCCTTCTAACATTGTAGTGAGACAGTGAAAACTTATTGATTAACCGCTGCATAAAACTACTAACTTAAGAGGGGCACGCCCTTAGGCACCTCTCTTAAGATATTTTTGCTTCTCTTATAAATTTAATTTATCTGCAATCAAAACATAAATCATATGCTACGTAAAAGGCACAGTGGCTAGAATACTCGTCTCACCAAGGCAAACTGGGATTGAATCTTCATGGAGTCACTACCAGATCTTTGAATGTTGGAATCGTGCTGGACAATGCCGTCAGCGGGGTTTCTTGGGGCTCTCCCAATTCCCCTGCTCTTGCATTTCTGGTGCTGATCTATTCTCATCTGCTCTCAAAACCTCTATATTAAGAGCCACCCAAATCACTGCACTTCACAGTGCTGCATAAAAGATACAGAAAATTCTGTAGTGCAAGAGCAAAGATGTATACTTACTAAGTTTAGGGAGGGATAATGTATATACTAATCCCTCTAGTTGTTAACATTAACACCACTTGTATTGCGTGGAGTTACCAGTGATTCTGTGTGTTTGCAGCTGCCACTCGTGGAAGGTGTCAATAATGACGTGATAGTGTCTTACATGGTGACTCCTGCCCACGTGTTCCTGCAACAGCCTACGCACCCCACTTTCCTCAACCTGAGCACCCAGGCTGCCTACATGCAAGCGTGTTACAGTGAACCAACGGTCCCTGCCCTACCTCGACCTGTAACTGGTAAGGTCACAAGCTGCATTTAGTCATTTCCCATTTTTTGATTACTTTATTAAAAAATGGATTTATAGTGCAAAATAGCCATAGAGAAACTGTCGAAATGTATTAATTGATGGCACAACCTGACCATATTAATTTATGGGCAGTAAAAAGTATACAGAATAAATCAAAGATCAAATTTGTTCAGATTATCCTCGGTGCATTATAATATTAGATAGGTCTTAATTTTTCAATGCTAGAAAAACTTTGAAGGAAGAATACTGGGCAAAAAAAATACAAGAGTATTTTTTAAATTTAAAAATATATTTAAATATCACATTTTACTATGTTTATTGAGCTGCAGTTCTCATGGGAACTAGAGCACTCACCTCTCACTGAGACAAACTGGGTTAGACTCCTAGCAGATCACTTCTGTATTATTGCACTTGGGAATCATGCTGGGTGATGCTGCTGGTTGGCTGGTTTTCTCTGGGATCTCCCATTCCCCTCACTCTTGCATTCTGTAATAATTCCAGATTCACCTAGTTTCATGCTCGTAGGCTCTCAAGACCTCATTAAGAGCCACTCAAACCTCTGCACTGTTACTCCGTGATTTTTATTTACATTTTCTTATTACTATAAATTATGTAAAACAATGTGGGAATCAATCCCTCATGTGTTTAAATTTTGTCATTAGGGTAGCCATGTAATAATTCCGATTTGGTAGCTCTGTGCAAGGAAATACTATTAGGTTAAGGGTCGGGTGGAAAAAATAGGGCCTGACCATGTTGGGAATGTTCACAGCTGATGTAATCTGTGTTGCACCTGTGGTTGGCGACTGGTGCAGAGCTCAGGTAGTGACAGACGAAGCTGAAGATGGTACGTGTACCATGAGACTACTAGATTACGGTGGTTACGATGTCGTTGACTGCTCATTGCTTCGGCAGATTCGCCAGGACTTTGTGCTCCTCCCTTTCCAAGCGGCTGAAGCTTATCTCGCCAACATAAGCCCTGCAGGAGGTGAGCTTTTCCACTGTACTTTCAGAACAGTTTCAGGAAGTTTCCCAACAAAGATGGAAATGCATTCTTATTTATTTGCGTTCTTAAAATGTGTGTTGTAGCGATACAGTATGTTCTCTGCTTCTGTGAACTGAAATTTAATACAATTCAAACTTGCATACAACAACTGATAGAAAATATCAAAATATATTATGTTCTCACTTCCTGCTGGCCAGCATTGCCAACTACACAAACATATTTTGTTGAAACATGTTATTTTTTTTAACAATTTATATAATTTAATATGTACTAACCAGACTTACAACAATTGCAACCAAAGTAGACTTTTTTTAAATATTTAATAGTGGTAGTAATAACAAGTTAACAATTTTTGTTATTATAACTTTGTTAGTTTTCTACAAACAGAACTAAATTTGCAACTTGTATGTTTTTATTTTGTACATACAACTTGGTAACATTTCAATAACAAGTTTAGTTTCGAAGCAGAGGACTGTTTATATGTGATATACGTATCCAGTTGTAACAATATAACGTACACATAAGTACATTAAATTATATGGTTACATAAGATACAATTGTCATTCTTTATGTATTGCATGTGTGTGATAGAAGTATTAAGTCATTCTTTTATAGTTAAAGTGATAGTTGATAGGCAGTCCTCTACTTTCATACCTAATGTGTTCCTGAAAATGTGTGTGAAAGTTGAATCATATATACGCATGTAACAAGAAAGGTTCCGTTTCAAAGTTACAAGAAAATTTATAAAAAATTAATTTTGGTAGAAATAGAATATATTTAATTGATAAACATGTTACTTTTACAATTATTTCACTGAAAATCACAAATACACAATTGCATTACTTTCGTACCTAAAATGTTGATTTTAAAACACCTGTAAACGTATTTGATTGTAAGTACTATGTGAATAAATAAGGTAATTAAATATGCTTCCTACTTTCTGTAAAATTGTTGTGCAAATGAGGCCTTGTATTAAATAAATTTTTCATGTTGTAAAAGCAACTTTAGGTAGGCTAATCATAATCAAGTTGACTTGAAACAGTAGCTGATAGTCTGTAAGGTGAAGGTTGATGTAACTCTGTTGGTTGTGGGATGGGTGCAGAAGAAGACTGGAGCCAGGAGGCGTTTGAAGTTTTGGAGGAACTAACTAAAGGACAAGTAGTGGAAGCGCAGGTGGTCGGCTATGCGGAGAATGGTGTGCCAATCGTGTACCTGTATTCCATCGTCAGGTCGAAGGTGAGGATTTTCCATAACTGTAAAGTAGATGTTCATGACAACAGTTCTGCATGTACTACCAGAGTTCATTGCAAAACACACAATATTTACACGATATATTTTTACCTGTAAATTTATATATCTGTGGGTTCATATTTGTTGAACTCCTTGTATACGAGAGTGGCTTTCAATGAAGCATTACAGTTGACTTTACAATGTGCAGAATTTATTAAAAACTAGTACGCACATCGGCAGAATATTTAGAAAAGTAAGATTTATGTAGGATATGAAAGAAGAATGAATAAAGTTTGTAACACTAAATATTTTGTTGGAATCTACCTATTTAAATTAAATTTTATAGGAATATATTTTTAACCACAATTTAAGCGTGTTTCTTTTTTGGATACTTCATCACTTATATTGTGTTTTTAAAATAAAAAAACCTTCGCTAAGCAACATTGTAATACTCCCTCTGGTTGTATGTACTGAAAAATTAGTAATAATGTTTATGAACATACATTTCTGCCACAAAAGTACTTTTATAACTGGGATGTATATTAAATCAATTATTCAATGTTATCAATACAATATACATCCTTACATATAACCATTATAATTAAGGTGATTGCCCAACTTTGTTTGCTTGCAAAATGTTCTTTATTAAGCATCCAGAATGGGAATACTGTAAGTGCATTTAAATATTAATTAAAAATAGGCTACTTTTATTTTTTTTGTTACATTTAAATGAGTAAATTTTAGCAAAAGATTACTCAGTGTTACAAAAAATAGGTACAGTTGACTCTCAATCTATCATTATTCAGGGGACTGCCAAAAAATTTCCATACATGCGGGATTTCAATAGGTGAGGGTTCTGACATATACATCAATAAAATACAACTTCTAACCTTATAAAACTTTGTTGAGTATAGTAAGAGCAGTACATAATCTGTGAATATAGTTTAGCTAATAAATGCAATAAAAATGGGAATTTTAGAAAAAAATACTGTTGTAAATGATACATTAAAAAACATTTCAACTTTTAAAAATTTTTTTAAAATGTCTCAAAATAATGTATATAATTGAATGTAATCAGAAATCAAATGCAAGCTGACCTAAAACTTTTAGACCCTCTAAAAATGTAAACATGACACCGAATGCAAGTCAAATTTTAAAAGTCCCACGTGCACTCTTAAGAGGGTGCAGAGACATTGATCGGGCAGTGTGCTCATGCTGGACGCAGGAGGAGGAGGGGTGGTGGTGGGGGGCTGAGGGAGAATTACCCCTCCACGTTGCTACTTGTAGCAGAGCGCCGACATCTTGCATGTGGGACAAATGTCTTTTGTCTTTTAAAGTAATTAATTATATTTTACTGCAAAGAAAAACTTTTAATTTTGAGACAAAAATTAATAAATAAGGCGATTATAATAGATTTCTTTACTGTCTAATAATTAACCATTCAAAACCACTTCCTCTTGATTTTCCCTGTCATTACACTGCACTCTGCTCAATGCATACCTACCCATTATTAGACGGCAATAGGTGTCAAATAGGTCCTTACAATTTATCAGTTTATTCAAAAGACGAATGTCTATTAAAATTAATTAAAATAAATCTTCCAATTCCCCCGTAGAAGTTACTGAAAATGAATTTTACACTTATAATAAAAGTAGCTCAATGTTCAAATAATTTTTGGTTATAAAGGGAGTTCAAGTATATGCTTCTGGACATATAATTTTGTTCTCGAAGCTACTGCCCCTTGAATTAAATACATTTTCGCTGTAAAAGCATGTTAATTTTATGCCAGATACAGTAAAACACCAACCTTATGGGAACAAAATCATCTTTAATCACAAAAGAAAGCATCTTTTCAAATAATTCCTCGTTAAAATGTTTTCAGGTGAAATCATTTGCTTTGAAATACAAGCGATGTTAGGTACAACTATTTTGAGCGATGCATAATCTTGACAAAATTACATTTGCCTGGCACACTTTATTTGCTCTGCTGCTGGCTGGCAGTGTGTGAAGGCAAGGCAAATGAAACGGGCATGGCATGGCATGGAGGGTGAGAGAGAGAGATAGATAGATATGGATAGATAGGGGGGTGGGTGCTGTGTTTTACTCCACAACAACTTCCCCTCTCTGCGGCTTCGAATTTGAGGGGAGGAAGGATGGTGCGCCGCCGAGAGATACAGTTCCCGGTGGAACTCCAAACTTCCCTCTAGGTGGCTGATACCTATTAAAAGGTCATACCTAAAGCGATACCTAGAGTGCTGCTTTCTACCACTTACGTTAGCCCCACAAAACAAAAGCTAAATCGGCTCTTTGATCTTCATGGTCCACCGAGAACTTTGCAATTTTGAAACCGCCATGTTGTCTGAAAGAGAGAGATAGAAAACTACACTAACTACAGTAGAACCTCTCTATTAAGACCCCTTACAGTTCCCGAAAATAGGGTCTTAATAGAGCATTGGGGGGGGGGGGGGGGGTCGTCACAAAGAAAAATTTTGGCTGTGTTTGACCCACCCATAACCCCTATGCCCCCCAACTTGCCATTTTTTGCTTGAAGTTCATGTTCAATCTTCTCTAGCGCATAAAAAAAATCACTTTTTAAGTTAAATATAAATGTGTACGTATATTTTAATAGCTGGACGTCTCCTGATTAATTTGGTACCCAAGAAAGGCATATTGGACCATCCCTTTCGTAAAAAAGGCCTAAACACAGTATGACATGGCCATTGAAAGTATGTGAAAAGATTAGACTATGTATTATTAAATTATAAAGATATTATAAAATATATATTACGTGGGTCATACATTGTTATGAGGTACGTAGCGATTAAAAAGTTTAGGTGGCGTTGCGAAATACGTGTGCGTGCCATGCTCTCGCTTTGGTCTGGGCGAGCGTCTAGATCCTCTGCAGCGGAGCCGGGTGCGGGCGTGGCGGTTTGTGTAGTCTACTTGAAATATTAACTATCCCAAATTTTTTATCTAAAACTTTTGACGTTGCCTATACACGCACACTACCTCAATTGCCATAATATGGTACCGGTAACATAAGAACACATTTGATTTGCACACACTTATCTTTATTCACTTTACACACAAAAGTGACTTCACAAAAAAAAAAAACAATTGCCCACCATAAAAATTAGCGTATTAGCATATTATGAAGGCGTGGCGCACATAAACTTAAAAATAATCATTAAAAAAAGGGCATTGAATTAAATTTGAAGTTATCATATATACACTGATTAAGAAACTAGTCTGTGTAATGTGCCGCTGTTTTTGCAGCAAAAGAGGAGGGATAATGGAAGTGAAAAACGCCTGAGGGTAAGGCAGAGGCCGTGGCATGTGACTAGGACAAAGAATCCTTATTGACCCGGCCTGCGACTCCCCCCCCCCCCCCCCCCCCACTTCCACGCACAATACATCAGTGTCTCCTTCTGGCATTAAGTAATTTATTGCATCACACTGCTTGGGGCAACAAACATCAGCCTATGATGGTAGCTTGAGAAATGCGACCACTAACATCAGTAAGGGCTAGTTTTCCATAGATTGAAAACTGTGGATAATAGAAACTAGTACCACGGTTGGAGAAAAGGTCTACAAAAACAAATTTGCGCATAACTGAAACCGCGGTTGGCAAGGGATTACTTTATCTATTTTTAGTTAGACCCAAACTTTTCACGGTTCCTCGGGATTGGGTTGTAATATTCAATGATTGGCCTGGAAGCACATGAAAAAATATTTAAACTACTATACACAAAAAGTTATGAGAATAAAAAAAAGCCAAATAGATGTCAGAGCCAAGTACCAACCTTTACGTCCTAAACCACGAATAAAAATTAACTCAAAAATATATCTATACTACTAAATAAAATAGAAGTGTCTGTTTGTGATTTTCGAATTTTTCGCTTTTAATTATTTTTCCATATAGTATAATTCATAACTAAGCCATATCTAATGTTAATTTTTTCGCTTCTGTCTGTCCTTTACGGATTTAACACAAATCACTTAACATATTGACATTAAATTTACACAGTATATAGATAATAACCCAAGAACCAACTAAGTCTTTGTTTCATAGAAATATCTCAAATGGTTCCGGAAAGAAAGATAACTGGATTAAGTATTTCTTAGGATTACTGCATAAAAATAGCATTGTTAAAAAAAATTGTCATTTTTCCTTTCTTTTTTGTCTATGGGCTGTAAACATTTCCTTCCAAAATGCTGTAGTGGCCCAGTGGCAAGTTATTCCAAGTGGGGCTGCAGACCCAGTGGATAGATGCATATCAAGTGGGTCCGCAGTAGCTCAGTGGGTAGAGAACCCAATAGTGGGGCCACAGTAGCTCAGTGGGTAGATCACTCAATAGTGGGGCAACAGTAGCTCAGTGGCTAGAGAACCGAAGAAGGGGGCCACAGAAGTTCAGTGGCTAGAGAATCCAATAAGGGGGCCACAGAAGCTAAGTGGCTGCAGAACCCAATAAGGGTGCCGCAGTATCTCTGTGGTTAGAGTACCCAAAAAGGGTGCCGCAGTATCTCTGTGGTTAGAGTACCCAAAAAGGAGGCTGCAGTAGCTTAGTGGCTAGATAACCCAATAAAAAAGTGGCTAGATCAATTAAAAGTCCCAAATATCATGCTAACATAAAGCATGTGCAAAGTGATGCAGGACATAATTTAATAACTCCATTAAACCTGAAAGAAGAAATATTGGCATTTTAAACATAAAACCTCAATGAAACTATGGTAGGCTTTAGTTTAATAAATTGAAAAGAAATTTCTGCAAACGAAGTTGCACGGGTTAGCTAGTATGTATATAAAACCTTATTCACCTTTATTCCTATCAGCTTACGTCTGGGAAGTTCTCAACTTATTCACAACTGAAAAATCATCATCATCTGAAACAACTTCAACTTACAGCTATCTTATTGTGTTACCTTAGAGCTAACAGCTTACACAGCTTTTGAGTTCTAGTCTCTCTCGACGTCTCACCCCAGACTACTCTCTGTAGCTACCTTACAAAAAATGGCTGTTTATAAGATGGATCAGGGCAATTCTTCCTGAGGTCTGGAAAGAATGTCCTGATAAAATCAATCAAACCAAAAATGCCTGTACTTATCTCATCATTAGAAGATTCTGGATGGCCTCCTTCCAGCTGTGCGACTGTGACATGTCCTCCTAGCTCGACGTCCCAACACCAGCAGCCTACACCATGTCTCACCTTGTCATACGTCATTTGTCACGCCACAACTGCTTCGACCAATCAGAGTGCGCGACGGTCCCCTAGCAACAGCTGGTCTGCAAAGATTTCCTGTTGCCTCACTCCCTTTTCCCTTTAAACAGTCCCTACACTATATCCCGTTTCTGCTGCCTTCTGTTATACCCATGAGTAAAACAGAAGGCATCAAAGTTTCTGTAGCAGAAGAGGAGAGAAACCATCAGTTCATACCCACACATTACCTAAAGTGCTAACAGAAAAATGTAAATAGCAGTCTAAAACAACTCTCAAATGGCAGACATCCTGCAGTTGGCAAGGCTATAAATGCAATCATATATGTAGGTGCTTTGTGGTACATACAAAAAATATGAAGATTTTTTTTCTTCCTGAAGACTGCATTTATTTAAGTTTCTAAGTACAACACTAAACTATTAATATGTATATGGAAAATAATATTAGTAAACGGCACTGCTTATGTATAAAAAAAATCAAGGTACTGTATTCACATTTATCTAAAATGGACGTTTATGCAACTAAAACATAATTATTCACAGGCATAATAATCAATCTTGTGCTTTCCGTAATTAAACAATCTTACACGGTCAGGAGACTAGAAGAAGTAAAAAATCACAATACTAATAATAAAGCTTTTATGTGTGTGGATTAAAATCACTCGTGGCACATAAATCAATTTATACTTTTACACTGGAAGTTTGTAAATTGTGTGTAGCTCCGTGAATAGGTGCACAGATTTGTGCTGTGTGGTTTTATGTGATAAATTGCTATTGTTTACAATTTGTTTGACATAGTTTGGGGCTTGCAAAATGCGTACGATGACAGATTACCTTATAGAATCTCCAAATCGTCAATGGACATAGATACAGTTGGCGTTTCCCAGGGCGGCAGCTGCTCTACATGCTTGGAGGAGCACGAGATCTTGTTTCTCAGGGTCGTTACAGGTCATCAGCCTGTGGTGGCATCTCCTCGCAGTGCACGTTTAAAGCACACACTTCACATACAAGAACAACTGCAGGCAGAAAATAATCAGATTATTTTACGTGATTTCATACTGTTAACCTCCGTCTGGAAAGTCTTTTATAGCTGTTGCTAAGTGTGTCATAAAAATACGTTTCACGCTTTAATGCTGGGACAGGCAAGCAAACGACATAAATACACTTCAATAAAAATTAGCAAAACAAGTTACAAATAAACAGCTATATCAATTAAAGTGAAACTTAATACACGAGTTGTTGGAAATTTCTCTGTGAGCTTGGCTTGCAATGTGGCTGCCGGAACTGCAATTGTCTAGCGGGTCTTTTTATACACTGAATGAATCACTGGCTCGTTCATGTGTGAACAGCATGCTACACTTAACACACTGGTGCACGTCGTGTGGTCCATGTAGCAGCAAGCACTATCAGGCTGCCGCTCGAGTGGCGCTCAGAGCGAGGACAGCATCATGTTTTTGTTAGTAAACGCTTATTTCTGGAATAATACGCGAATAACTGCACAGTGCAATCGGCTGCCTATGGTTTTCTTTATTTAGCTTTTGTTTGTATTATTGGTTTTAGACAAATATATTTTAGAAATAAGTATTTTCTGGCAATAACTTAGGTTATAAAATGCAATAATGTATCACATGAATACCTTTAAAAAAATATGTTATATGGTGAGATTTTAAGTATAATAAAATGCTGCATTGCGAACCTTAGCACCAACCCACTGCGCTAAACACACAACTTCCATTATGCACTGTGGAAAAGGTTATATATACTATAATAGTCCATACTTATCACAGATTTTTTAAGTTGTGTTTGTTTTATTATGACCGTGGGAGTTAATTTTAATGATTCCCATTACTTATGTGTACATTAGGTTTCATTTTGTACATAAATATGTTTTCCAGAACGTGCAATTTTTTTGTAAACAAATATATACTACTCAAAGATGTTATGCGAGTGTCCGCCATCTTGCCTTTCGCAGCCCCGTGGGTATAGCTAAAATTTTGAACACATTCTATTACCGTTTTGGGCGTGCCCATGGGTACAATATCTGTTATACCCGTAGCCCTACAGAGGGGATTGGATTGTAATCTACATGGGAGAAGAACAGCTAGCAAAAAAATGGGTATGAAAACTGCTACGGAAATGGGTATCGTGTAGGGCCGGCTTTAGCTGCGTACACTATCGCTGCTGCTTTCAGCACGACTCCTTCCTCTTACACCTGGCAGCCCCACCGACCTCGTAATTGCTGTAGCACAACTCAAATCTGCTGGAGACAGCTCCGGAACTTACAAAGTAAACATTTCTGTACAAAATCCCACAAAAAATGTTTAAGAATGTCAGAAAATGCAGCGAGAAAGAAATCTGCATTTCACTTCGGTAAATTATTTTGCAGGAAAAAATGAAATCACGCAGCTAAACTCAACTCTGCAGTTCGGAAATAAAGAAAAAAAAATTTCTGAAGGCAACACTGAACACAGCATCTCCGGAACTTTCTATTGCAAATACCAGTCAAAATTGGAGTATTCTCGGAAAAAGACATAGAATCCTTAACTCCTCTGAAAAAAAAAAAAAATTAAAATGTATCCAATCTTAACAAAAAAAAAAAAAAACAAGGACTTTCCACAACACAAAAAAACCTTCCATAATTAATACAGTACTAAATTCTCTGTAATGAAATGAGGAATAATTTTTTTTGAACCGTAGGTGGGAGGCTTTATCTGCTGATAAAGAGGCTGTACCTTTGTTCAAAGACTCTCTTTTTAAGATTATTGAAAAGGAGGGAATTTCTGGGGAGCATTTGTACAACTGCGATGGGACTGGTTTTAAATTATAAGATGCTCCCTACAAAAATTCTTGCATCAAAAAACGAAGCAGCTGCACCAGGATACAAGAAAAGCAAAAAAACGAGTCACCGTCTTGGCTTGCAGTAATACAACCGGCAACCACAAGCCTAGGTTATTTTAATACAAAAACCAAAGAAACCTAGAGCTTTTAAAAAACTGGAAAATCAGGAATCACTACCGCTATATTACACACATCAAAAGAAAGCATGGATGAATTCAGAAATATTTAAAACGTGGTTCCAAAATGAATCCGTACCGGCTGTAGAAAAAACATAAGGCAACAAATTGCCAAGAAAGACTGCGAATTCTTGACAATGCACCTTTGCATCCGGTCACTGACGAACTCACAGATGGAGACAATAAAGCTTTATTTTTACCAAGCAATGTGATGGGTGTCGTTAAAATGTTAAAGAAAAAGTATCGCCAGCGCCTTCTCAGTTCGTTGATATCGGCGATTGATAATAATGAAGACTACTTAACCACTCTGAAAAAGACTGACATTCTAGATGTCGTAAGGTGGGTGGCCGAAGCATGGGAAGAGATTCCAAACATATCACTCGTAAGGTCTTGGAAAGTTCTTTTGGACCATGAAGGTGGACATTTCAACCTTCAACCTGTGTGTGAAACCTAACTGAAAGTTGAAAACGATAAACTTGTTTCGTTGCTGGAATAAGTACCAGGCTGTGACAATGTCAGTGCAGAGGACATTAGAGAATGGAGAAGAAATACAAGAGGAGGAGGCATCCTTAGATGACAGGAAAAATCTCACCCAGCATTCGGAAAGGTTCAAGACGATTGAGGCAGGGCTGCAATTCATTAGCCAGCAGGAGGAAGTGCTGCCAGCGGAGGAAGTGCTGCCAGCTGATATCATCTGCTTGCGTAAGTGGAGGGACATTGCATCGCGGAAGAGGGTTAATAGGGAGAAGCAGTTGTCTATCAAAGACTTTTTTCAAAAACTAAAAACTGTAGGTTTTGACTCTCTTATCTTAGGCCTGCTGTTCACATTTGTGTAAACATTTATCAATGAACAGTAAATGAAGTTGAATAATTTTTTTAAGAATTAGGCCTATGTTAATGTTTTGTTTATTATAAAATTGTATGTATACTATTCACGTACTGTACAGTGTACATTATTTTATATTTCCAGCAATTAAGTTGGACATTATAAAATTTATCTTGCAATGTGTGCAATACTTTTATTTTTGGACTTCCTTTTTCTGTTATAAATTTTAAAATGGACAGTACAGTGCATAACAAACATTTATAAACTACTGGCATGTACTAAGAGGTCGGAAAATATGAATAAGAGCAGGTTTTAGTATGAAAAGTGTGTTGTTAATGGTGTGGGTGGGGCAGGAAGTGAGTAGTTGAACGCCGGCCTATCCGGCTTTTTTTTTTATATCCGACCTGTCCTTCCGCCACATTAGGCCGAATAGTCCAGAGTTGGGTGTGTAACTTGTGCTATTATTGGCCAGCCTTGCTACGTGAACGATAGTGGTTAATTACTTGTCATGAGAGATAACTAGTTCGAGAGGTGTGTGTAGAGCAAAGCTTCTCTTCGTGGTGTCACGAGTTGCACACAGAGCAGGCAGACCTGTAGGTGCCAGGTAGTGTGCTCACTCCAAACCACCACTGCCACATTTTCAATTTTTTCCTCCCATATTGCAGCATACCAACTATCAGTAGCGACACTACAACCCATATATTTCCGTACTGTGGACTAGCAAATGTTTTTTTTTTTTTTTTTTAACTATTTTTTCATTGCTATTTCTTACATTTTTGTTAGGTTTTTTGTATTTTGTCATCCATTTTGTGATTTTTTTAATAACGATTTCTGAGAATGGCCGTATAAAATTGCTGTCCTCGTTAAATCAGGTACTCCTAAAATCTGGTCAGGAATGTGTGTGTTACAATTAATTGCACTTATTCCTTTCATCAGCTTTCTGCCGTTCAGTTTTCTATTTGGTACACTTTTTGTACTTACTAATGCATAACGTTTAACTATAATCAGTACTTAAAATTACTTAATTTTCCTTCATCTGCTGTAAGTAGATCTTGCTTATTACAGTCACTGCATATGAATTTAATGGAACAGTGATGCACAATTATCATGATAAATGATTTAAGGTGATACAGTTCATTCTTATGCAATTATTTATTTATATCAACAAAACAATTGAAGTGTTTCTTTTATTTACCATCTTCTAGTTTTTTCAACATTTATGTGGGTTTTGAGTTTGTGGAAACCTGGAATATATGCCTGCGCCTCGGAAAAAAATTACTGACCATTAAAATTGCATCACCATGAACTCAAAGTGAGCTGTCACAACCAGATTTATCGGGACAGAATACGCATCATAATCAGGTGACTTGATTGCCCGCTGTTACATGAGCATTGAGGGGAAGTGATTTTTGGGTGTCCATTTGGGGTGTGTCTGCCCCTCTGTGGGAAACTTTAATGATACCAACTCAGTTTTATTTATATAAAAAAAAAAAAATACAGTTTCTGCAGAAGCGTTGCTAGCTATAATTGCAAGTTGTGCATTGAAGGAAAAGTGATCATCATAATGCAACTGCAGGGTGTGTTTCAATTCATCACAGTCACCACTGAGAAAGTAAATTATAAAATATACAATCTGTTTTGAACACAAACCTGACTTTTAGAATGCTGATTGTGTCCTACCCTGAAAGTCAGTCCAGATAAGTACTGGTCTTTAAAAAGTTACACGCATGCATGCACACACACACAATCAATTTCATTCAAATAATTTTTAGGAAAGAGATTGTGACAAAAGAAGAAAAAAATATCAGACAAGGATTTTGATGGGAATGTGTAACAGGAAATTTTATGTTTCATTATTTTTTAGAGTAATGTAGCCGAAAAATAGGTCTGAAACAAAGTTTCCAAACCTAAGTAAGTTTTTGGTGCCAGTTCTTGTACACTGATGCACTGAAAATACTATCGTAAGTGATAATTGTGACCTGCATAAAATTCTCAATATCCTCTTTCTTACAACAAAGTTATTAAGTGTGCTAACTGTAGTTAGTAAATTATTGATGAGGATGTATTGATTATAAGATTATTACAGCTGTTGCATCACTATAGTTGATATAGAATTTTTCATGTACCTTATTTTTGCATGCAATAAATACTGTCAACTAAAAAATTGAAACCCAGTTGTTTGAATTCATGTAGTTTTGTGGAAACATTTGCAGACTAGAGAAAGGAATCTTTCAATTTCTTGTGCGTGTCTTTTTTGCAGGCTATCTTTGTGAATTATGAATTGGTGAAACGTGGTTTGGCAGAATGGACAGATGGTTGCACCGTCGTGAATGGAAATTCAACAGATGGTGATCTAAAAGAAGTGTGTGATAGAGCAGTCACGGCTGAACAGTGATGTGTCATCAAGTAACTCTGTTTTTACATCCTTAATACTGATGATATTATGCATATTTCAGTTGCGAGAGTTTGTGTTTTGTTTCACGTGGTGTTGTTAGATGTGTAATAGAATTGTTTCTTTCGGCTGTTAGCATCAAAGAATGTGCAAAGATGCGATGATCACACTCCAAAAAAGGGGTTTCGCTTTAATTTTACCATGGTTAACTGCTGCTGCTTGACCATAGATCATTTACAAAAAACTTTGTAATTTTTACTGCAAAGTTTGTAAATGCGAAATTTGCAAGTATAAAAGTATTGATGCATGGTAATTATTTGGATATGGCTGTTGAAATATTACCTAAAATTGTACTACACGAACAAAACCAATGGCCATGCAGACAGTATTTAGTAAATTTGTTGTCATTATACTTTTATAAATATCACTGTCTTTTTTATAAAACTCATCTGTGTAATATTGCTCCCACATTCCATATAATTTACTTGTCATTGGTGGCGAGCAGTTTGTTAATCAAAGTCCATATTATGTATTTACATAACTTATTTTATAAATATGTAAATTCTCCATATTTACACTTTCATGTACCCTTCATGTTGCTTACTCTTACATAACCAACAGGAAAGTTGTGTTTTTGCGATTAGTGTTATTGTATGTTAGATTTAGTTTTTCTTAATTTATGCTAAGATATTGTTTTTTACGTGGTAAGTCATTTTGTTTGTAGTTTAAACTTTTTTGTCGAATGATAGCAGTGTAATACTGTATTTTCAATTTTGATGTACATAATTGTAAAATAAATATCTAATAAGTTGGTTAAAATATGGCTATCTTCTCTACCTTGCCCCCCCCCCCCTAAACTAATTTATGTACATACAATGCTAGGATGGGATTGCAGTTCAGAAGAGGAAAATGAAGGATTTGCACTGCCTTAATTCTGGCAGGTAGAAAACCACAGAACGGCAACTCAATTCAAATCCACAGGATTGTACTTCTCTAACGGAATTTAGTTTTGCAAATAGTGCCAATGTAGTGTGAATTACAATACATGTAGCACTAGCAGCAAGCATATTGCCATGTTGGCTACAGGAAGAGTTAGATTTTGTGAACTAAGGCCAGTGCTTAGTGAAATATAACACTACAGAAATTGAATATGTTTCGGGTGGATAAATGAAAATGTGGGGCCAGTCCTATTTTTTTCGTGCAAGGCGATGCAAGTTGCTAATCTAGTGGTCCTTGTATGCTGGTCAAGTGACCTGTTGTAACATCAACCATAAAATCACAATCTGAGGTGTGCGAGGAGGAATACAGGGAAATAAAACATTCCTCGGAAATAACTTTGTGAACTCCAATTTATGTTTTAGAGTTTGCCGACAATAAAATGAAAACAACTATATTTTGGAGGGATAGCTTTGAAACACATACCTTGTTGAAGTAAGCAACTTCGTATTATATCATCATGACTGTTTAGTACTAACCAGGGCCATCGACTAATTTTGATGCAATACAGTATTCATCTTATTTAACTGTGTATGAAATCTTACACAGAATGCATCTTGCAGAGTGGTCAGATACACACTCGCTTGGCGGCGGTATAGGCCGCCTTTTGCTCATCCCTCTGCGAGCTGTGCACTCTCGAACGTGAACTCTACCCTAACTAAGAATAAAGCAATAGTGGTTGACGGTGCAAGCTCAATACCCCAATCAGTTGCACACCACTGGTGCGCGCAAACTAGGGCAGTGGGCTGTCTTCCTACCAATTTTGGGTGAGGCCGCAACAGACATTAGGCCTTAAGATACAGGCAAATACACCTTCCAGCACCATAAGCTGACTTGTCTCGCCCCTCTTGGAGGTGTACCTAGTGGTAGTGGCTCTACCATTTTATCCACCAAAGTGTCTAGAATGGGTGGCTGTCGAATGGTGTTTTATGACGTACAGCTTCCTGAAGGGAATCTGCAGTCCTATTCAATGGTTCGTACTTCTGTAACAACACCCGGTCTCTGTTGATATTGTATTATAATATATTTTATAGTGACATAGGAAATACTTCTAGAATAGAAACACTCTGTGATAGGAACAAAATGTACCTAGACTAAACAAGATGGCAAATGACTTTAAAAGTAGTTGCCCCCTTTTTGTAAAGGCAGAGGGTGTAGTTGCCAGACAGCTGGTGATCTAAGGTTCGTGAGTCGTAATCGTTCAGTAAAGGAAAGTGGCATGCATCAAAACATAAGTGTTTTTAAATTAGATGTAAAAAATTTAAAATGTTGGGGAAAGAGTTTGAGTAAACAAGTTTGTGATGAGATTAATAACAAAGAATAGAGTGGAGAGATTTGGATGGCTTTTTAAGGAAGTCTCGAGAGGAAATGAGGGTGAAATGGAGTGTGTATGGAGCAGTGCCGAAATGCAAGGGCAGGAAAAATGGGAGATCCCCATGAAAACCAGCAGAATTGTATGGTAAGATTCCCACATGTGGAAATCGGGGAGCAACCCTGCTAGTAATCGAACCTGGTTCGTCTTGGTGGGAGGAGAGCAGTCTGATCCCTACACCACCGCTGCAATGGATAGAGTTGCTAGTTCCAGTTTCTCAGAAATTCAAGTAGTAGCTTCCATTATTCTTTATGCAGCAAATTGCACAATATGTTCAAAAGCAGTTTCAGATATGTTGGCCAAGCAAGCAACAGACTTCACTTATGCAACACTGCAGCGTACATGAGAAATACAGTAAAATCCTCTTAAGAAGTTTCCCTACTTAAGAAGCATTAAAAAGTTTGCATTTTGTCTATTACAAATACATTATTATACCCTTTTAATAAGTTTTCCTGCTTATTATTCTGAAACGTCTTAACAGGGTTTCACTGCATGCGAGTAATTTTGGTTTTATTCATGCATATTCACATGCATTGTTGCTTCCAGAATTGTATCTACTGAGGAATGGTTGTGAACACAAATAAATTACTGTAATTTGATTAGAAAAGTAACATGCTGTCCGGTGGAAAACTTGAGCTTTTCCTTGAATCTGTGCTTAATAGGCAGAGTTCATGCTACCAATCAATTGTCTGTACAGGATGTATGGAAACTTGCCAGGAATTTTTTAGGATATGATTACATACAAAAATTGTATAAATGCACAATGTCTAGCTGATTTCTTGAGTGTGATAATTGAATCTTGAAAACTGTAGTTATAAATTATTTAGGTAACAATTAGCTCGCGTTTGTTATTTAGAACTTCAGCCTAAAAACCTTGTTAATACTGTAGCTCATTCCTTCAAGATAACTGTGTGGGGCACAGTCTTGCTTGTAGCATATTTTTTTGCCTTCCGATTTTGCCGAATTTTGATGCCGTCGTATTAAGTTGTGAGTCCTAAAAATTTGAATCGCAATTTTGCAAATATCCACTTGAAACCCACAGAAACAAAATATCTGTAATGTCGGCAGTACTTAAACGTTCATAGTAAACGCATCATAAGCAACCAACGTGTGAAAATTCATTCTCCCTGATAAATTAAAAAAAAAAAAGTTCGCAAATATTTAATTTTTCGCGAAGTTTTCTACTTTTATAACATACAAATTTTTTAGGCAGATATCAGTGTATAAATACCTTAAAAATTTGTTTAGCATTACAATACAATGGCAAGTGAACTACCTGACAGTATGTTGATAAAATATAGAGCCTCCACTTGATCCACCAGCTGATGGTGAAAGGATACATAAACAAAAATTAAACATCTGGAGGTACTTTCTTCGAACTGTCAATCTTACCAAGTTACATGAGACGGACAGAGATTATGTTTTAAAAGTTACGAACATTTGACTCGAGAAGTTGGTGGCTACATCAGTCACTGTGGTTTTGGGTGCGCCAGGTCAGTCACGCGAGTTTGTCTGGTTTATTTCTTGGGCACCGAGCACGTGGCCTTGCGACTAGGCACAAATTGGAGACTGCTGCTGTGACCCTGCGGACAGGTGGACATGCTTCAGGAGGTTTAGCTGTTTTATAAAGGTCCTTTGGTAACTGCTTACCAGGCTGCGGCAATGAAGGTAGGCACCTTGTGCTGCTCCCGGGTCCTGGTGCATAGGTGGATACTCTGGGACTGTTGGTCTGTTCCAGTCCAGATCCGGCTGGTCAGTCTGCTTCCCTGGAACCAGGGATTGGCAATCTGCATCTGACTTCCTCGCCTATGAGGAAGACGGTGACTGGCAGACTAGCTTGGTGGGGCTGTGCGGTTAGGCCTCTCAAGCTGTCTGGTGGCCTGGGCTCGTTCCCGCGGGGTTAAGCTGTAGAGTGCAATTGGGGTGGAGTTGCAACCTTGTTTGGCGGTGGCGTTAACTGTCTCTTTTCAAGATCCACGCCTTTGAGTGTATGGCATAGATGGTTCTAACTTCGGTCTAGTGAGAAATGAGCAGGCGACAGTCCCTAGCTGGGTGTACTTCCAGTTGGTGAAGTTGGACAAACCAGAGCTGCACCCCCTGCTCCTTTCGCATCCAGCAGTTCAGCATGGTGGGCAGGTACAACCTGGGCTTGACTGATCATCTGCCAAGTGGTTTGGGCTGTACCTTTCTGTACACCGGAGTGTATAGATGTTTCTGGATAGATCTCCTAATCGTTTACAAAGGCTTCCTTGGTGTAAAAGATTACAAAGAATGAAAAGGTAACAAACATTTGCATTCCTTTGATACACTTTAGTTAATCATTCAGAATGAAGTGGGATTATATAATGTACAATAGATTAAATATAAAAATTTTTTTTTTTTTTTCTTCCAAAGGCCAGTGTACTTAACAGGGGGTAAAAAAATACACAATGGGACAACTTGTGCTCTATAGCTATTCATCAAGAATCTCTCTCGTGAAAAACAACCTTTTTACTGTGTCCCTGCACATAAGTTTTTTTTTTCTAGGAAGGACGTCTTTAATCCAGCTACCTTTGACAATATAGACACTAAGTAAACAAAATATCAAAACTCTAATTGCAACTTTGGTGAATAGGGGTGGGGTAAAACCGTCATCTGAATGCTGAAAGTAGATCGCTGCCATCTTGAACATACAAAATATATTTTATAACATACTATTACATTGCATATTTAACTTATGTGAGGCTTTAAATGACACTAAAAACTCCACAAGAGGAGACATATTAAAAATGTTAAGACTAATTGTGTACACCTCCAAAATCTGTGATTTTACTCTCTCTCATGGCTATCATCCACTTGTAGATAAAAATAAAAATTGTTTTTCTTTCACCTTGAAAATTGGGTAACATAAGAACAAATTTTTATCCAAATAAAAAATGGCACAGCTTCCATAAAAAAAATTTTATTTCATATGGAATGACCCATAAGGAAAGTGAGACAAAGGAGCTAAGGTTTAGAAATTCGAACTATTTCATTTGTAATATAGAAACAGATTATTAAAAAAAAATGCAAGGCTATTTAAGACAAATAAAATATCCCGGTCTCAAACCATATTTCCATAATGTTTTTTTTTTTAATTCTATAAAAAAATTCTTTGTCAAGTTCTGTGATGGTATTAAAAGTGTATGTAATTAAATAATTACTCCCCTCCCTTCTCCACACATTTATGTGGAACAGTGCCATTTTTACATTAAATAAAATCCTAGTGACTTGACTATTTAGTGGACACAACTGCAACCCATGTTTACAGGTATAGGCTATTCATGGTAAAATGTGCAATTTTTGGAAGCCCTCACATTTTGAATAATAGCCAATAAATATATTTCATTTTAGCATGAGATGTTAATGTGAGAATGTCTTTATAACTTGCGTAGCAATAATTTATTTAAAAAGGTAGTTAAAAGGACAAAAAAATATGCCTGAAAGGAATAAGTAACAAAGGCCCCAAAAGTGCTCGCCTTACTGTGAACAACCTATAACACAAACAACAAACTAAAACAATTTCTGAATGGCACATCTTACGTTCAAACAAAATAAATACTAAATTAAAATTAAGTCAAGCACACAAGACAGGTCTGATTTTCCCTGTAGCCATTTTAATAACCAGTAATATGACATGACTTCCCGAAGCAGATACAAACAAACTACACAGTCAACTGTAGTATAAGCAATTTTTCTTTATTTACTTAACTGTGACATGCTTTTCTAAATTCCAACGTGGGGGAAAAAAATTGTTGAAGGTTCCCTTTATCTTACAAATGTTGCACTGATCTAGCATCGGCTGCTACGGCAGGATTTACGACGACTCGTCGCACCTGTTTGTCAATCACGTGACCAACAGCCAATCAGAGGTGGCCATTAATTCTATCCATCAAAATCTAGGCACGCTTCAACTTTTGACGGACGGACAGACAAAATTACAGCCTTCTAAACTTGCATGTTTTGTTACTCATTCACCTTGAGTTCTTTACAAGGCTGTGTAGTGTGTGCAGTGTTTTGTTTTGGATGTCTGTTTTCATGTTTATGTAACTGTAAAATAAAATTTTTTCCTGAAGATTAATTGATAATTATGTTTGGGAACACAAGCTCCTTTTGGGTAATAGCATATAAAGCATAATTTTATTTTTCCTATTTACATAGTTTAACTTCAGTTACGTATGTGTATAGTTGTTTCGGGTACTTGGATACACAATTCCACAGATAATTTTCACTTTTTATAGAGAATTTTTTCCTATTTGTAAACAGTAATGTTTTTATTAGTTTGCACCAATGGACGTACGAAGTTTGGTTGTAAATCGCTCGGCTGGGAGACGAATGCAACGGGCTGTTGTAAATCCTGCCTAACTCCTACGTAAAATCCTTCAGCATTAACAGGCCTACAGATTTTTTTTTAAACAAAACATTAAAACTTTTTATTACCAGTACTTCACAACATAGGACACTTATTTAGTTCCATATTTTCTACTGCTGTTCTCCTTTAAGTTGGGCCATAAGTTCCACTGCAAGTCACGGTCCTAGGTAGCAGTGATTGTGAAGGCCTCAAACACAAGCAAGTTGGCCCAACACCGGTTTGAGCCCACAATCATCAGGTCATCTCCCGTGCATACTGCAAAGTAAAACCCAAATTTTGACTCATAATGGTCTTACAATCAGCTAACTTTGTAAGTGTCTGAAGCCTCTGTCCTAATTCATTTGTTCCGTGTGAAACATCAGCTCTTGCCGCATTTCTGCCAATTTTTCTGTATTCACCTAGTAAGGACATAATTTTCTTTCCCGTTTGATGGAAACATGTCTTCATTTGCTTCCTTTATCAAACACCTGAACTTATAAATCGAACAACTGGTTTATTAGCTTGACAAGGTGGTTTGATCTGCTTTACAACTGATTAGCTCTACTGATATAAATGAATGAACTGAATGAAGATCCTTGCAACACCATGGGAGAATATGGTAAAACCTAACTTGCTTAGCCAAAATGTACGAGGCCGTATTTGAAGAATTTGAGCTAGCTGAAACTAATTGTATAACCATTCGACACAACAGTTTGAAGGGAAAAAAAACCATTTCAGTGGCATATCAAATAAAGTGGTTAATAATGTGGATAAATCCCTGGAAAACTGTAATTACCTAATTTTCTGGTGAAATGTTCAATAAGTCGCCTCAAAAAGAAAAACTTTTGACATGCCCCTACAGCAGACGCTTCAGCAAAATCTTCAGTCTAGCATATGACATTATTTAACGTTATTTTCACTCCCAGGTTGAAAATGCTTACGCATGTTTGAAAATAGCATTGAGTAAGTATTCTGTTACACTCCACTCTTGGTATCTTGTTAATTTTGTTCCGCTTCTCATCTCGCACAAATGAGCCAGGTGTCCCATACTGTTTTTCACAAGGAAAACTACGGTAACAATCACTTCTTTGTACCAGCATCATAAACACAATACTTTATTAAATTTCAGTTTTTCATCAATGCCAGAGAAATTTATGATCAAGAAGCTGTTCAGAAGCAGGCATCCTTCACTTAACCATGGAAAATAAACACACAACAGACACACAGATGATGAAGCTGTAGAGAAATGAGTCATAGCAAAATAATCCAAAATTTGGCACATTTCCTTCCAGGAGTATTTTGAAGAAAATTCTGAGGTGATATTCTGAAAAACTTTCAATCAACCATTAAGTACAGCAAACTAATGTACACTTGAAATTTATGTAAAAAGTGTAGGATGATTTCCATATTGCTACTTACTGTAATCTTACTTAGCAAAATTTCATTTTTGGCAAGTATAAGAATATACGGAAAGGAGTATAAAAGGACAAGATATGTATCTTGCCATAGTCCTACGTTATGTATCTTTAACAGAGGGATCTCCTAAACAATGTCTGTTCACATTTTGCCTCGGATTACGCACTCTAGATGTTTAGAAGCAGCAGTAATGAACTGCCAGATTTGAGTTTAGACACAAAGGTTTACGACCGCAAGCTCGAATTAAATACCACAACCCATTAGCAGAATATGTACCATGTGCCGCACAGTCATTTAATCTTGTAGGTTCTACTGCTGTTAAATGTTGCACTGAAGTACTAATATTTTTTGGTTTCGTTCAAGAGCTGTATAGTTTTTTTTATCAGTGTAAACGTACAGGTGGAACATTTTCACTCAACATTTGATGAAAAATAACACTCCAGTGGCAAAATCTTTATCTGATACCAGTTGGTCTGCCAGAGCAGATGCTGTAAATGCTCTGGAAAGAGACTACAAAGAAATTAATATTCTTTGAAAGAATTATCTGAAGATCCCAATGTGAAACCTGCAGCTCAATTGGAAGCTCACGTTCTTCAACTCACATTTCGTATCTTTAAAATTCAGGGCTGGATTAAGGGTAAACCGCGAAGTAGGGGGGGGGGGGGGAGGAGGTAGGACCTTACAGGTAAAAGTACACACACACAAAGATGTACTGTACAAAAAACATTTTTTAATCTAAAATGTGTAAGTAAAAATGTGCCCACCTCGTTATAGTATTTATCAAATTAAAAAATACTTTTACACGCATCTTTATCGATTCCTCTGGTGACTAACATCGAAAAAGGCGCAAATTTTTTACTTTGGAAAAAAAAAACTACCTTTCACATGGGTAGGAAAAAATGGAGGAGGGCTGATTGGCGCAAAAAGTAATTGAGTTTCATCAGAGGGAAGGCGGAAGACTTGGTGTGTCTTGTAAGTACAGAGGTCAGCCTGAACACAGTCTGATAACATAAGGTTGTAGACACTGTATAAAGTGAGTACTCAGTGCTGCAGTGACAGTTGTTTTTGTTTATTTGTGTGTCAGATGTTCTATAATATTATACTAATATTTGTATGCAATAAACTGTCTTCATTTGTCATTTTTGGTAAGCAGAAGCTGTCATTCCGTTTATACAATCAGTCAAAAATACAGTTCCGGTAACGTGTTTTGGAAAGTTTATAGCATATATAATGATTATATATATATATATATATATATATATAATCATTATTCGGTAAGTATTTAAATTGTCTGTATTTCAGTCAAGGACAGCAATTCATGTAATATTTGAAAGGTCGTGGAAATGACAACTTGTTTGTATTTCATATATTTTTGTTTTTCAAAAGTAATTTTTCTTTCCTAAATTCATCAGTAGTAACCGAAGTCAACAACAGACATCATAGGACGATAGCGCATCTTTCCCTTTTCACCGAGTTAGTAAACTAAAAACATAGCCACCGCATTGAACGACATGGTGAAACAAGGAAAATAACAGAGGTCACCTTTAGCTGATGTGACCGACTGCTCGAAAAGAAACTTTTGATCAATATATAAGGAAGCACGACCTTTCTCGGGTATCACAACAGTTCATTACAGCACAATCGTTTGTCAGCTGTCAGTCGGACAGCCTGCAACGAGTGATCACATTACTCACACCGACCAGCGCCTGCAACTTTAACCTTCTTTTGTATTTCAGACATTTTTAATTTATTTTCCGTCGGTGTGAGGAGTCAATAGAGTGCTGGAAGAGAAAAGTAGCTTCTCTCTCGTCTTCGTAACTTTTGAAGTGAGAAGTTTTGTTTTACGAAGGCTGCCATCCTGTCTTGTTTTTTTTGTTTGTAAGAGCTGCGAGTGTCAATTGTTTGTTTTTGCCGAGACTACAATAAATCTCCAACAAACATTCAACTTATTCTTTTATTTATTGGCAATCCTGGTATAACAAACTTCCATTATTATGTAGTTAAGTTCTCCAACTCACGCTGAGCTAGTTCGTTGGTGTTTACTGAGAACTACAAGGGGATAGGACAGTACCCTGTTACAAGTGACGTATGACATTTCAGCCTGGATTTCTACACGCGCACTGCGACGTGAAGTGTGCCGACATTCATCCTCGCTAATTATTCATTCAAGAACCTGCCAGCCCAGCTGTCGCCCGTGCATTGGAGTTTTCATAACTCGTGTTCCACGGTGAGTGTAACTGCGTCAACCTCAAACTTCGTACAACAGAATCGAGTTGACACACAGCCCACAGTTTCCAGTTAATGAACAAGACATCAAGAACTTAGATTTCGCAGGATTGTAAACATCACTTTTTTTCTGTTAAAAATATTTGGATATGTATTGTATTTTTTTGTTGTTTGTTTACTTTGGGCTGGTTGTGCCCTAGTGTAATAATACAGGTTAAATATTAGTTCATAATGGCGAGTCAGGAAGAAGCACGAGTAGATGAAGAGGAGGACTTTCTGGGTTTTGAGAATAATGGGGCAAATAAGAAAGCTGAAGTTAAGGTGTCCATCGTTGTAGCGAGCCCTTCAGGTTCTGGTCTTGGAAATGGTTCAGGTCTTGAAAATACGAATGGGGAAACACTGAGAACAGAAGCACCTGGAATTAGTGAGCAATAAAGTTTGCTCATAAAACTGGCTACAGAGCAAAGGGTGGAATCAGAGGAATTTCAACTGACTATAACAATTTCAAATTGTCAGTAAACAATAATATGCAGAGTAAATTAGACAGCAATACAAAGGTTGTTTCAGAATTAAAGATTACCCTAAATGTCAAATCGATAGAGGTTAGGGAAGAATGTGTAACTAATGCAAGTCAAGGTGTAAACAATTCTGTAGAATTGTCAAATTGTTCTTAGTAGTGGAAGTAAAGTTGTAAAAGATCAAAGCAAAATACACTGTCGAGCATGATTGTCAAAATAAAATGGAAACTGTAGAGTACAACTGCCATAATTTTGAAATTGAAGCAAATTAAATTCATGTAGTACAACAGAAAATTTGGGGGGTTAATCCCTGAGAAACCCTCTGTGAATTCAATTTTAGGTTAGGTTCAGCTGTTACTTTTCACCAACGGAGGGTATTTTCAAATATTTGTGCCACTGCTGATACCACAACCGCAGTAGCAAAGTATCATTCCGAGGAGTGAGAGAGTGTGTGTGTGAGTGTGTGGGGTTAAACACAAAAAATATGGTTATGTATTAGGTAAACGTAAAAGTGACAATTTTGAACAAAGTGCAAAATGTGTTAAAGTGCTGAACTTGTTTAGGATTCATGAGTTATTCAGAAAAGAAATTGTAAATCAAAAAAAAGGAGAAATAAACACAAGATTAGGGGTGAAGAAGACTTACAAGAGAAAAAAATAAATTATGCGTCTTGAGAGCTAGGCGCAAAGAAATTGTGAGGAAATGTGTTAGGAAGAAGACAATATTGAGTACAGTGAGAATGATGAAAAAAAGATACACAGCATGGTCTGTGATTTCACGTACCCTAATATGATTAAGTAGTGTCAATTCCTATGATGTAATTTTTATTTATATAAATTAAAAGTTGAAGCAGTAGTAGGTTACAATGTATGTAAATACACAATGCCAACTGGCATGTCTCATTGTGGCCTTGGGGTTTAAGTAACATGAAATTGTAGGATAGTGGGTGATCTAACCTAATGTTTGGGTAGAATCTAGCACGCAACAGCAATACTACTAAGCTTACAGTTATTTAAAAATTCCATAGATAGCGTTGGCATTACTATTGGCCAAGATATTGTTAATACGTAACTATTAAATGGAACTTTGGTAACTGTAACGTGACCATTAAAATATTTTAACAATTAAAATTTAACGGTTACGTTAAATAATGCTCATCCCTAGTCGCAAGTCACATTTGCATTAGAATATTTCAGTTGTTACTGAAGTTAACCGTCACCACAGGAAATTATCCATGCACATGTTGGTAACACTGCAGACAGACGTCAGTGAGCGGATTCAATTGTATTAGCAGTGTTTCAATTTACAAACTTTAACTACAGTACTGTTCACATTCCTGTACTTTGTGAAATTGTGACGGTGATTAGTTTAAGGTGAAGAGGCAGAGAATTAACGAGTTTTTCAAACAAAATATAATGAAAACATGTGATGATAGTGTGTATGTCAACACCACTTCTGCAGGTGTCAATGAGCATCTACAGAACACAAATCAAGTAAGCATAAACTCACTATAACTTTTTCAGCTCTTCCAAAGTCAGTCAATTGTTTGGTGACAGGATTTTATGTTGGGATGACAAGTGGAAGCGATTACTCCAAAATAATATTACTTGAGAAGCCATGGACATCTCCTGCAAATTATCAATTCCCCTATAACGAAGTGGTGAAAATGGGAAAGCCCACTAAAAAATATGCCCAGAGATCCCACTTGGACAAATTTCACTGGCTTGTTCTTTAAGATAAAGAACAAAGGGCTATACTGTAAATATTGCGTACCTTTTACAACTGGTTCAGGATGTGGTTATAAAAAAAACACTCCTTTGAAAAAACTTGTAAAAGAACCATTGAGAAAGTTAGACAATCTTTTAGGGGAAAAGGACAATTTGGTCGTACACAAAAAAAACCAATACCATGTTAATGTTGGGAAAAAGTTTCTCTTGACATACCACAATCCTGCCTTAGAAATAGCAAATCAAATTCATTCACAGCACATGGCACAAATACAGGGAAATAAGCATACTCGATTCCTATTGTAAAAACAATTATTTTATGTGGTAAGCAAAACATTCCTTTACGAGGAACACAGGGATAAGAACATTGACAATCTTCTAAATAAAGATGAAAAACAGTGCAGTTAGCAATGACTGAAATTTCAGACAGTTGCTTCAGTTTAGGGTGGATACGGGTGACAAACTGCGCACACATTTGGAGAGTGCTCTGTTCAATGCTGCATATATGAGCAAGCACACTCAAAATGAACTTAATAATTGTTGCAACAAAGAAATTCAAAGTACTATCTTAAGAAGAGTTAAAGAAGCACAGTTTTTCTCTGTAATATTTTACGAGACAACAGACATTTCTAGTATTTGTCAATTGAGTATATCTTTGTGATACCTTCATCAACGTGTCCTGAGGGAAGATTTCATTATATTTGTTAATGCCTACAATATGATGAGAGGAAGATATTAAATCAGGAGGAGAATGTCGCTTGAGTGGAGTTGCTTTAGGCCATATTGTCTAGGATATCACCAAGAACTTTGATTTTGCGTAGGTTTTGGGATTGACAGTTGCTCATGGCATCAGAAATAAAGGATGCCATTCAAGAACTAAAGAAAATAGCCACACATACTCTGCACTGTCCGTGCAACCACCATATTTTAAATAATTCGTTGGCAAACTTCTCAAACGTAGTTTCATGCAGAGAGACCTCTGGAACTATTAAGAAAATAGTATCTTTTGCTAATGCCTCTCTAAAGACACATGCTCTTTTTAAGAAGGCAATGGAAGCTTCTGTTCAAGGTACTTGCGAAACTCGCTGGATCGAAAGGCACCTTCAGTTCCAAGGGGAATAAATTATTACGGTTCACAACGCTCTAGCAGAAATTTCTACATGGCAGGACAGAAAGACATCATCTGATGCATTTTCTCTTATTCAAGCTATCCGAAGCCCAGAATTTCTCCTCTCAGTTATGTGTATTAATGATATTTTAGGACCAACTATATCACTTAGTTGCCTCCTTCAAACAATACTTGCTTTAAAAAAGACTACTGATGCAATAGAAGACACTAAAAGCGTACTTGAAGAAAAGCGAGAAACGGCTGAATCCATCTTTAGTGGCCTCTATTATGAAGTATGGGAAATAGCTGAAAAGTTAGATACTGATTTAAAGATACGACTTATTTCCCTCCAAACCAGCCGTCAAAACCACCCTGCTGAGTCGTGCAAGGAATACTTCCGAAGAGCTGTTTATATACCAATTTTGGACAATGTCATCACAGACTTAAAAGCCAAACTTTCAACAGAAGTTATGAATTTATTTAATCTTCAAGCCATTTTACCCAAAGCTGGAATAAAATCAGAAGATGAAGCTGCTATAAGAGAAATTGTAAATATTTACCAAGGTCTTATTGGACAGTCTGCTACTTTTATAACTATAAAGCAAGAGTTCTCATTGTGGATTCACAAGTGGAAGTGGGTCATGAAGAACAAAGAAAAACTTCCAGATTCAGTTTTGGAAACATTGGAAAACTGTACCACTGACATGTATCCCACAATCCACAAACTTCTGCAGATTCTGGCTACACTTCCAGTCAGTGCAGCAACCACAGAGGGCAGTTTTTCTACCCTGCGTCTGCTGAAGACTTGGCTTCGGTCTAACATCAGTGAAGAAAGACTCACTGGGCTTGCTCTCATGTCGGTCCATCGAGAAATTCCACTAGATCCTGAGTCATTATTCTTAGATTTTCTAAGACAGAGGCACCAAGAATTTGTATTGTAAATATTTATCCTTGCTGAGTTTATACTCTTTGTTTTGTTCCTTATTTCTGTTCGCTTTCTCTAAATACAGAGAACACACTCCTAAGGAGAAAAGGGATAAAATGTGTGTTTTCTCCTAATAGTCCACTAACCAGATAACATACTGTTGTGCTCTTAGCTTTAAAAGGTTGCCTACATAACTAATTTTAGATTTTTTTACGTTCTAAGCCTAAGATGGTGAAAATTTGCAAAGAATAGTATAAGACTTGAATTGGTCCTATGTACCAGAGGTTTTTTCTTTTTTTTTTTGCATAATTAGTATGAATAAACGACTTTGTAGAACACATTGGCGACTCCGTGTTTGATATAGGTACCTTTGTAAAATTGTATACCGAATCAAATTATATTGTTAAAAATATTACAATTTCTTACAGCAATATATTCAACGTTTAGGATTAAAAACTGCTAAAATTACACCAATTTGCACATTAAAATGAAAATTTCTCCGAGGGAGGATCCTCCAATCACCCGCATTTAGTTACAACACCTGCACCAACACAGTTATGTTGTGAGCCCCCCCCCCCCCCCCCGACTCACCCTTGCACCACAAGTGTGTCAGATTATTATTCCTTACATGAATGCCTCCCCCTGCCACAGCGTTTCCTCTACACTTCGCACACTCACTGAAGATAGGAACCACTAATAAAAATGTCTCACTTCACTCTTAAAATGCCAATTGTATGCTCAAATCAAAAACAGCCCACCCTTTCAAAACCTTTTAACAGTGAGAATGCTGTGTAAAACCTAGGACGCCACATTTGAAATACAGTATTAGGAAATTACCTGGGGCAGATCCAAGAAAAGAGGTGGTGGATTACGGGGGTTGCAGAAGGGTTAAGCAGACTTCACCTCTCCTTTGGAACTTACACCAGGTAAATTAAAATCATTCTTGCAACCAAATACAGTACAGTGGTGAGAGAAACATTTTGTATAGTAATAAGGAATTTTTAAAAAAAATTTTAATAATGTATTCCCTAAAAACTTATAATTATATGTAGCATTAAATATTAATGCTTACTTGTAAGCATGTGATTTGAATGTAATGCACAGTTCTAACAGTCCATTTGCAGTTTCTATACACTTTTTTGAATTTAACTTTTGAAAAATCACCCCATGCATGATGTGTGTGGTTATTTCCTAAACATGCCATGTACTGTAGCCTATCTTGAGCATTTTATACTTGTGTCAACATAAAAATACCTTACTTTTGGTTAAAGTGAACTTTTACTTATATTATATCTATAAACTACAATATTTCATTTATAATTATTATGAATAAAAACCGTGACAAAACAGATGTGTTGCTAATGCGTAGCAAGAAATAATTCCCACTCAAAATATTATTACACTGAGTGTGCACACATGCGGTGCGTTGTCCCTTTGGCGTAGTTTTCTGACTCTCTAGCTTTGTTTGCATGAGGCGGAGGAATATCCTGGACATAGAACTTCAGCAGGGTTTCAGAAAAGTTTGAAGTAACCGTTAATGGACTATAGCTCTGAAGTAGCTCCCTCCTTAACAGGTTTATAGATCCACCACTTGGAACTGCGGTTCCACTACAAGAACAAAGATGGACACAGAAAACTGGTATGAGACTGATCTGAGTTTAAAGGTTTTGATTGGCGCCTAACGGCAAGGTCTTAAGGTGGTGGTATACTTTACATCCAGTCTTTATTCATTTCTCTTTATGACTTGCTGTTATGACTTCCAAAATAACTGAAACCAGAATGGACTGAAAAATAATAAATGAGTTAATCTTTATTATGGTTACAGGTGCAACACAAAGATGGAAAATATATTGTGGACTTGAACATAAAATATATGTTAAGATGTAATCAAGCAATAAATAGTGACAGATATATGCAAGTAATATTAGTTTCTATATTTTTGGGGATTCATATAATTTATTCAGTGTGTGGAGCGTTGAGGTAGTAGCAATTTGTATTTCTTTAATGAATTTTTGATTTTCAAAATTTACCATATTATTTAAAGTCGTTTTGACAGTAGCAAATGATTATCGCTAGGTGATGTAACACATTTTTCTTTTATTAGTAAGATAAGGACACAAAGTTGGCTGTTGTATATGGTGCAAACATACGTAGGTTGACAAGGATCATGCTGTGCCAACATGATGAGATACACGTCCGTGTTGCGAGAGTTTTAGTCACAGCAATGTGTGTTTGTGTTATTTTTAGACATGTCTGCATTACGCGATGCTCCAATTGGACAGTTTTTGATGAAGCAATAGAACTTTCAGAAGGCATTTATGGTAGCACGACCGTCACAGTAACAGAGCAGAACTTAAACACGAATGCAGGAGTCGCGATTGTAACACACCAGCAGCGCCTGTGACATATCGTTTTCACATATTTTGGACTAACCTAAACACTACTCAATTATTTTCACCAGTGTAAAGCGTCAGTCAGGGTACCAGGAGAGAACTATTTATTTTCGCTCCAATCTTCGTACATAGCCTCAGGATGAGTGTTTTTGACAGAAGAATAATAATTTATACCATGATTCTTATCTCACTGCTGCTTGTGTGGTGTGAACTGCATTTTTTTTTGTGCTGCTAGTGTAACTAACAAAAATTTTGTAATACAGAAACATAATTAGTTTTAATTATGGACTTTAATCAGCATGACATAGTTGTAAAAAAACTTGCCTTCTATTATTACACATTACCACTTATTTTTTTGAGAATTCAAGCTCAATTTAAAAGCAAGCGTTTCAGTACCTGGCAGATGGGACACATGCAGGACAGTTAATACGATGCAATTCTTCAAAGCAGGGAACTGATATACAAGACAGGCAATGTGGCACATTTACAATAATAATACGTATTTGTGTCACAGAAGCACTGAAAACCTCCAAGTTTATGAACTTTGGCGGAGGTGACCTCCAGACCCCTCCCAAATGTAAAAATACTCTCCTGAGGAAAAATAACAATAAAAAATAAAAGGTGCGAAGAACAAAACTGAGATCTCAGATGAGCATTACTCATGAATTGTTACCTGAAGTGTCCACCTTTATAACACATCTGTAGGCTCGCTTTATCTTCAGATTAGTCCCTATTATTATTGTAACTGAAGACTTTCAAATTTAAATTTTTGTTTGTAAATTGCATATCATAGTGTAATGTTTTCATTTTAAAACTAATATACCCTAGTAGTTGCCATGGAGGTAATACACTGAAGATTACACTGTACGAATAAAAGCTAACATCCAAGACCATAGCCAGAATTCCACTGAGACGAGGAAAACATATATATTATTAAAGAAAATTATTTGTTTTATAAACAGGGTTCATTTTCACACAGGAAAGACAGTTTGATAGCTTTACAACCTTGAAAGTGTCTATTTAAGGCCTAGTCCACAGTAACTGGTCCGCGGACGCCTTACTGCTGATTGGTGCACGTAACTCTGACGTCATTGCTCGCCATCTCAATGTCCCAAGATCATTCGCCAACTTCAACTGTCGTCCTCAGACGCATGGTCAGCGGACGTGTTTCAAATTGTTGTGTTTAAAATAGTAACACACAAAAACGGTAAAAGTAAATAATAATGTATTGATAATGAAACGTGAAGACTGAAAATATAAAACTCGCTATTTGTCCAAAACAATAACCTTCAATCATGTAACCGCGGAAACAAAACTTTAATAAGTAAAAATACAAAAATGTACCGACTAGAGCAAAAAAACTAAAGCAAAATCAAAACTCTCACATAACTCAAATTAGAAAAAATAAATAAAATAAGATAGATCAATATTTACAAGTAATCGTATACAATTTGATGTGCCGATTAGGACGCACTATAGTTTCAGTGTCTTATTGTAGACGCACGCTGGGACATGTGCCACCGCAGATGAAGTAGGTCCATGGACCATTTGGCTGCAAGCTATTCTGGACAAGGCCTTAGGCTCATCCTGTACATACTGAGATTTGTGTACTTTAGTATAATATACCTGGCAAGTTTTTCTTTCATGTAAATTTCCACTGTTTCACTATTTCCTTTTCATTGCAGAGGGAGAAGTGTGCTCCACCTCCACCCTTTTCCTCGCATTCCAAACTACGACCATGCTGAACCTCACAAAACAAAATTACTACACATGTTTCTGCTCGACTGTCCTTCACCATGGCTCAGTTGTTTACTAGAAGGCCCATGTCGTGCGAAGGGCGCAAGGAGAAGTCAGCTGAATGCCTCAGCAGTCTGAATATTCTACAAATACCTCTGCATCCCGAAACATTCCAGGTAACTATAAATAAATAAATAAATAAATAAAAAAATAAAATAAATAAAAAAAATTCATTGGTGAAACATCTCCAACTTAAAATGGGTCAAGCCTTTTAGATGGCCCCTAAAAAAAAGGCAACCATTTAGGCACCTCTCTTAAGACATTTTGGCTTCTCTTGTAAACTTAATTTTGGTGCGATCAAAACCTACATTACATGGCACATAATGTTAGTGTCTATACACCAAAAGAAAATATCGTAGAAACAGTCATCACAGTGGATAAGTCTAACATTACCACACCCCAAGATGTGGCAAATGAGTCAATACTGCTGATTGTACAAAAAAACTGTCAGTGAAGGTTACTACATTGGCAGGCTGTGGAATATGTAGGACAGTGTGAGGGGCACAAACCGGCATTGCAGGTCAATGAAAAGTACACAATTCACCATAACGCCCCAGCTTACACATCCATCAAAGTGCAACAGTTTTCTGGCTTGACGCTACCATTCTACACCCATCTTATTCTCCTGACTTGACCATCTGCAGCTCTTTCCCCTCAAATGAAAAACTAATAAGGTGGAGATTTGCCAAATAGGAGTAGATTAGAGAAGAAATGACAACTGTACTAGAGCACCTGAAAAAAGGATTTTCAAAAGGTATTCTGGCAATGGCAAGATCACTGGGGTTGTTGCATTAACTCCCCAGGAGACTATTTCGAAGGCGATAGAGGTCCATTAAATAGCAAGGAAAGTGTATCATTTTGCGAGGTTGGTTAGGAAGCTTTCCGACAGCACCTTGTATTTTAGCCCATTGCAGATACTAAAGGCTATGGTAGAGAGAGCACTTTTTAAGACCCTTCCAACAGGCATTAGCTCCTTACAAATTTATAATATTGCAGCACTTTTGAGTGGTGAAATGTATATGCTCTATTAGTCTTATTAAAATGTTTGTTAAAAAGTGGCGGAGAGAGAAATTGGCTGAAAATAAAACTTTAGCACGACCAAAGCTCTCACTTTACCGTGAACAACCTACACACACGTACTACCATGTAAACATGTTCTAACCATCATTAAAGAACAGAAAACATCTCTTTAAATGCATACTCACAAAAATAATTACAAATGGTGTATTGCATATTATTTTTAGTGGCTTGAGGTATTATTTTATCTTGAGAATGCTATAAAATTATTTACCATAGCATATGCAGTTTAGTATCTACTAGTACATAACACTGCGAGAACACCTTATTAATGAAATTTAGTGCCAGTATTAAAACACACTAAATTATAACATGATAATCTCTAGTTAGTTATAGTTCTAAAACAATCCATCAGCTGTAGAAATTTTACAGCATCCTTAAAACAGGATTTACATTGAAATTCCATTTTGGAATTCCCTGACTTTTTCCAGGTAGAATATTATTATTTTCCGTGACCTATTTTTGGGACAAAACCTTCTGTCATGTTTTTCCAAAGCTGACAGAACAAATATGCTATCAGCAAAGCAGAATTAAATTAAACTGAAAAAGACCAAGCAAGCAGGGTCAACATTTTATTCAGCCCATCTATTACTCGCAATATATGCTAGTGACTTCACACAAAAATAATTTATTTTGTACATATAGGCCCAATGTGACTTAGCAAAAATTTATTATTGCCAGTTCACAAACTTAAAAATTATAACTTTAATTGGCACATGCTTTGTATTCACACAACTTTTGCAGAGTAGCAAATTATTTACATTTTCCCTGACCCAGGTAAAAACTCCTTGACTTTTCCCTGTGGGCGACACCATGTTTAAAGCACAAAAACATCTGCATGGTTGAGGAGGTTAATATCTGGAGGGAAGAAAAACGAATTTAAGTATAATAGTGAGTAAATTTTAAAAGTTAAAGAACTGAATAATGATAAAAGAAAGACTCAAAAAGATTTTCATCTGTACTTTATTAAAATCATATAAAAAAACATTTCAGTTCCATAGAACTGTAATAAATACAAATTGATCTTGTTACTAAAAACATGTTGCTACAGAACTATTTATCAAACACTGGTAAAATTTAAGAAGCTACTGCTTGTGAATTTTTGTATTCCACCTACCTGACTTTAAAAGTAAGCACAGAAGAATCTCTCACAATGAGCAAAAGGCACACTGGTGGTGTTACTGCACAAAAAGTTTGGAGACAACCGTCACTTCTTTTGTCTTGTGCAAATATCTCAATTCTGCTTCGGCACTGAAATGCCCCTCTTCTGTATTGGTTGAGCTATTTGCTTTGATTACACTTGAGAAAAATGTGTCCAAATTACTCATTTTCCCATCCACTTGAGAAGGTACATGGAGCTGGTGGGTGTAATTTGAGCACCTTCATCCCTCTACATTATCCCCAACTATGTCTACAATTTCCTCATGCAGCAAGTCTAATCCCGCCTAATTTGAACCCAAAAATGTGACCAGCAATCCCTAGTGAGTGAAAATATTTGGGGAACTCAACATCAAGGTCTTGAGACCAGACGAGGTTGAAGAGAGGCGAGTATGGAGTAACGCCAGAATGCACGGGTGGAGGAAATGGAAGATCCAAAAGAAAACTCGCTGACCAGCTGCATCGTCCAGTATGACTCCCAAATGCAAAAATCCAGAGGCAACCTCGCCAGGAATTGAACCAGGTTTGTTTAACTAAAAATGTAACCATTTGCAAAGTTAATGAGCAAAGTTAAAAAATGTTAATAATTCAATTAATTATTACTTATTCACATATATACTCTCCAGTCTGAATATCTGACCCTCAAATTTCATATGTACAAACTAAAATCTACTTAAATTATAAGGATGTTTTTCCCCATAATGCTAACAATTTTGTCGTTACTAGATGACGAGCAAAACCATCAATTACATTTCATAACTCCACTCACAACTGTTGTTCTACCAACTAGGTTTACCAATCCCAACCAAAATATGTTTAAAAATTGGTTCAAATAAAATATATGGCTGAGTAAAAACGCACAAAACTATGTTTCAAATGTTAACATACCACAATGTTCAATGAAAAGTAACACATTTTATGGTGATACCTGTTTAACACAAGTGACATTCGATGTTTGTATTTCATGATATATGGGCTGCTGGTTTTGCCAACGAGAATACAATATATGAGCATGAAACTTTAAAAGACAATAACACAATACTACCACTAAAATATTAATCCCACAAGCACTGTTTAAATTGCTTTCATGTTTTTAATAAATAATGCCAACTTTACTGGCATGACAGCAGCAAATATATGTACAACATAGTGTTTTCAGAACCAAAAACTAAGCTTTAATACAAAAAACTTCTATAACTTAGTAATTTACTGATAATTTGTACAAAGGTATTTTTTGTGTATTTTGTCATAACAAGCAGTTGATGCTGTAAATAATTAGCTAATTTTTCTCTATACAGATATGCACTCAATTTTGATTAGTTACCAAATGTATCTGCTAAACAATTAAAATAAAATTATGTTGCTCAAGATATATTTTCACAACTGATTGTGTGCATTTATATAGTACTGATTATTTTACATGTTTACTTTCAAAATGTTTTCAGCCCTGTTCGCCTGCGTTGTGTGTTGACATTCTGATGTGACGCTACTAACCTACAGCACAAAGTTGCAGAATCTATATTGAAATGTTCTGAACGTAAGCTATGTGCTGATGCGTAGTACATGTTCAAGGATGTGCATAATGAAAAATGGAGCAAAGACATGTTTCAAATGTTTTTAATTACCTTTTCTTTTCTCAACAGAAACTGACATTGCCTTAGAAGCTAATAGCTATCTATACTTGCAGCTGAAAAGTCTGGCATGTGCACCGAGGTACTTTCAGTGCGAGGAAGAAGGGTTGTTCACAGTTGTGCAATGCATGTATGTTAGTGCAGTCAGCAGAATGCCAGTTGCTTGCAGATAAATGCTACTACTACACAAAACATGTCGGAAATAAAATAATACACGTTAAGTGGATTGCAATGAACACAGTGCTGGGAATATTTACTGAAAATGCATTTCCTATAAATCTGAATGTGTTTTGTTTCCAACCTGGACTTACCTCCTTCCAGGAAAGAAACTAGAACTGTAAGCAACACTGATAATTTTGTTGATTGTGAGGGGGATATTACCTGTATCAACATAGTTCCAGCAACTACCAATCACTGTTGTTTGCGGTGGAGAAACATCTCTCTGTTTACATCAGGATGACAGTAACTGACGTGACATCGCAGGTCACACCTACTGATTCAATCATATATTTTTTGCATTTTCTGAAAATAACAATTATTTCTAAATAAATTTTCTTACAGATCATGCAAATGATGCTGGTAGAAAAGGACTATACCTATAGGCTTATATAGGGTGTAAGAGGTAATTGTCACATACATTTTTTGTAAAGTTTAATGTAAAATATTTTTGTACTTATTAAAAAATGAATGTGAACGGGCAAACAAATTTAAATCATCCAGATTAAAGGCCAAGTCTAGAAATTTCTATTTTAAATCTCTTTAACATCCAGAAAAATCTCATTAACATGTGAATTAAGATGATCTGCCAGAGATTGCTGCAAAGCCTTAGCTAGAGGTTCGGACTCTGGCTCGTATGGTTGTGTGTATGAATGACAGACATAATTTTCATCGTCTCGGTTAACAAAATGCAGTGGCTTGGTGGTGAAAAATTTGTGACTTGGCAAGTGCCTCACTGTAAAATTTGGCCGTGAATCAATGGCAAGTATTTTCTGTAACAAGTGCTACATGAACTGAAAACAAAACAATATAAACAATAACTCAATATCTGGTATTTGTCTTTTTAAATTCATCAAAATTTTTAGCAGTTTTACAATAAAATGTTTGCCTCACATTGAACAAGCAAGGATTGCAGGAGTGTTTTGAGTGTGTATTTCATCGGAGCTGGCAAGCAGATGACTGCAGTAGTTGGCAACACAGGGGGTCATTCCTGCACTCTGGCCAGGAGGCCCGGAGTGTAACACGGTGAGAGCAGCATACACAGTATGCTCACATGTTAAAAAGTCTAATTGGAAGGAATTTTCTTACGTAAATATTTAAAAAATCTTGGGAAAAAAAAATTGAAGAAAGTAAAGGATAATTAATTAAAAATGCATTCACTAGTCCACAGTGATAAAATACATGGGTTTCATGTTGTCAATAATTGGTATGCCACAACCTGGGGGAAAAACAAAATTCTGTTAACTATGATGTGCGTAAGTTAGGGTGCTGGCTGCCCTTGTCCCTTGCATGGTATTCCTCCCACAGAACATGCATCACAAAGGGATTCTTTGTTATCTCCCATGCTCCTTTCTACTATATCTTTCTTGAACTCTAATGCTAAAGGAGCCAATAATAGCACCATATACACATACTAACTGCACACTTCCTTTACATTGCAAGTGTGGCATGCTTGTTATCTAACTTCTCTGCTAGTTTGTATGTGTGTTTGCCTTTCAGATGTGTTTAATGATAATTATGTTATATCTATTTGGCTTTGTTATTTTTTTTATTTCCAGTTCTGATTGCATTTGAAACTGACTGTACTGATTGTTAATGGCCTACTTAAGTTGTATTTATTTGATTACAATTTCATATAAGCTTTCAGATTTCTATTGTGCTCTTCACAATATACGTGCATATTTCCGCTTAATGCATGTTTACAATTTAAAAACAGAAAATACAGACTACAATGCTTGTAAAAATTGTTCATACGTGCAAGTAAATTAAATCCTGTGTGTGTCAAACTGCGTGAAAATTAAAACATATGAAACGGAACACCAATTGTGGGTTATTATTTCATTTGGAAAATGCCTACCAATCGAATAAAATTAATATTACATTTGATTAGAAAAACATATGGTTTGATGCACGATGCTTTTTGAATAATGTAATTTTTAACGACTGTAGCTCCATCCCTAGATCTCTTGCACTGAATTTGAAGGTTAATTTTATCACGTTAGCGTGTGCAATTGTACTGTTTGCCTCACAGATTGTTTTATTCACTGGTCCACCATAACCATGCTTAGAGGGCAAGCGAGTTCATTTACTCCTGCAATATAGCTCTAGTAGTAATTATTGCTTGTCTTTTGTTTCGCATCTCCTTCCAGCCAGCCTGTGAAGTCACAGAGGCAAGTCATGCATTTGCATCCCCCGCTCAGCGACCACCCCTCACTCTAGTGGCAACAGCCAATGAGAGTTGGGCAGTAGTCCTCGATTAGTATATAAGCTGAGACGCCTGCATCTCTTAGCTAGTCTTCAGTCGTCCAGCACACATTGCTCAGACACTAACCAGTCTTCATTCCCCGCGCTCGCTGCTCAGGAATTGACCAGATTGCCAGTGTCCAGCACACTTTGCTCAGGCACTTCCTTGTTCTTAAACGTTAAGATTTGCAAGTATTGTTAGTATTCTAGCACGCATTGCTCAGAACCTACCCCCGGTACAAATAAAGGAAGCTTGCAGTAGGGTAGACTACGTCAGTTAGGAGTTATTAGTTCCGTACCCTGCAAACCCCCCCCCCCCCCTTTTCAGTTATACGCCCGTATCTGTAGAGGACCCATCCTGAGTCTTTCTCAAGTCTACCATCCTGCCACGTTCCTGCTTATGCCTGGTTGCAACATTGAGGTTCAGCAATGATCTAGGTTCAAATACCTGTTTGATTCCGGTTCAGAGCATTTGGTTGTTGCACCATTATGATCTGCGCACTGAACAAAGATCAATTTGAACCTCGTCTTGAACCATGCCTTTTGGCAGTTCAGGAGGATGATCTCGGATCAAGCAAATACTAGTGCTTTATTTTAAAATGTCAAAGTTATATTGAAAAGCAAACATTCAAATATTCCATATTTAAGCTCTGTTTAGCACTTATACATACATTTATTTAGGATTTATAAAGTGAACAGAGAAGAACAAACTCTTGTGTTGAATGTAGTTTATGTGAAGATAAAAACACTGTAAAATAGTTTTATTTACTAGAAATAAACTTGGTAATATTTAAATTGTTTAAAAATGGATTGAGTTGTTTTTACTGTTGTAGAATGTAAATTGAGAGATTGTACAAATGGTTAAGATACAATTGAATTAAAGATGGTATTAATGTTTTGTACAGAGAAAACTAAATTCATGCTTTTCCCTCTGATCAAACAAAACGGAAAATTGGAAAAGCCATTTAGAATATTAGAAACTGTCCTAATTTTCAGCACGAGCTTAATCTCATGTATAATTTACTGCTCACGAAAGAGCAGCCATAGCCGACAGATGATGTTTGAAAATATGCCAGCAGATATTGCTAAGTATAATTTTATTTTTGGGAATTTTAAACAACATTATACACACTTTAATATTATTCAAGAAAGTTAGTAAAACGATTATTTTACTTAAAAAAAATAATAAAACATTGTACCATCTAGTTCTATGTATACTACCTTCTTTAATAATATTTATATTAAAAATAACGATTAAAATGTGTGCAATGTGTTTCCAAGCAAACAAAACAACCGAAACCGAAACAAGAGTTTGTCCAGTACATTCAAATAAATGATATAGTAAAACAACCTAAAGGCTGTTCACAATAAAGTGAACACTTTTGAAAGCACTGCTTAAGATCTACTTGTAAGCCCGTTATGTATTTTCCGCCTTATGAAAAATTAACATTCCCATGGGCTTCATCACTTTATTCATGCGTCGGTCAGGTGAAACTGTTAAATTAATAGAAAAGTAAATACTTTACAAATCTGCTGGTTTTTACACTTCATTGCCTAAAAAATATAAGGAAGCTAAAGAAATAATTTAAGTTATCATCATAAGTGGTTACCTAACACTTTCTATTTGACGTTAAGATATGGAACTAAATTCCCTCCACCATTAACAACTTTACTGAGCGCCTGACACTATGTGCACCCGTTAAAATATATGACGTTAGTAGCAGTGGATTTTTTCTTAGGTTGATTTCAAAAGTGCTCACTTTATCGTGAACAGCCTTTAGTCTTAAGAGAAGTCCACAAAAATGTATTAATTGTATCCAAACCTCAAAATAAACCATCTCAATCCTAGTTTTGAACAGAGATCATGTGATTTACGATTAGAACTCGGCTGTTCGTGTTGAAACAACACTCATACATTGAACTCGGACCAAACTGAAGATCATCTTTGAACTAAGATCTTATGATCTTGGTTCAGGGCTGTTAATGGTGCAATCGAGCATTAGTCATCCTAGCATGTGTCAGCGAGTGATCACGTGATGTCATTCTTCAAAACATGCACACACAACTATGCAAGAGTTTGTTGTTCAGCATAAACACCCAAACGCATTCCCACTTTTGAGTTGTCGGTCGCCTCTACCGACCAACGTAACTTCGTCTAGATTTCTAGGTTTGAAGGCCATGCTGCTGGCCTGAAGCTACAGTGCTCTCATAACGTTTTAATTTTCACACAAAATAAAACATGAAGTCGGCTTTTATCTTGAGTATCATCATTGTAGTCTTAAACCTCGTGGTTACCCTTGCGTAACTCTTTTGCATGTAATCTAGGGAAGCTACTCATATAAGCCAACCACAGCATTCTTAACAGTCCAAGCACTAGCACTGACCACCCTTCTTAGCAATCCTAGATTGAAGGAAAGAAGGAGCCACACAGAGGTACACAGTCCTTGAACCAGCATATCAGCTTGGTGTTCACGATCTCTTCAGAGAGGTTCCTCGCTGGAGAGACTGTGTCCTCTAGATTGGGAAGACTGGGACTGGACCACGCACCCTTGCAGTGAACATGTAATTCTGTCCAACGACTACCTGCAGATGTAGTATAGTAGGATAAAGGTAAATCTCGACCTCCCGATGCCTTTTGCCCAGAGGAGAGAACTTAAAGAGAGGGTACGGCAGACACTTGCTGCCTCAGGTCATGCGCACGAGTATCAAGCCTCATTAGTTAAGCAGATAGCTAGCCTACCTCCACGAGAGCAGACGCACACCACAGAACCCTACCTCACAGGCTCCGCCCACTGTCACTACACCACAGCCCAGGCATCGCACCGACAGTTGTACCACCAAAACACCGCATCATCGTAATCACACCAGATTTTGTGCCCTGCAGAGTAGCCACCAAGCCAGTTTTTATACAGGGAAAGCACCAGTGCCTGTGCAACATTGAACCCCTGCTTTTTATGAGAGCCAGACTTATCTCCTAAACAAAAATACAGAGTCAGGCTCCTGCTAAAGACTATAGTGAGTATAAGTTCCCAATACGTCACATGTTAGGTTTTTGCACCAGATGACAAAACGTGTACTTCACACAAAAAAACAATACTCTTTATCACAATTTTTACGTTATGGAAGATAAAATTCAGTCTGTAAAAATCACCTTAGGAACAATACTTCCTAAAATCAGGGTCCTAAACCATAATGTAACATTACAAGAGTAATATAGCAACTTTGCAAGTAAGAGAAAGGTACTTCATAAAAATGTTTAGGTGGCTTTCCAGAGTAGATGTAGAGTGGCTCCCAATGGAGCAGTCCAAATGACTACAACACGCTGAAGTCGCCATTTTATACACCTCATGGGATATAACTGATATATTCAATGAAATATAGTTGCAAAACATCCACATGTGTCTTTTGTGCAAATACAATAATTTATCAACTCCGAATTTGTTAAATAAGTGATAATCCAAACACACAAACTGCAGAAGTTATGTTACCACAAACATTCTACGTGCAAAATCAGCTGATGCTACCCATGACTCAACATGCAAATGAACATTTTTTTGTGGCACTCTTCAAAAAAAATTGTTTTGGGCTATAGCCATAAATACAAAATATCACTTAGGTGTCATTTTAAAATTTATTTGCACAAGGTTTAGAAATTTAAAGTCTTTTACAGCCTCACAATTCCTACAAATGGGTAACAACTTCCACAGCTCTAATTATGTCAAAGTTCTTCAAGATGATATGTGTGTGTATATCACTAAAAACTTTTGAACCCATGCACAGAAGGAAAACAAATATATTTAAATTATGTTTTGCAAAATCAATTAAATATGATTACATTTAAACATAATGTAGAATTTTACACGGAATCCATGAGTGGATCACAGAGAACCAATGTACACCTACAATTAAAAGCTGAATCACAGGGGTCATTCACCAAAAATTCCACGTTAGCTAAAAAAAACAGGTATTCATAGGAAATTATCAAAATTTATGACCCTGTAACAAAAAAAATTTGCTCCAGATCACAAGAAAATTGCACATATTTTGAAGTATTGTTTTTGCACCATACAACGTAGCTTACAATTGGTGTGGTGCCTAGATTCACAATTACTATCTAAAAAAAATACTTTATGGAAAAACCTCCGTCAGAAAAATTTTGCAAAGTATACCACTGCTGCCTTTAGCACTGAAGAAAGAGACACGTTAAGAGGGCGTGAATACTAAACACACTGATAAAAAAACTACATATGTATTTTGGAAATGAATATAGAAAAACTAAGAAACTGCAATCCTGAATAATATATTTTGCTAACTACACGAGTAAATATTTTGCCAGTGTGATGCATACTGTCATACTATTTCTTACACAGTAATTTTGCATGTTTCCGTGCAACAAGATATTGCACTGAAGGAATGTATTGTTACATGCTTCTGCTCAAGCAAGCGAAGGAGTGTGCCAAGGCCAGGTGAGCAGTAACACGAGAAGTGCGTGCAATGTGACTGACGAGCAGGACTGTTGAACTGGATGTGTGAGTGACAAGACATTTGGAATGATGGAAATAGTCAGCGTGAATACATGTGAATAAAGAGTAAAGTAAATTACAGTAACAAATACAGACACGTTGATAAGGACTTTTAATTAAAAAAGAGATAGACATTAAATATTGTGTTTACTAAGAATACCAAAAGTAATAGCAGAGATAGATAGTTTAATGTTGTAAATAATAGCTGTGTGAATAAATAAAAAATCAAATTATTACTTTTTATTTGTATTAAGACCTCCATCCCTCACGTAACCACCTCTGGGATCATGTAACAGTATCATTCCATCAAAATATTTGCTCATAAAGTAGACAAACTGGTATTTAGTATTACCCTTTCTTGGTACTCCCAGATGAGCTTCAAGAAACTTGTGAAAATATTCAGCATTAATTTAGGCTCTTCAAGAATTTTCACATAATCACACAATTGCCCAGCTGTAGGAATTGGAAGGCTACAAAAGACAACAGACTTCAAACCATGCGCAAAGTTTCAAAATTGTAAGTGATATTTACGGCTACGGTCAAAAACAATTTTCGTTTTCTGAATAGTGCTAGTAAAATGGTTCTTGGAAAATCATTATGTGGTTCAGCTACAATTTCATGTTTACTATATAATAAAATTCACACCTCAAAAAAAATAGTTCAATTCTTATGACTTGAGAAAACATCTTTGCTTAATTAAACAAAATGTTAGTGGTGAAAAAACCTTTCTAAACATAAGTTGAAATTATTATGATTGTGTTAAAAAAAAAAAAAAGTTCTTCCCATTACAATGGCATTCCCATCATACAACTAATATGTTAAAACTTTTTCAGTCTTGCACACCCTTAAATATAAACTATCAAAGATTCAATACAAACAATAGGTAGAATTTTTAAGGCCAGGATTACTATCACTTCCCATTTGGAGTGCCATATTCCAATAAACTTGCGTATCAAATCAAAACAGCATAAATATATTGTTGCATTTTAGAATGAACTCGTAAAATTTACTATTTAAAAAATTTAAAATTAAAGTTGTTCTAGTGTATCTGTACGATAACTTATGTGACAGAAATGTGGTGTTCCTGATTTATTTAAACCTTGAAAACTACTAGGTTGCCATAATGTCCAGAATGAAATACACCTCGGAGATGCAGAAATGTTACTCGTATATGTGCACATTATTTATGAGAGGGATAGGAAAAATAAAATTATTGGAATATTAACTATGTAATTTGATGGTAAACATTGATACTTCTGCTAAACATAATTTAAAATTTCTAGCAATGCATAAACCCTGTAAATATCACTTTCTTTAGTCCTTACACGGTACCTCAAAGCTGCAAGTTACTGGTGATCTAGGTGCTATATACTTCCTCTCCACTGTACAAACGATACACTAAATATATGCAATATTGCTTGCGAACAGTTTTCCTTAAAAGCTGGATTATTTAATTTTGGATTCCATTTAATTCACAGTGTAGCCTGATTGGTACTATCCATTTACCTTCCATTTACACAGAAAAACAAAGGATTATTTAATTTTAGATCTCACTTATTCAGGATGTAGCCCAACTGATAGTATTCAAGTACCTTCCATTTCAAAAGAAAAAGGGACAATATATGTACTAGATTAAATACTTGAGCAGACACAACATAAGAAAAAAACTCTAGAAACCAAAATTAACACAACTCTGTCATTGTTGCAATTAGCAAGATCACACGACACAGAGTCATGTATCAACTATCAAGCGGAAGTCTGACATTGTAAAGCTTTCCAATTACATGAACATATGTTTTACGTGATGTGAACTGATAGTGATAGGTCTCAATGAAACATGCCAGTCAAGGTATAGCAGCTTACATGAGCATGTTACTTTTAACGTGTTGCTGAAATGTGTGAAGTTATATTAACCCCGAAGAAGTTCCCCCACGAAAACAAAGATGCATAAATTTGCTTTGGAAGTAACGAAAGACTCAACACAAACACAATGAATGTAAACAATATGAGAAATGAAAGAAAAAATTTAAACTGTCCCCCACTAGCTACAGAAAATTGATTTGGCCTATACATAAATAAATTCCACTATGTTGAGTGATACAAGTGCACAAAGCTTTATATGAAGTGCAGAGGGCCAAATTAACTGTCTTGGCTCCTTATGAAGCAGATAAATCACGATTCTGTCTGCACCGTTCACTTACGCTCCAGGAAACAGAGTGGCACAGACCTGCAGCTAAAGTTTTATGGAACAATCTAATAATATTAACAAAAATTCTGTCACTACCATATGTAAATTCTCAATATGATTAAAGTAAAATTTTAGTTTGCAACAGCACATTCTGATGCTTGTTTGTTTACAACACCAAGTACCAGCATACTTCAATTTCAGTAATTATGAAGTATGGGGCTTTTCTAAAAATTTTTTAACAAATGATAGGAAATGGTACACAACAATAGTATTGATACTGTCAAATCATAAGTAGCACAGTGCATTGTTATATTCACAGTACATACTATGAATCACAATGGTGCAGGCTATGAAAATCAGCAAATTTGTAGGGCGAAAGTCGTAAAAAAAAAAAGACCACGACTACGAGAATTGTAAAAAAGCATGAAAAATGTTACATACATCCCCAAATGACTCCAGAATAGTGAACTCATGCACAATCTGCATCATTCTACTTCCCGGAGTGTGAGCGAAAGGTAGCGCGATGGAAGAATAATCAAAAATGTTTGACAACATTTTTTTAAATATTTTATATTTGTACCACACACAGTTCAAATTGTAGACATAAGTAGTCAATACTTTATCCTCAAAGATAGGTTTTTTTATCTCATGGTTTTTGCACAATGACATGTCAAAATCATAATTTTACTGCTTTAAAAATGTACAAATAAAACAAACCATCCTTTGCAGAAAATTGTAACACGCACAGCACAATTGATTTTCATTTTAAGGTTTGCATAGCAAAAGTTATTTTACCGAATTCCGAAGCATTCACAAATAAAAAATACACAAGAATTTCCTTATTTGCAGCAGTTTTTTGAGATTACAACATTTCTTTGTATAATTTTGCAGACGTCTTGAAGTAGCACTACGCATTTTCAGTGTGAACTATTTTATTTATGTGGATAAGTTAGTTTTTATTATTTGAACATTTCTAAAACAGTAAAATTTTGATTGTGACATGTATTTATGCAAAAACTATGCACTAAATTTTTTTGCAAGGAAAGAGTAATTACTATTAATTCCGTATGTGATACAAACACAAAATAAATTTCTTCAAGGCCAACAACCTGAAGTACCCAACTTGCGACATAAAATGGCACAAATACTGATGTTATGCAGCAAAAATGGCACATTCAACTCAATTAGTTATTGCGCTGGTGCAGTTTAAGTAACCACCATTTGTCAATATACAAATAACGGTGACATAACTTCTTTCAAACAACGTGACTGGCCAAAAGTATTTCCGAACATAGCACATTATTTTATTACTTATGTTATGAGCAATACGCATCCAAAAGAACTGGTATGATGGAAAATAATACCTGTACATGGCCAATCCAATTACTGTCAATACTGCTATCTACTCTTCTGCACACTATTTAGGTATAACTTTTCACACGGTCAAATTTGAAAAGATCCACACACACACGCACTGCAGAACACACTCCTCAAAATCTGATTCTATGCTACCAAAAAAATGTATTGAAATAGTTATACTAATTTACATCTTTCATTTTGCTTTCATTCACAGCCATTTGTCATGCTAGAACAAAAATGACATGGCCTAATTGTGTAAACATCATGTCATAACACCTGGTTTAGTATCAGTTTTTTTTTCCCTCAAAACAATCCATAGCCTGTGATTTCTCAACACAGTAAGCTTTGCACAGACAAATATATAACCTTCCTACCACTGTGCCCTACTTGACAAAAGCCACAATTCTTCATAATTAACTCAATTTCCTATAAGAAAAATTTATCAAAATTATTTTATGCTAATTTGTAATGCACAATGGGATAAGAAATAATTTAGTTAACTAATACAGCAAACATATATTGATTTGATTTATAGTTTTTAAATTATTTTAACATAGTTCAAGTTAAATGTACTTATGGCCAGTTTCATCAACATCCCCTAACACTTAAGGGTTACTTAAATCCTGAGTAAGAGGCACTTAAGGATGTGGGCTGTTTCACCAATTTTAAGCGACTCCTAAACTGCACCAAGGGCCCGAAATCTGGCACTTAAATCCTTAAGGACCTCTTAAGCCAGAAGCAAACTACAGGAAGATGGCTACTATTGAAGAAATTGACAATGTTAATTCACACATTGAGTATATATAACCTCAAAAAGAGTTATACAGTACTGTAATTATTTTTGTAATTTAATATTCAGTAAATCAAAAAAATTTTTTTTAGTATCACAGTTATTGAAGCTAGCTGCAAAGTCCTTATTTACTGAAATAACTTATGCATTTATGAAAAATACATCTTGAGCTAAAAAAACTCAACAGGCACACATTTTGTACATTGTGTGCATTTTCAAGGTATTTAGAAGAGGCAAAGCCAATAAATATGTAGAAAATGGAGTATTATTAGGCAGGTAGCAGACTGATAAAATATAAATTTATCGAGTATGCACAAGCCACAGAAGTATTTGAAATAAATAAAAAATACAAACCCTCACTAAAATGCATTCAACTGTTACATTTTTGTTAAGTTCTATTAAAGGAATGTAATTTTTACAGTGAAAATTCATCTCAAACATTAGACCTATACGTATATGGAAAAATATCCAATTAATTTAATTAAATTTGAGACTGGACATAATATGAATCGATTACACTTTGAATTTACTACAGACAAGAAATATTTTGTAAGCCCTACATGTTTTTCATAAATTTGACAGTTTTCAATTAAAAATAATAACAAGAGCCCAATTAAAGAGATCATACATGTGTGATGATAAAATTGAATTAATAATTTCCAGCACTGGGCCTCTGTAAATTGCACATGAAAATAGTTAATAGTATTCTCAACAATCTTTCACGTTTCTCAACAATCTTTCACGTTTCAGAAAGTTCAATTTTGATTATTGCTGAAAGTCAAGATAGAAATTAACCATCCTATCCTAAATGGCGGTATGTATAGGCTGATGAAATGAGAAGATTTTAAGGTGCAATAAAATTGACAAACAACAGTTGCAAGAATTTAATGTACACCATTTCAGCTTTTAAAAATCACATCCATAAAATTATGTCCATTTGACTGCAGACACTCTTGGAACCGTTGCTGACAGCACTGCACCATAATAACCTAATGGTAAGGGATGTAAGGAGGTGCGGAGTTGGGGTACCTTTTCCTACCCTGTATCGACAGCACATACCCGTGCAAGGGGTAGGGAGGAGAGGCAGCTACGCTACACTCCACCTCGTGACCTCTCCTACCATTCAGTAGTAATGGAGCGTTGGACAGATGAGCAGTATGCATTTGCCATTAGGGCGTATTATCAACGAGGTGAAAGATTAGTGCGTGCACAACATGCATTTCGCATACACCTTGCTGTACCTCGGAATTGTACAGTGCCAAGTGTCATGGATTACCAATATCGAGGGCACTGATTAAACAGTCAGGAAAAGAGGAGGAAGTGCAAGAACAGTGAGAACACCAGAGAATGTTGAACTGGTATGACGAGCGTTCACAAGAAGTCTGCGTCGATTTGTCCGTCGCCATGCCACTACTCTTGCGATAAGCCACAGTAGAGTGCAAACGTGTTATGTCGCAACCCAACTTCCATCCCTACAGAATTCAAGTTGTGCAAGTCTTGAACGCTCACAATTACGGATCCAGAAGTGCTTTTTGCCAAGACATGTTGAATCGGATCGATGAAGACACGGAAATCGTAGACAATCTGTGGATGTGTGATGAGACTCACTTTCATGTTTGGATTCGTCAAGAAAGAAGAATTTCAGATACTGGTCCAACAAATCCTAAATACCTGCATGAATGACCTCACCCCTCATTTCGTGTTACAGTTTGGCGCACTGTCATCCTCTGGCCTTATCGGACCCTACGTTTGAGGATGTGACCGGAAACCATGTGAAGTGTCACTTGTGCCCGATACACAGAAATGTTGCAGACTTTCATCCCAGCTCTGGGACAGTATCTGTTGAAACCAAAGCACGTTTTTTCAACAAGCTGGAGCGATAAGCAACACTGCGAGGGTGTCGATGGAAACCTTACGTAACGTGTTCCCGAATCACACCATTTTGCGACACTCGGATATTGAATGGCCCCCAGGTCCCCCAACATGTGATTTTTTCCTCTGGGCATATCTCCCGAGACCAATCCTCCAGGGACAATTTCAGATTTTAAACCAACAATTCATGACAAAGTGGCTGCGATTCCCTTGCCAATGTTACGCGATGAAGCAGAACTTTCGGCAATGGCTTCAGGAGTGTTGCAACTGCTGTTTGTCAATTTTGATAGCACCCTGAAATCTTCACATTTCATTGAACTACCCTCTATTTCTTCCACAGTGTTTTATTACTTGAAAATATATCACCGAGATGTCCATAGTCTATAAAAGAGGCATCATAAATATAATATTAATGTTTAGACAAATTTGTCTTTTATGTAAAAAATGCAGATTTCAATATTGCAACTAAGGCAAACAATGTCAATCGCAAAGACAAATAAAACATAGATGACTTTACTAGTTTTAACAAAACTTGTAGCAAAATTTTAAAACACAGCAGTAATAGCATGTGTAAAACATAAAACAGTTCTATTAGCATCTGTAGTAGAAAAATTCAGCTGTCCTAAAATTTATGCCCAGTGTTGCTTTCTGATGGCAATACGATCTTTAGTAATTTTCTTGAACATAATTTTGCGAGGCTCTGCACAGAATATAAATTAAGTTTAGGGAATATTCAATCAATGTCTGAATAAGTTAACACAGTTACATTAAAAAATTTATCTTTACAAATGCTTGAACAAAACTACGTACATATGTGTAACAAGACTATAAAACATTACACGAGTATCGTAGATAAAAAACAAAAAAGTTTAACTTTTGACTAGTCAAAATAACACAGCCCAAGCCTGTATGAACTGTTGCAACTTTTGCAGCATAAAATCCACTTGGCACTGATGGTTACTAAAAAAGAGATCACAAAATTGCAACACAACACTTCTACAATAATAAAGCAGGTAGCCCAGAAATATTAAAAACTTATATATTCATGTATGTAATTTGATAATAAAAAATTTTGGTGTGCATGTGGTTAGCTTAACTAGTTGAATACACATATTTTTCAAATACGCAATGACATCCATCTGCATTTATTCTTAATAATTATCAGGCAAATGTTAAGCTTTCATTTTTCCATTATAAAACAAATCTTTGGTTAGGATTTGTTTGCACATAACATAAGAAATCACATAATTTCAGGGGGAAAAGTGAAAATTGTTCTTCTCCTTTCTTCTATTAATTTGGATTGGTTCGTTTAGTCACATGACCAAAATGTACCACTGCCAACATGAGAAAATTAACAACTTGTTTCTGTAAGTAACTCCTAACTAAGTGACCCTTACAAAAATCAGTTTTATAATGGTAAAACACCTCTACATCCTTTAGAGGCCACTTAAACATAAGTGTCCCTTGTTGGGGAGTAGTTTATTTACCGTTGATGAAACTGACCATTACACTGTTCAGCTTCGATTGTTACATGAATAAGGGTACCTATTTCTGTAGTTTGTTTAGGTTGTGTGTAAAGGGACGTATTTCACTTTTTTGGCATTGTCATCAATATTACTTTGCTTTTTACCCAGCAAATTGCTGATCTTCACAGCCCTTCCCACTACAGAGTTTTATAGGATGTATTGTAGGCTGAACACACAAACATGCACAGACAGAAATTATCGAGGAACTTCAATAGTGGCCCAAAAATTATGTACTGAAACATATTCTTTACCAGTTACTATACAATTACCCTGCAAAGCAAAATATCCACGAGTGAAATGAGAATAGTGATCTGACAATGCATGGAAACAAGAACTAAAGGGTACAACAATACGGAATATTAAATATCCACGGTGACTCAAAAAGGGTAGCAGTGAATGGTAAATTAAATCCTTGATTAAAATGTCTGCACTGCTAAACACCACTTTCTACAATCAGTAATAATTTTTCACTCTTGTCTTACTAAGAAGCAGTTTTCTTGGTATTCAAACATTTTTTCAAAACAAAGTTTTGAACCCAATTAGGCATTCAAATTTCTGGGGAAAAATTTTTCCACATAAATAAGGAGAAGTATTAATGATGTGCTGCAAAGTTGCTTGAGAATTCAATAGCAATAACTTATACCTTCACCATTTGCCCACATAATATATGCACAGTTTACAAAATGTGAAAAATTATAGGTTTTTAGGGTGCATCGGAAACTAACCACAAAAGTCTTTGTAGCTGTGGCTGCTACAAAAAATTAAATTATCTTTTAAGAAAATGTAATTTTATTGGATTGACGTACTGGATTAATTTTTACATAAGAAATACTTATTGGTATTTGTGTATGGACAGTTGGGGCTTTTGAAAACGTGAATGATGTGACAGTGCAAAGTGAAACACACATATTTGTACAGCCATTTAATTATGTTTTTCCATCAGTAGAACTGCAGATTTCGTAGAGTCGTCTAAGGTACGTGGAGAGGAGTTCCATGTGTTCGTGGTTCTTCTCGAATTTGACCATGTGAACATTTGTATTTAATAGTGTGCAGAAGTTAAAGAATGTTTCAGAATTAAGCATTTCCTCTGAACATGTACGAATTTGGAGTTATGACCAATTTTTGGCATTTCCTTTTTAAGAATCTAACAGATGATGGTGATCTGTTAATTGAATTGGCAGTGGACGGCTAATATTTTTTTCCACGGCAACCATCCACTAGGATACGTACCTGTACAGTGTTGCCACCTTTTTTCCAATGGAAAATTCCCTGACATTTCCCTGATTTCCATACAAAAACAATCTTTTTACCCTGACCTTTTACTAACTTTTTTTTTCTTTCTGTAAAGACGATGTCTTTGCATTATAACACACTTTTACACCAAAATACTTCTCTGATTTAACAAAATTGTTCCCTACATAAATTGCAAAGAAAAATGCCTAGGTATTTTGTCAACAATCATCAAAACAATTTTATACAATTCTAGTAGGCTAGCGGCGCATGATTGATGATAGAACTGCCAAATATAGCATGCACATCACAGAATTCCCTGACATTTAGCTAACTTTTTAGAAATTCCCTGACTTTTTTCTGACTGTTTTCAAATTCCCTGACATTTCCCTGTTTTCCAGATGAGTGGCAACCATGCAGTAGTAAAAAATACAATAAGGTGCAATGTAATGTTAAGAAAGCTTTCTGGCAAAACACTGATTTGAAAGAAATTATATGTTCGTTTTCTTGAACTGCAAGTTGACACATTGTTGTTTACTTACACTACAACCATGTAATGAATATCAGAGTTCAATGTGTGATATGTTATTGAGCAAAATGTCATGCATTGGTCATACTGTCGCGAGATCAGTATATTTAATGTTTCATTACTGCATTTGGTGGTGATTGTACAAGCAATTTTCCGTTGATTAGAGGTTTGCAATTATTGGGAATTTGTACAGACTACACATTGGCACCAGAAAATGATTTCCTGCAAGTCTGTGCCACTCTGCTTCCCAGAGTACAAGCAAAGTGAGCATAGAGGGTTGCATTAATTTATAGGGTGTTCACAGTAAACTGAGCACTTTTGTAAGCCCTGCTTAAAATCTATTATTCTCAATCTGTATCCTTCTGCAAGATGTAAATCAATATTTCCACATCAAGTGTTAAAACTATTTTTATTAATTTACTACTAACTTAACTGCGGTGAGCCTTCATGCCTGTGTGGACCATAGCATATACACTGCTCATGAGAGTTTAGCATATTCCCCACATCCGAAGAATGAACTGGTCAGCTGCTGATGTGAACTGCATAGAGAATGTGAGGTCCTTCCTCAAACAATTTCAAACAGTGCACAACCATCATTAAGCATTCTGGACATAAAAACCGCCGCAATTAAGGAATTGGACAATTTGCCTGGAATCATGGAGGTTTGACACGTATACAAGTTTGTCAATGCACCTGAAAAGACCTTCGTTTTGTTATTGAAACTGACAAGATTTCTTTGTTTAAGTTGTTTGTCAGTTTCTGCCCTTTGTTTGTTTCATACTAGGATGATTTAAACAAGTATTGTCCTTCCCCCTCCCCTCACACCACTATGTGCTATTAGGAGTGCAACATGAAATGCAAACCACTTTTATTCACATTCTGAATTCTAATATATGCTACTCTTTTTGTGAGCAGTGTATGTCCCTATGGGCAGTGATTATTTTTAAAGGTTTGTTTCAAAAGTGCTCAATTTATTGTGAACAGCCTTTACCTGTTCCTATGTAGTTGGTAAATACGTACAAAGTAGGTAAATTTGTACGGCCATTTACAGACTTGTGTGGAATCGCTTTTATGGAGGCATTAAACATAGTTACATAACATCATTTTTTTTGGCTTTTTTTGGCACGTTAACATATTTTTTTCCCCCTAATCACCAAAGTTCTCTTCAATATTAAACTATTTACCAACACATCCTTCACATTTGAATATCAATACAGTAGAACTTTGTTAAAACATAACCGCATATAACATTTTCACGCCATTATTTCATGGTTCCACCATTTTTCGATAAGGCTTAATGGTTTCATTTCCTGCATACAAAAATGTTGCAATTTTCATTTCCTATTTATAACATCAGTTATTTGTTCATTTCCTTGCAGCATCTCAAATGATATTTTTCACTTAAGTAAAATTTCATACATATTAACAATGCAGTAGCCTACAGAAACAGAAAACAGTTTATACTTTAAATATTACGGATTTTAGAAGCGATGGTCCTGAAAATTACTAAGATAATCAAGGGTAGGTGAGTGAACAAGCATCCAGAACGCATGTCATTTTGCATTAATTGATGCTGCTATGGTCCATGGAATTGAGATCACTGATATTTTCTGCATCAAATGATTCAGATGATGTTAAAGAACTTGACTAGCTATTTAAATACAAAAATTATTACATTTGAATTTTGTTCCACTCGATGTGTATCACTGTAGGTGTAATTACTGTTTCCTGCATATAGCATTTTATTTTACTGACCTTCTGAAAAATGTTATCAGTGTTCTGTTATTCAATTATTCACCTTCCCTGGGTAAGTGCCCCAACCTAGTGACACCCACACAATCACTGGATTAAACAGCATTGATACGGGAAAAAAGTCAATTCTGCCAGTCCATAGTTAATACAGCTATTTCGAAATCAACCTTGCTCACGTCATTTTACAGGCTTCACGTGGTCTATACCCGCTTCCTACAATGTTATAGCATAATCACAGTAACGTGAGCACTTTTTAAGGCCTTCCAACAGACATAACTAAAAACTAATATTTTATAGTGGCATTAAATTTTGAGTACTATACAAGGTATACACTGTTTTATTAGTCACAAGCCAATTTTTTATATTAATAATTGCTGTAAGGATGCAAATAGACTAAATGGAACTTTCAAACACAGCCTTAAAAAGTGATACCTTCTGTAAACAGCTTATACCAGATACGTACAAAGCAGGTAGCACGCCCTCCTAGCTAGCTATTGCTCGTGATCTGGGAGCACAGTGACATAGGTTTTGCACGAATTCAGTTTTCTGAAGCTAAATGGAAGTTGGTACAGAATCCCAACAGATGCAAACCATTAAAAAAAAATACACACACCTATTACCGCCACCAGCATCAACAAAAACACTACGAGTACTCACCTCATGACATAAAAACTGCAGAATGTCAACGAGACGCATGGTCGTAGCACAAAACTAGGGCACATTCCCAAACCCCAACACACTAACTTCTGCACACTACTTAAGATAAAACACTTCACAAGGTGAAATTAAAGATCCACCACTGCATACATTGTGGTCTGCGCTCCCCAAAATCTGTATCTTTAATACAGTTAAAACAAAGTGAAATTGCTGCACTAATTTTCCCCTTTAACTTAACTTTTGTTCATGTTAGTTTGGTATTACAAGACATAAAGGAATGTGGCAAAATATGTAAACAACACATTTTTAACACCTGGTAAAATACCATTTTTACAATATCCATGGATCCAATTACAAAATACCAGGATTTTTTTTACACAAGATTTGCAAAAGGCAAATACGTGTACAACTTTCAAAACGTTGTGACCAACTACATGAAAAGCCCCTATTCTTCCTTAACTATCTAAACAACATATCCATTTATTTACAGTTACTTTCATCGATGTGTGAATATAGGGAGCGTGCAAACAAACTATTTTTAGTTGGTGGCACCTCTAGGTGTGAGAAAAGACAAGCAGACAATGACGTCGCTGGGAGAAATGAGTACTGTAATTAATTAAGTGATTCAAAAAAATATAATTTTTGTCTAACTTCAGAAAGGTCACTTTAAAGAGAGGTTGAAATTTAAATAAGCGTAAGCACACATTTGAAAACAAATGTTACGGCATGACATACATGGCAAGTTACACTGCTTTCCACCATATCAAGTAGACGTTTCAATATTAAACTTTTTAAAATTTGTTTATTTATTTTAAATTCATAGTACAAGTGTTGCATTATTTAAAGCGAATATCATGTAGTGAAACTGTCAATCCAAGTAAATAGATCATTTAAATTTAGTTGTAGATTGGCCTAAATCAGAGCACTGTAACAGGTATGACTAGGTCAATCAAGTGACACAAATATATTGCTGTAATTGTGAAAGGGAAACACTCCAGGGCAACCCTGGTAAAACAAAGGAGAAAACCAAAGTGTGCTCGCAAAATTGGTTTACTTGAAGGGAGCGTGTGTTGAAGAAATGTTCAAATCTAAGTTTGCTGTTGCTAAAAATAATTATTTGACACCCTCGGACTTTACATTGTATGAAAAAATAAAACACGTTGACTGAACTTTTACTACCATGTTGAAAGCAGAATGCGAGAATTATCATTTTGTAATAGCAGACTCGGGCCTATAGAAAGTGATAAGACAATACTTTGGGGGGAATTGAAAAGCAGTTAAATGCATTAGTGAATTACAAAATCATCACAATTAGACTCCACCAAATTACATCCACATGCTACCTGCAGAGATGCAACAATGTTATGCTGATTTGAAAATAACACAATAGAAATATAGATGTTCTGTTGAGGCAAAGTATCAGAATATATTACATATCAAGCTTCCTGCATGCGTCCCACCAAAGGCTTACCAAGCCTGTCGCAAGAGCGCAGCATGCATCATCCGCACCCTCCTTACAGGGATCAGGTTCACAGAAATGTTATTTTTACAAATCAGAAAGGATTTAAAAAATGAGAAGTAGGTCCAAAGCAGAGCTTTCAAAAGTCCTCACATACCCACAGAAAGCTAATACAGTTTTCTAAAAAGTTGCAAATTCCAGAAACATTATCCACGTATGACTTACCGTATTATCAAAGTTTCTTTTCTTTGAAGAAATGAACATAGCAATATATTATAAAAAACCACGGCTTACTCTACGACATCCAAAAAAGTTCCTTCAGTGGCCAAACATTTTAATACAATTCTGCATACTTACGGCAGGATTTTATTCCATACAGATGTTAATCAAGTTACTTCGAAATATTTTAAGTCTGACATCCTCCCAAGCTGAAATTTTAGCTTTGCAAATCCACTTTTCACGCTACTTTTTGCCAATAACTTCTTGCCAGAGAGGATATACAATAAGGGCAGGTTTCACAATGTGATTTGTTTCGATTAAGGTCTGATTAAACATTAAATGTTGGTTTGCTACATTTTCTGTTTCTCAATCATGGTTAAGAATAACTAATGTTTAATTCAATTGTAACCAAAGGTTATGTTAAACACAAGAATAGGTTCTTATTACTGGGCTAATTAGAACATTTACGACACATATGGTAGTTATTCTTGGCTGATGTTAAGGTTGTGTTTATGTATTAAAATTTTTTACAATTCACCTAAATTACACTGTAAACAAGTTTTGGCAGCATAACGAGGTAGCAGGAGTGTACAAAAGCAACCCTCCAGGCCAGCGCAGGTAGTGAAAATGGCATCATTCAAGGAGCCTAGTTAATTTTTAAAGCCAACACTAAAAGCTGCGACTATCAAAATGAAATGAATAGCAACATTTCATGAAATGGTGTGAAACACAACTGCTACCCAGCATTCCATTTCCAAGCTTTGTTGTTCTTGATAGTGAGACCAAACCCAACTATGTCTTCTATTATTACCACGATAAAAAACTTACTTATAACTTTTTTCAGCCGAGAGAAAATCTGAGCTGCTTGTAAAGATTCAGTTATCTAAATACCGCCACAGTATTGTGACAAACCCAATAGAGTACATCTGGAGAATAGTAAAATCCTGTGTTGCTAACAAGAATTTTATATTTGCGAACTCCCAACATTTTGCACTCGACTCATTTCACACGTGGACTGGTGGACTGGAAAAACAATGTGATCATGCAAAAAAAAAAAAAAAAAAAAACTAGAAACCAATTAAGTAAAAGGACTGATGGAGGAGATTCCTCAAGTTTTGGCGAACCTACAAAGTAGTAGCAATTGCGGAATAGCAGCAGTACAAGTGAAGTGTAGCTTTCCCGGCTGGTACCGACTGTGTATGGGGAGGGCTTTCCCACGTGTCTATGGATTTCCCTCCTGCTCTTTCACAAGGGCGACCTTGCAATACGAGCTCTCTCGCAACCCCTACACCCACTACTACACTAGACTTTGTCGCACATCACACGTCATTTTCAGAAACTCATTATTACACTTGAAAAAAGAAAATAAAACATTGCCTGAGGTAGCGAGACTTCCTGATCAAAACAGTTTACTATTAGTGCATTAAATTATGAGCCAGCCGAGCAGCTTATATCTGGGCCTGGCAGCAAATTGGATGTTCTACATTCAAATGGGGCACTTCCTCGCCTGAATTTTGCTAAATCTAACCTCACTGAATAGTGGAAGCAATGGTATCAGCAATATACCATTCATATTCAAGTACAAGGTTTGGAAATGGAACAAGAACAGCGCCGTGTTACCATTAACTTGGGCCTCTCAAGCATTGGTCGTATTAATTCATTCGGTTTTGACCTTGGCCATGCCAAACATGATGAGCTTGTTGGTAAACTCCGGGACTATTGTTCGCCTAAGAAACTGCAGAACTGTATCATTTATTTTCTAGGCAGCAGCTGGGTGGTGAAGGGATTGAAAACTTTTCTGTGAGCTTGAAAAATATCAGTTTGTGCCTGTGATTTTAGAGAGTTGCATCACGTGCTGTTGCAAGAAGACTGCCACAATCTGGAGAAAGCCTTGGAAGTGGCAAAGACTTCTTCAGACAAGAGAAGAATGCAGAACGGTTCCAACAAGAACAGGACCATGACATCATGGGACCACAGTCTTCTAATCGATGAAGCAGATCTCTGGGCAACAGGGCAAGATGCCAATAAGCACACGGCACATCACGGTCTGGCAACTCTGGCTTACGACATCAATGTAACAAGTGTCTCGCTCATGGGCAAGTATGTTTGCATTGTAAGAAATTTAACAATTTTAAACAGATGTGTAAAAGTACGGTTACTAGGGAGAACAAACTTGTTAATCTTGTTCAGAATAACGGTGACATTGATTTTTGTATATTTAGTATCTATTCGATGTGTATTACGGTAAAATGATGGTCCATTAATGTAATCATTAATGGCATAACTGTGTTATTCTTGGACTCAGGTTCATAGGCAAATGTCTTATCTATCTGTACATTGAAACGACTTGGTCTCAATGAACATATGAAAGTCTTTTTATACGCTATTCACAATAAAATTAACACTTTTGAAAGCCCTGCTTAAGATCTACTTGAATGCAGGTTGTGTATGAAAGATTTACATTGTCATGGGCATCATCAAAATATGTGTTAGGTATTGAAACAAATGTTAAAATTAAACCTATCAAATGCAATCCACAGTTTAATATAAGGGTGCTAGATTTAAATATTGATTTTCTTGTCAAATATGAATGTGTTTTTACAGGGATTGGGTGTTTGCCCGAACTAGTACATTTTAACACTGGACCCTGATGAAGAGCCAAAGATTCAACCACAGAGGAGAGTTAAACTTGTGGATAAGATTAAAGAGGACTTTGATAGATTGGCATTACTGTGTGTTATTTAAAAAGGTAGAGGAACCTACTTTGTGGGCTAGCTCAATGACTATTGTTGAAAAAGCCCAACGGTAAATTGGGTATTTTGCCTAGATCCATACTACTTGAATTAGGCTATCAAGAGACTGCATTTTGGGCGATCCCTTTAGATCATGAGAGCTCCCTGGCCTATACATTTAACACCCCTTTTGGCCATTATATATGGTGTTGATTACCTATGGGAATAAACATCCTGATTTTTAATTTATAGGTAAATTTATAACCACCACCATCACAACAGAAGCAGCCAATTATGAATGAAAATGTCTTAGCGTGGTTGCAAGATTTATCTTAACCAGCACTCAACGGACCAGGGTTTCTTTACTGGAAAATGTCTGTTGACAACTAGCATACGACTAATAAATTATTAAAACTCCTGTTTAAATTTATTATGTGGTTGGGTAAGGACTACTTTAAACCGACATTGTGAAACCGGCCCTAAAACTGTTTAAAAGTTTAACTGCAAGGCAATGCTATTCAATATTAGAAACCATGGCAGTTTCAACTAAACTGTTTTTAAAATCCTGGTGAAATTTATATCTTATTAAGCCAAAAAAAATAATACCTATAGAACTAGGGCTACAAGAAAATTGTGTAAACAAATTGTTTCGGTATTAAAAGATTTAAAAATATTTTGTTATCAGCGTGAAGGTCTCTACATGATTTGAGGTTTTATTTTAAAATTAGGCCTACTAGTCCTTTTACTATAACTTTTTTAAGGACCATGTTTAAATGCATTAACTTTAGGCCTTCTACAAAAGAATCACAGAGGATATGTTCAGTAGAAAAATTACCACACACACCACCCACAGAACACGCACTTTTAAATTTCTAATGCACACTAAGGACTTTATTACTAAAAACTATAACACTGGCACTGAAACTCGAATAAAAAAAAAAGTAAACACGCAAATTACTTCCACTTGTTACACCTTACATGAACTTGTTTCAAGATCCGTAACAGTTTTATGCTCTACTAGCAGAGCACAGCATGTCTGCAAACTACTTATGTCACTTAGCATAGCCACGGGTGCTGACTAGGAACACACCGCACCCAAACAGAATCACACACTGCGAATAAACTAGTCATAACATTTTGGAGCCACTTCCTCTTAACACTTTCACTGGACACAATTTGTACTACGACATAACCAGAGCAATTTAGGTATTAATTTACAAAACTGAATATGGGGCTTAACTGAATGTTTCCATCCAAAATGTTACCTCACCAATACAGAAACCACCTGAGAACTGTAATCTTCTTTTCAGAGGCACTCACTCACTCTAACTTACTAAACTGGCATTACTGAGTACAACCAAACAGTAATGCACACCATATTCATAAGCTCACCAGGAAAATAAAATAACAAAATCTAATGTTGCAAGTAATATTTCTATTTGACACAATGCCGAACTCACTACACTTCCAAACACTGGTGCCAAGGCTATAACAGGCAAGTCAGACATTAACATATTTGTAAGGCAAACAAAGCACTTGTCAATTTTGAAAACAAAACAACATCAATTTTGTAAAGGTAAACAACACTGATACACCACTACTCTTCTACAAAAATTTTTCTAATTAGGTCCAGACAGTTCAATATTCGCACAATCATAAGTACACATATTCTTGTGTATGTTGGCACTGCACACGTTTAAAGTCAGTCCTCATTCATATTGCCTTCACATTGTGCGTCCCCGCTCGTGGTATGCGACATGCCACATCAGAACAGCACAACAAAACCCATCAAGTTACTTGCAACACTGAAGAACATTTACAACCATTCATGATCACTTGCAGCACATTTCACCATATCACAAACATGAACCAAAATAACTTTACAAATTCCTATACTCATTCAGGGACATAGTAATCACCATGCTGAAGTGATTAAACATGGTAACATTTCTATCACTTAACTGGCAATTTACGAAGAAACCATAAACACAGTCAGGATACAAAGCGCACAAAAATCTGTGCTTGATTGCACAACTAAATACCAGAGATTATAATGTTCTTCAGTCTTACAAAAAATTTTCTCATTTAAAATTTAATTCACAGTATCAAAGAAACACTAACTACTGTTTTCATTAAAACATTACCTCTGAATTCTACAAAACTTATAACTTAAAACAAGATTTATATAGGCCCATCATACAAAAAATATTTTAAAATAAAAAAACGTCACATGTGCATCGATTTTAACTACCAGTTACATTTCTACATTTCGTGTACTTTGTAGAGAATGTGTGACTAAGTTTTTGGTGTAAGCAAAATTATATCTAAACACACAACTACCTGCACCTAGAAAATGTCAAACTATAATTTGTATGAATCTAGAAAAAACCAGATTCACGTATCAGCACAGTTATGGGAAACATACCATCTGTAAGGGCTAGCTACTCAAAATAACATGAACAGTATTACAGCAATGCTTGTAAAAATTGAAATTAGGCAAATGTAAATGACCGCAGGATACCTGCTGCCTATGCACTGCCCCCTCGTACCACCACTATTACCAAGTGGTCTTCCTTCAAACCGTCCTCCGAGAGGTTGGGAGCCGTTCGCTTCAACAAATCTGTAGAAAATGCACACGGCGGGAAAGCGTACAGCACTCCAGTTGCTTCCGTATCTTTATTAAGCAAAGATATCACACCTGCCGCTTCCTTCTGTTTCAGGTACGAGACCAAATTTCTGAGTGGCCTGGTCTGAACAGTGGAATCTTCATTTGATACAGCTGCAGTGGATCCCGACAGACCAATGAAAATGGCATGCGAGCTTGATGACGCAATACGCTTAGACACATCCTCCAACTTTGGTTGATCTAATCTCAGCCTCTGAGTGATGCGCAAATGATGCTTGCCATCTTCGTCTTTCATCAAGCTTTCCACTATGTCTGAATCCCCATCCGTGAGATGAAACTTGGCAGGAAAAAGTGAGTTCTTCAGGATAAGTGCTCCCTGCCAAACCGCGGCACACTTCCTTGCTAATTCTGCCAACGTACGTGCCGAACCTAGCATTCCATTGCGTCGGCCATCAGAGCCAGAGTCACTTTCGACAGAATGTGGCCTCGGCGAGCGTGACCTCGAACGATCGATGACTGGTTCGGCAGAGCCGGACCTTCTTGGTGGGCGTGGCATCTCGAAGTCCACGTCCGGAGGTGGCCTTCTCATGACCCAGTCTGGCTCGTCCTTCATGTACCCATCTCCTCCAGCGTATCCTCCTCCCCTGTACATTCCTCGACCTCCTCTACGATCGTGCCACGGCATGCCGCGTCCTCTGAAACCACCTCTGGGAGGCCCGTATCCAAAATCACCTTCTGGCCATGGTTCATATGGTGGCTCGTAACCAAAGTCATCTCTACCTGGAACTCTAACCCTGAAATCATTACCTGCACCACCCATATCATCTGAAAACGGCCTAGGCTTGTACACAAAGGGTGCAACATCTGCAAAATCTGCTCGCAATCTGTGCTCAGCACCCCCTAGTGGAAAACCACGCATCTCTTTGACTGCTGCCTGAGCAGCATCAATGGAATCGTACAGAATGTATGCACAAGTATCTCCTTTCGCATAGTCAATTTTCTTTATAGCACCAAATCGATCAAATTCCCTCTCCAACTGTGAAATAGATGTCCATGGGCCAAGACCACCAATCCAAATTCTAGTAGTTGGAGTAGCTTTACCAAAACCAATTTTACACTGAAATTTACCAATGTACTGTCCTGAGAGCTCAACTTTAGCTCTATGAGCCATGTCAAGATTCTGAAAACGTACAAATGCATACGCATTTCCCGTACCAGGTGGTGGTCTCTTTATATCAATATCCTCAACCATTCCGTAACGACCAAATATGCGACGTAGTTCTTCTTCGGTTATATTAATCTCCAAATTTCCTGCAAACAGGGTTCGAGTAGCTAATGGATCATCCTCTGGAGGGACATGATGCAAATAATTTGGAAACTTATCTTTTTTGTTATCAAATTTGTCAAAGTGTGGATGTGGTTTGAAACCACCTGGCATCATGTGTCTCGGTGGCCCGTAGTGATGGGGTGGCCCCGGTGGGATATGCGGAGGGCCATGGTGCACAGGAGCCCTTAGGAAATCATGATGTGGTGGTGGCGGACCTTCTCGACGGAACTCTCTGTGAGGCAAGCCCGGTGGTGGTCCATACGAACGCTCGTACCTTTCGCTCGGTCTATGCCTATCTGGTCCAGGCGACCTGGAACGTTGATGGTAGTAGCGGTCGTAATCCGGAGACAAACTCCTTGGTCTGCTGCTGCCACCCCTACGATACAAATCACTGGAACTCCTACTCTCGTACACAGCTTCTACCAATGCCACTTTATCATAAATAACTACACGAGGTTTACTATGTTTAGCATCGCGTGCATCTTCTGAACTACGAAAACAAACATAAGCAACCCTTTCATCAACATCGTGCGACAACTTAATGTTAAAATCTCCGAATTTCTTATACTCTCTATACAGTGTATCTTTAACATCATCATCACTTGCTTTAGGATGCAAAGCACTCACACACAAGACCTTATAACTAGGGTAACCTCTATCGGACATATCTCGAGAGCGTCCGTAATCATCGCGATGAGAGCTGTCAGCATATCGACCCCGTGGACTCGGAGATCTTCCACGGCTGCGACGCCGAATTCTCTCCGGCGTAATCCTTTCATCTGAACTATCGTCGTACCGTCCAAGGCTTGAGCGTGCTCTTTTGGATCGTGGTGGTGGAGTATCACGATCTGAACTTCGTTTCATATTGCGGATTTTCACAGAAATACGTTCTTTTTCCAATCTACTTGATCCTATCATTAATCAATCACCCTTTGAAAACACAATGGCCGACAAACCAGAGGAGACGAAACAAAATTACTGCAAAAAACATTCGAACTGAAAACCAAAGAGTAACACATATGGCATTGAAATACAAAACAATAAAAAAAAAAAAACTCACTTTATTTTAACAATCAGAATCATTTTTTAATGTTACAATATACATTGTTAGACATTCATTTTTTTTTTCCACGCTGTCATGGCGATTCAAGATAAATATGATAGCTATAATTCAATCAAAATTAATTAAGATATCTCTGTTAAGTTCTGTAGGTTTTTTTTAAGCATCCCTTACGAACTTGTCTATGCGATGAGGAGGGGGTTCATCGTAAAAAACAAAGATAAATACATTAAAAAACAGAAAAAATAAGAGAGGGTTTCATAAAAAAAAAAAAAGTTTATGTAAGCCCCTGTCAAAAACAGTCGATTTTTTCCGTCAAACTACTTCCAATAAGTTTGGTGAAATAAAGGTGGAGAACTCATGCCCGGTTGCCCCAACATCTTCCCCGATCCGAAATCAAATGATCCTAGTTACGAATCAAGATCCAGTTTGATCTTGATTCCAATACAAATGTATTGCACCTAGAGGGTAGCAATGTCATATTAATGTACAGTGTTTACAAGTGAAGAAAGTTTATATCATGGAGTTAGACAGTTATTTTCCGCTAAAAAGGTACGTAATAAAAAGTAGCAAAAACATTGTATCGGCCTAACTTTGGCCGCATTCCATCTGGCACTGAAAGAGCTGACCAGTACTGACGAGTGTTTATTTAGGTACTGATTCTGCTGATCAGTAATGGAGGATGGTGTTGTGGCGTCTGGTTTGGAGACTATACTTCCGCCTGAAACTACTGACTTGCAGAAGGTCAGGCAGTCCCAGTAAAGGCAGACGATGCAACATGGTGACGATGTAAACGAGCAAGTTACGTTGTTTATATAATCAGATATTGCAGGTGGAAAGTATATTTTCACATTCTTTGATATCATCATCAATTGATGAGAATGAATCAAACAAAAATGAAAAGAAAATGTGTAGAACTTTAAATGTAGTTATTTGTAAAATGTACTTCTGCAAACCATATTTATATATGGAAGCGACTGGGTTCATATTGGATCTATTGAATGCAAATAAAAATAAATAAATCCCTGTTTACAACATGATTAAGCGTATCAGTGCTTCATCACGTATAGCAGACGCCATTATTCCTGCTGAAAACTGCTGACGAGTGTACCAACTGGTTCCAGTACTGATCGCTACTGGAGTGCTAATATATACTGATGGCGTTACTTTTGCCATGATACTGGTCAGTGCTTTCAGTACCAAATGGAAAGTAGCTGTTAAAGTACAACCCTTTTTGACCTAAACGATAATATACATAAAGCGTAAGTGTGTTTGTCTGAGATAACTATGTAAAGTTACGAATTATTTACATTTCAATCGAAGTGTTGTATACAGTGTTTTGATTGATTTGCTTCCCATTCACTATATATTTACCTTGAAAATATGCCACTAAATAAAGTTCTGACGATTATAGGAGCTTTTAAAAGTTATGATAAAACTTTAAACGTACTCAAATTGAATATAATACGCTGCTGAAAACGTTTGCAAGTGCGTTACAAATGAAGCACCCATACTTTTGTTTACATTGAATAGCCTTGCGAGTGCTATATGAACACATAAGTTGTTCTGAATTTTCTCTATATATGTGTTAATCTTGCATTTGTGTAATGTGACTTTGGAATGTAAACACACCTTAAAGAGTTGCAGTGACACCCAAAAAACAGCTGTTTATCAACACAAGAATATGTACCAGCAACCAAACCAGTTCTCATATGTTTAATAGCTATTGAATGTAGCCTTCCTGATTTTCAATTTCCAAGGTTTCTCGAAACCACTCCATGCAATATCTGGGGTGACTCAATAAAGACAATTTGACCACTTCCTTCCTTGTATTCCCTTCATTGTGTTCATGGTATACCATTCCTTAATGAACCTGCTGTTGATAAGATGTTAAGTTAAATAAATAAAGTTTACTTGTGTGTTTAAATGGTTATGTATTTAACAGTAGGCTGTAATCATTCCAGTAAACGACACATGTTTATACATTTTACTGTTTTTCAAAGGTAGTCAAAATAAAGAAAACTTAGATAGCGCCAAACTTTTACTGAAAATACACCATCTGCAAAATTGAAAAAATATCACGATTTTCTTTCAACTCTATTTTAACCTTCTTAAAGGTTTTTGAAATTCTAATTTTGAGGGCAACAATGGGATGATGTTTATACATTAACAGAACCAAACATTGCCTGTAACAGTTTTATTAATACATTTCTTTATCATTTTAATCATGCCTTTCCACTCAAATCTGTAAAATGTAGCAATAGCTTGAAAATAAAATGTATTAGTAATAGTCTGACAGTGTCAGGACAGAGGTTAAAAAAATTCGTAAAATGCTAAGAACAAAAAAATTATAGTGTAAGCAAAACGAAAAATTATGTAACAAGTTATTCATAGTAGCAAAGCAGATATATAAGGGGGAGGGGGGGGGGAATTGCTTCCACCATGCCTTAAATCAGATTTGTAGTAATAATACAATACTTGCATACTATTTCACAAATATTTAGTCCATAATAAATGCTGGACTCATATTTTGGGGTAAATCGACAAAATGGAAAAAGCTTTTATATTACAGAAGAAAATAGTGAGATTAATAAGTAATAATAAATAAGAAGCCATTCTATGTCGCTATTGATAAATAACAAAATTCTCACTGTTCCATTCATGTATATGTACCATAGTATTCTTTTTTATGTGGAAAACATTTAAAAAGTTAAAAAATATTGATATACACAATTACTACACCATACCTTCTAATCATCTTCACCTATTATCCTACAGAAACTCAAAATTTACATAAGAAGCCATTGTATGTCGCTATTTATAAATAACAAAATTATCACTGTTCCATGCATGTATATGTATCATAGTTTTTTTTTTTGCGTGGAAAACATTTAAAAACTTAAAAAATATTCTAATCATCTTCAGCTATTCTCCTACAGAAACTTAATATTTACATCAAATCCATATTATGCTGGGGCTAAACTAATAAATAACATATTCAGTCATTTAGAGCCAATTAATAGTTTAAAGGAATTAAAAATAGCTATACAATCATACTTTTTAAATAAGGCCTTTGACGTGTGCCACATACTCCAGCCTTAAGACTGTTTGACCTTCTGTAGCCTTTGCTGCCTGCAGCAGGGTTGTGCATTCTACTGGGTATGGAGTGTGCACCTGGTCACCAGAGAGAACAGGTGCAGAGCAGACACAAGGGAATGCCAGCGCAAGTGCAGCCGGTGGTGGCCATAATAATGCAAGACACTGTGGAGGGTTAAGTAAGCCAGTATATTAAACTGGGACTTTTATGGCCTAATTAAAGACGTATTTTTTCAATTAAAGTGTTTATGATCGTTTTGTGCTTATTGTTCCATCAATTCTTTGCAGGTGATGTGTATTTATTTATTTCATCTTTCCACCAAGTGCTTTGTCCATATAATTCCACCAGGGTTTTATGTTGCAAGTGTGTTGATGAGATTTTTAAGAGGTCAATTTATTGTCAATAAGTTATTAGTTTTCGCAAGTTATGGCATAAAGTAGTCCTGTTTCGATGCAAGGGCAAGCTGCGGCGAGACCCCGGGTTGGGCAGGAGAGTCAGTCAGCACGAAGCATCCACTGGAGGTGGCGGACATGTGGTAGGCTCCGGCATTTTCCCGCGCATGCCGGGCGACCATCATCATTTTGTAACTGGACATGAAACTATAATAGACTTAAATCATCTAGAACATTTCTTTTCTCTTCTAGTCGCCCGGTAAGTCACCAACACTCCCCGGTGGATTATCATTGCCCCGGAGAGCTTAAAGTCACACATAATGTTTTGATTGACAAAAGATGATTTCCTGTTTCACCCCATGGCCGGTCTTAATAGCCGAGAGTGTTTAATGTAAAGTTCCCTCGGAGAATGGGTTGTAATTGTAAATATAATAAATCAAATGTTTTCAAGTCAATTATTTATTTACGATCGTACATGCTTTTAAGGAGATGTGTCCTGATAATACCTGCTCAACCAATATGTAAGTTCTCATTTACAGTGTAATCAGTCTTGCTCCAATATGTTTGGGTGTTTGGGAGGCCCTGTCAGTCCACATACGCTAGTATTATGATTCAAGTATTTCTCCATCAACAATTGTTTATAGTCAGCTTACCAGCTATCACTTAACAAGTTCCACTCACCTGGAGTAATTCTCAATGGAGCAGAGGTCAATAGTCATCAGTCATCATCATCGGCAGGAGATTTGGTCTGGGTGGATGGCCCACAACCCCGATATCGAGAAAGTCGACCATCACTTTGACATCACTTTGTTTTATTAAGATCGCCAAATGAACAAAATGATTTAGAATTTACTGGTGTTGATAATCTATATCCAGATAAATCTGCTTCTAGTGAAAAAATGACAACAGAGGTGAAAACTGTTTCTTGTGTTAAAACAAATGCAATAATCTATCCTGTTAGATATCTGTTTGGTTTTATTCGTGATAACTATATCTGATAACAACTGTTTATTTCTTTATGAAACTTTAGATAAAAATGATAAAGTTAAGAAACATCGTCCTGATCATGGTAAAATTGTCATTGAAACATTATAAATTATGTTGAATATTGTTAAATATGAATCGAACACGGACATTGCAATATATATATATATATATATATATATATATATAAAACCCCAAATACCTATTTGTTTTGATTGTTGGCAATTTTTAGAAAAAGAAGTTCCTAAAGGAACAAATGGTTTTAGCTTTGATATAAAATATCAGTTTAAAAATTTACGACTTGACATGCCAGATTTTGTAATTGTAGACTTTAAATTTAATAGAAAAAATCTTGCTGAACAGCATAAACACGCTACTATGTTTGATCATTGTAATGTAAGAAATATTTATGTTGAAAATGGCAGATGAAATTTTTCCTAAAGAAAACTGGAATCTAGACATTGAAAATGGTGTTTATCTTAAACAATTTATTGCTTATAGTGATTTTAGAAATTCAAAAACCAAGCTATATACCGACTTTAGAAATAATGAACTTTATTATAAACCAACTGTAAACTTTAATGGTGATATTAATTACTATTCATTTTGGGAGCAAAGGCCTTTATATAATATTGATAGTTCATACAGAAAAGCAGCCGTAGTTAAAGAAAAAACAAATTAAAAATTTGTGTTGGTTTTAATAAAAGATTTGAAGAAGTAGGTACCATTTTTAATGTTGTTTTAATTAGTAAATGAAATCTTACTTATCATTATTTGAAAGAAATAAATACTGAAGATTTATACATTTTTAACATTATTAAATGGAGGAAACAACAAATTGTTCCGATAGTTTACAACGATTTTGTGAGCTTATAGTTGAGTGTTACATTTAAAACTTTTACGATTTTTTGATCAAATAGAAGATCATTTTCATAATTTTAAATAAATTTCTTTTCCTTATAAATAAAACCAAAAATGCCTGTGTCGCCTTGCAGTTTAACAAACATTTTAAAAGGCGGTAGTGAGTCAAAAATTACTTCCTATAGTTTAGATAATGCATCTGAAGATCTTAAAAATATGGTTCGCAAATTTCATTCAAATTTACAAAGATGCAATTCTTAATCTTAGATAACATTGACGATAAATATGAACTTCGAGAAATTGATGAAAATCTATAGTAAATAGATGAAGTTTTTGAAAAAATTAGCAGAGTTTCGCATGTAAAATTGTAAAGAATAATAAGTTAATATTTCGTTTGATTTTTGCTTAATTCTGCTTTGTGCCAAATCCTGCATACTCGTTTTGGGGACAATCGAAAAAAATTGCTTAATTTTGTATTATTTTGACTTAATTTTACTTACTTTTTGAGGACATGGAATTGCTGCTTCGAGCAGTTGAGAACATTGCTTGATTTTTGCTTAAATTTGCTTGCTTTTGGGCAGAAACTGCTTGATTTTCGATTAAAAACAAGAGGTGGTCCAGGATCGGCAATATACATCTACTCCTCTCGCCACCTTCCCAAAATATTTGTTTATGTTTTACAGTTTAATCCTGGAAATGTAACTTAAACCACCAAAATCAGCGGATTAATATGTTATCGAGATATTCATAGAAAATCGAGATTAATGTGTGTTGTGAACGACAAAATACAGATAATCGAGATTTTTTTGTCTGTTAATCTCGATAAACTATTATTATTTCACATGGTGAAACCGGCCCTAATAGGCATTATTCCTCGCAGCTTTTTCTCTCCATGTGTACATCATACATCTCCAACATATGTAACTAAATTATTATTATTATTTAAAATTTCTGTAAGTAGCCACAACCCAAATATTTAGTTTGTAGGTTTCATTTTACTTTCGAGTACTTCTGCAATGATATACTTTTTTTTGTTGTAGAGATCTTAGTTACGCTACCCATTTAAGAGTATGCAATTTTATATACACTACAAAACGTATAATTCGAAAATGTACAGTAAAAATGTACGTACAAAAGTGACAAATTAAGTACAAAATAGAAAAGGTAAAAAATAGTTGTAAAAGAAGTATTTAAACTGGGAATAAGCAATGCGGGTTTCTTTCATACCTACATGAATATTTCTAAAATATTCGCTAAAACATTGTTTACATTTTGTTGTAAGTTTATTAATTGTTTTTATGAGGATAAAATGAATCGATATAATTATTTTCTTTACATACTGCACATGTTTTCATTGAGCAATTATCTTGTAGGTTTAAAATATGTTTGTGTAATTAGTATTTTTATGATTTTCTAGATATCCATTTGAAACATATTTACCACATTCACATATAACTTTTTGATTCTTTTACTCATATTGTTTTCTAGTATGGAAACGAATACGATTTTTACAATTGTTAATATGCTTATGTTTTGTATATTTATGTGATGAGAAACTTTCTATGTTTAATACTTAACCTCATTTTTACATTGCTTTGCTTGATCTTCCATTTTTTATTTAATAATTTATATAAGATATTTTTTTAATGTTTTATAAATTTTTTTCTTCGTAAATCAAATTGGAACCTCTGCTCAAGAAGTTAAACTATTCATTTTAATTGACTAAACTACAAGATCTAGGAAAAATAAATGGTTTACTGCTATAGATTTTGAAATTTATGAACCTAAGCTTGATAAAAAAACTAATTGTATTCTAGATGGTAAGTATAAAATTACTTTGCCAGACAGCTGTGTAAAAATACTTCGAAACTAATAAATGAGAAATAAGTTTTTATAAAATATAGAGGCTTAAAAGAAATGAGAATTGACAAAATTTATCCATGATCTAGAATTCTCTTAAGAAAATATAAATTCTATCAATTCGAATCGTTTTAATATTTCATCTGATTTTTAAAATTGATTTTGCTTGTTTTTAGCTTAAATTTAACGTTTTTAAATTAACCATAATCCTGCACTGACATTTGTGGAGAAATGGAGAAATTTGCTTGTTTTTAAATTAAATTTACATGATTTTGGAATGTTTTTGAGAATCGAAAATTGGAGTAAAATGGAGTGTCAAGGAACTTGAAATGGTTGCTTTAAAATGATAAAAAGTTGCTTGAAAACATTAAAAAGTTGCTTGAAAACTATAAAATATGCTTGAAAATGATTTTAAAAAGTTGCTTGAAAATGATAAAAAGTTGCTTGAATTATGGTTAAATTGTTTGGTTTTTCTACGAAAGGTTGGGGTGGTCCAGGATCGGTTTTATACATATACAACAATAATGTCCAAAGCAGTTCGCTTCGTGAAACGAAAATGTTTCATAAACTCGACGTCAGAAAAGTATTCGCACAGATGTTGCACCATCGCGCAAACACCGACGAGGGCGTTCGTGCGTTGATGATACTCGACGCGCTGAAGTAAAGCCAAATGATCTTCAAATAACCTCGGCACTTCGTACTCCAACATAATCATTAGCACTAAGCTCTACAGCTTGACAGTACTAGGTTAGAGATTCTGAATTGGAACTTTTGACAAGTAGTGCAGGGGGGGTGGGGTTATTTTAATTATTGATTTATTTATTTAATGCATCACTTTTAAAGCACAAAGTAGATGTAGATTTGCCACAATATTAATACAGAAGTATGCATACACAATAACGGGACATAAATTGAGATTACTACATTAAAATTTAATAGGTTAAAATACGCAGTGAAATAATTCCCAGGCGGTAATTACAATAAATGTTCATCATTTATATGTTGCATACTTCTCAATTGCTCTTTAAACGAACATTAAAATATATTAAGCAGGTGTTTTTTTTTTTCGAAGGATCACTCACCATCTTGCTTAAGGAAGCTAAAAGGCACGCATTTGGCAATCTTATTTTTTACTGCTTCCTTTCCTTCAATTTAAGGACACCTTCAACAAGTAGCGAATAAGGGAGGTTCTTGCCTGTAATGAAGGCTTTCTTTTTAATTTAAGGACACCTTCGAGAAAAAGGGAGATCTCTGCATATGGCCCCTAGACTCTTGTGGAGTTCGGCGCTCGGGTTCTTGGGTGCTGCAGAATTTTAAGTGAGTTCAATAACTTTTAATGTGTTTTGGGACTCAAAATTAGTTTTAAATGGTGGCGGTAGCATCAAGAAAAGTGTGGAAATGTATGTAGACCTTGGAATGTGGTTTTCACAAGAAAATAAGTGAAAATTGGTTTGAGGTGAGTGGGAGTTAGAAGTGTTTTTTACACTCCCTCGGAAAAGTATAAATGGCTAAGAAAAAAAACATTTGTTGGTGTTGGATTGTGATGACTTTATTATTGATTGTTTTTGCCATGATTAGTAACTGTTTTATGTAAAAATATTGACGATTTTTTACAATTTTTGAATAATTTTAAGTGTTTTTAAATATAAAGTGGCCATCCACATATATATGGATAGCGAAAAGACAATGATAACTATCTAAATAACTGGATTTCTGTGGCCCTGGATGCACTTGGTGTCGGCCATAGTTTCTGGGGGGTGGGGGGCGAAGCACTCATGCTGTTTTTAATGGATATGTGACAATATTTGTATACTGGTGTTGTTGTCGCTCGATTAAGTGTCTCGGGAGAAAACAGTGCTCGAGCTAAGGTTTCCAGGGGGCTTCGCTCTGGGACAAGCTTTCATTGAAGAACGACAAAGTTCCAGAGTGTTGTTTCACTAGCTGCTTTGGGGAGGCGCACCTAGAAGACACATTTTGTGTCATGGATTCTGGGGGGGAGGGTGCGAAGCAACTGGATCAGCTGAATTGAAGAAGGATATAAGTAGTAGAGTGCTGTGTTATTTGAAGCTTGTGGGGAGGTAACCCTAGAAAAAAAAAATATATATCTTGGAAACTAAGGCTTGTAGAGCGAAACTGGCAATATTTTTTTCGGTTTTATAAAGCATGTTTGTGTGGGTTGGCAACCAGATAATACATTTAAAAGCTTACATTGTCAGCCTTTTTTTTTTAATTGTGTGTTTTGGAATTAGGGCAATTACAATTGTTAGTGACGGTCGTCAGATGGCTCAGAAGGCTGCCAGATAGTGCCACACATTCGAGCCAGCCATTTGATGGTAGGCTGGTGGAGCAAAAGTGGTCAACTTTAAGGTTGTGAGTTCGGGTAGGGTATTTACAGTGACTTCTCTCCAAACCTCTGTTGTAGTTCTTGGGCGCCAGACATTGCATGGGTACAATGCCAAGTTGTTATAGAGCTGACTATTGTACTCAGCGTCGTGTGCCGATGGCCAAAGGCGGCATCCTTCCAGTGTTGCTCCAGATGTTTGAATACTTTTACCAATTATATGCGTGTTATGGAGTGATGTCTTAGGGCAACTCACACACCCATCAATTTAGTAACGAAGATACAAAACACTGAAAATACAGGTAAAAAAACTTTGCATAATACACTCATGAATTAGCGGGAATGGTGGGGGCCCATGCCCCTAAAGCCCATTGGCAACCCGAATGAAGATGCATACTCACACATAAGTTCAATGGGCTTTATTACGTTTTTCATGGAAACAACTGTAATTACTGGTGCCGGGTTTGACCCACTGGCAGGGTAGCACTGTATAAAATGACGTGAAGGCCACAAAACTTACTGAAAAATTATGCCTTCCCTGGCAATACTAACCAATGGAAGTTGAGGGGCAGAGAGTCTCGGGCGGCTAAATAAACAAGAGTTCCGGTCATTAAAAGTCTATTAGAGTTTAATAATTACTGCAAAGATTGAAGTGCCGTACGAGTGCGCGAAACGCGATCCTGTCGGTCCGCACGTCCACACCTTCGAGACACAGAGAAATGACTGGCTGCTCTGGCACAGCGTGCTAGCCAGGTTGGCGGGCAAGCAATCCCATGCAGACTACTTTCTTACACACTAAAATTACATTGCACATACATGTTGCTTACCTGCCTGCAATCCTGGAATAATCAAATACACTATGCATAATAACCTTTTAATACACAAGAATCACTGAATTAAATTAAGTGAGGATGAAACACATGAGGAATGAAAAGTACAGAAAAACATGAATAGGTACACTGAGGCCCGCAGGAACAATTAAAATACTATAGTGCTTTATGTAGTCATGTTACATGAACAAGCATTCTTGGGCATCTTGTAATTAATGCAAGTTAACTTATGCCCTGTTTCACTGGACCTCTGTCCAGAACACGTGTGCGTGGGTGCTCGTGTTTGATCTGCACCTTGCACTGAGTTGCGTTGCACTTATGGTTACGACACGAACGCTGCACTCGACCTCACAGGCCACACTCGTGAAGTAGCAGGTTCGGCATAGCCGGCGAGGGCAGGCAAACAAGCCTGGGGAGAGTGGATTGCATCAGTATTTTACTGAACAGGTTATACACAGGGTTGTTGCATTAAAAAAATGGAAAAAAGAAATTGTTTTGAATGAAAGACACAAATGTTTCAAGAATGAGGCAGATTGTTTTTATAATATAATAACTTTACAACAATTATTTAAGAGGGTGCTGAAGAGGGGGGGGGGGGGATGTATTTGTTAAGATTGATATTAAGAAGGATTTCAATACAGTTCCACCTAATATTATTTTGAAGAGGCTAAGGAATCATGGCGCCCCCGAAATAAAAATTAATATTATTGAAGGATTGGATATGTGTAATTTTACTGATATTGAGATTAATAACACGGTTAGAGTAAAAATCAGAAGTGGTGTCAAGCAGGGAGATTCTCTCTCTCCTTTACTTTTTAACTTAGTTATGGATCCGATGTTAGAAAAGTTGTAAATGATGGAAGGTATTAAATTAGAAGGCAGAAGTGTTTCAGTGTTAGCTTTTGTGGATGATTTGGTTCTGGTATCTGATAATGTAGACAAGATGTATAAAATGTTGAGAATTTAAAATGAATATGTGACTGATATCGGGATGGAGGTGTCGGTTCCCAAGTGCCGTGCATGTCACTTTATGGTAATGAATAAAACATGGACTTCTCTACCAACTAAGTTTAAGTTGCGAGGTGTACCCATTGAATTTTTGAAGGGTGGGGATCAGTTCGAATACCTGGGGGTTAGTTACAGATTTGTCAATGGAAGGGATGATAAGTTTTTAAAAGACATGGAGTCTCAAGTTGAGCAGATTTGTGGCACCCCACCGAAACACTATCAAAAATTAGAAATTATGCAGATCAATAGGATTCCAAGATTGAATTATTCTTTAGTGGTAGAGGGTGTGTCTTCAACTTTCCTGGAGGACCTGGATGGTGTTATTAAGCGAGGGGTTACAAAGTTATTGAAGATATCTGTTGTATTTTGTATTGTGTGTTGTGTTGGTAAGACTGTAGGTCAAGTAGAGTTTCATGTGTTGTAGGTTGACATGTATCATACACAGTCTATGGAGAGTTATCTGTTTATGTTGTCTCGTTATAGCACTCTGGGCTAAATGTGCAATGATGTACAATTATTAATGTTCAAGTTGTGTGTAATAAATAACTTTAGAGAAAATGGGATTATTGAATAGTTGAATACTTTGACGACCAACAGAAAGTAAAACAATACATACACAAACTTCAGATGGATTTTTTTGTATACTGTCAAGAAAAATGGATGATTGGGATTAATGAGTCTTAAGGAGTTTGTGGGACTGCTTAGAATTAGACAGTTCACTAAAATGAAAAGCTCTGAGTATAAAGTGTTGCAATGGATGTGTAAAGAAGTGGATATAGGTAAAGTAATTGATAAAGTGTTAAAAATGTTACCCCTCCAGGATAGAGTCGAAGACCAAATTTTTGGGAATATGGAAATGATAACTGAAAACTTTAAAAAGAACTTAAAAAGAGAACAAGGCAACAGTGGGGTGACCAGAGGATGCAAGGTGAGGTATGTAGATTTTTAGAAGATAACACGTAATCGAATGTGTGGGTATATGAACTGGACACTCTAATGGCATCGTGGTTCCCCAGGGCCATTAAAATGAGAACAGGCCAAATGAATAACAGGGTGACATCGGTCCGGCATAAGGGTGGCGAGGTAACATTTAGGCAATGCCAACAAACATAAAAAATTACTGGTCACATTTATGTCCTTGCCATAAAACTAAGGAGGCCCGAATCCAAAGACATAATGAGGTATGTAGAATGATATCCTGTGAGTGGATGGAGTGTTATGAAAATGTGAGTGTAGTTGAGAAACCCACCCTCCAAGTGGCTGGCCAAAGATACAAACCAGACTTAGTTCTGGCCATAGAGAGAGAGAGAGGGTTTTATTGCTGAAATGACAATTTGATATGAAAGAGAGGATAGTGCATTTTAAGTTCCTCGGGAAAAATAGAAAAAAATATGAGATATTAGAAGATAAAATAAGTGAAATATATGAAAATAAAATGCATAGAGAAGTAGCGCAAGTCGTTTTGGTGGCGAGAGGAATCATCCCGAAAGAAACAAAACAAATGTTTGGAAAAATTGGGTATTGGTACTTATGGATTGCATAAAAGGTTGTTTTTGAATGTGTTAAGAAGTTCTTTAGCATTGTATGCCCAGTTTATGGTGTTTAAGTACCATTAATAGGAATGAAGAAGTTTATATACGATTGGTCTAGAATCTCATTTTCAGATTATTTTTATATGATAGTGATTTTAAGTGTTATTTTTATTAATAATTTTAACTTTATTTATATTTAGATAAAGAAAATAATTATTCTGATTTGTTTTGTTTTGTGATAAATGTTACATTGATTTTATGATTAAATGATTTTAATTTGTATGGTTTTGACGATTTTTATATCTAAATGAATTTAATACATAACTGGTTAGAAATTTAACCTTTTAAAGTGATTTGATGATTTTAATGTGTTATTATGCAATTTTGTTAATGTGTTTTTAAAAACTTATCAATGTTTTAATGTATTTTAGAATATTTTTAGCTGATATGACAGTTTTTATATTATTAAGAAAACATTTTAAATGTTAATGTAATTATTTAAATTAACTTGATTTTGATATGTTTAATATTAAAATTTTGGAATGTTAATATGTTTGTTACGTTAAAATTAATTGGCCACTGTTAATATTTTAAGTATTTGTCTAAAAATCACCATCAGTCTATTGTAAAATGATGTTTGTAAAATAAGTATAGGTATGTAAGTTTTTATAACACACGGCGTAAGTCGGAAAGAGTATGATACTCTTTTTTTGGGCCATGATCGAAAATCCTGGGCTAAATGACCCTGTGTCCCCTGGCGTCTGAATACGGGGATGTTAAGTGACTGCAGCAGACTTTCATAATTTAAAAAATTACATTAGGGTTGGGCTATTGTTGCTTCCCAACACTGCTTTCATACACTGCAATAAACTTCCAACTAAAATACACATTAAACAATCATATACTTACATGATGGTAAGCATGTGGCAGACATCTAGTGGAAATAAAGGTCCATCGACCTAAAATCTCCTCGGCGGGCGAGAATAATTGTAGACAAACTCATATGTTCAATAAAAACAGTAATTATTCTTACTGACAATAAGATGGTACAATATTTAAAGTAGATGGGCGTGCGGCACAATACCTCGCACTGGCTGATGCTGAAATATGGTGTAAGCGCGGCAAAAGAAAAATTCTAGTTTTAGTTATACTGGAGGGGCCCTGAGTTAGCTCCGGATGGGAGACATACTCGGAGGTGCACAAAATAAAAGAAAATGTTACAGTAAGAATTGAAATCTATTGTAGCTAATTGATCATTGCAATAGTTGCTTCATCTCCGAGCTGCGAGACATGCGACCTGCCCTGACGTCCATCAAACCAAAATTAACGAGGGTGGCATGGCGTCAGTGATGCCAGTGCCAGAACAGAAAGTCCCTTGCAAAATATTTAACATGAATGATATGAGACATAATACTGGATGATGCATACATCAAATTGCATGCCATGCAACACCCTTCAAAATACAATAATAAAAGATATAAAATTTAAATTTACTTGAATTTTACATACACAAATTATTTTTGCGAAATAAATCTTTCTGTTTCCTGAAAGAAAAATGGACATGCAAATACACTGACAATTTAAACAGTAATACACAAAACTAATTTGGTACACTACAAATTAATATTCAATTTATAAATAATTCTTAAAATAATTTTTGTGTTGTGCTGTTCGAAGTGGGCATGTCGCACTGCAAGCATAAACATGACATTTTTAGGGATTTAATGAATTGATTTATAAAAAGGGCTCACTGCCGCTCTAGAAGTTCCCTTCATTTTGTGTATACGACGTTCTTAACACTTTTGAATAATATCATCGGATGGCTGTGATCCACACGCAAAAGTGGTCGCTATTTGGCACTGTAACAGTTACGTGGATTTAATTAGGATCGCGCTACTTTCATTTGCTGGTGGGAAATTTAATGTAGGGCAGATTTTCAGCTATGTACCACTTCATACATCATTTTCTAAAAGAAGTTACTCCTTGTGGCTTTAAAAAGCACTGCACTGACTTATGTGTCTTCTTGGTGGTTTTTGGCATACGGTGTTGTGCTGCATAGCCAACACTCTGCAGCACATAGTTTCCGCTGGTACCTTTAGTCAGAGCACATGAGTTTACAAGGGCTCGTGTGCGAGCCGTGATCGGCATCAGAGTGTAGATTATGGCTGCACTGACGAATGCGCCAATTATGTATCCAACAACGACCTGGAAAAAGCCCAAATAAAATGCAAAGTTTCCTCCTGCATATCGAGCCCACCTTGAAAAAGCTGGTTTTTACCAAAATCTCCCCTTTGTGTATCCAGGTGACAAAACATGCAGGACCGAAAAAGACAACATTGTGTATTGAAACCAGCCGTCATGATGGTGGGTGGGGTGGGGGGGAGGAGTGATGCAGTGCCACATCTGTTGCGAATTATCTATCCAGCCGAGTCAGGGGGAAATTTCGACATACACCCAATTATTTCCTATGGTGCATCCAAACCGAAAGTGGAATAAATGGTAACAGACACCATTTGTTTCCCGAGGTGCATCCTGGTACCTAAGTAAACTATTTTTAAAATTTCCCTATTGCATATTCAAAAATTTTGTTCTTTTCTCCCTTTCTCGACCTTGTTCAAATACATGCGATTCGCGATGCATAATTTTTAAATTTTAAGAAGAATATTTATTATTTATTTTCTTTTATAAATTTAACCATTTCGATTTTAATGTTTTATATGTATGGCATCACTAAAGGGTGTGCTAAAGCTATTAATTTTTAAAAATTCAATTTTTTTTTATCAATTTAACCATTTAGATTGTAATGATTTGTATATATGACATCAATAAATGGGTGCAATAAAACTATTTTTTTTTTAATTCCATTTTTTTTTATCAATACTTATCAAATTAGATTCTGAACTTTTGTATATAAGCCATCACTAAAGGGTATGCTAAAATGGTAATCATTTAAAAATTCAGAACTTTATACACAAAATCCATATAATACACAGAGCCGGTTTCACCAACACAACTTAAAATTTAAGCGCCAGTTAAACACTGGATAAAGTGTCTCTAGTTCCTTGTACATTTCATCAACTTTAAGCTCTTCTTAAAATGTTTTAAGCAGCTCTTAATTTAGGCAGCCTATCTCTTTAAGCTCTCCTTAAATCGTTGTAAACATATTAAAAGGAAAATGGCTGTGCTGAAAAAGTTGCATGTAGATAACCACAAATGTGTTATAAAGTTTTTAGTTTTATAAATTAAATTTGTTTTATAAATATCCATAAGAAATTAATAGGCATCAAAGTTATTGAGCCTGTGTGCAAGCCGTTATTTGCTGAAATAACCTATGGTGATAGTCGAAAACACAAAACTCGTGTAAGGCACATGTTTGTTTATGGACTATTTCCATATGTTTTCAAGAGGCATAACCAATATATACATTAAAAATGGAGTCTAAAGGCAGGTAGCTGATTGATAAAACATGATTTTATTGAGTATGCACAAGCTATCGAAGTATTTGAAATTAATGGAAAATATATTTGAAATCACTACACTGCATAATTTTTACACATAATTTCTACTCATTATGCCTGTGTGTACGATATGTAAAAATGTATGATTATTTTGATTGAATTTGAGACTGGACATAATATAATGCATTGTTTGACTACACATGACATATCTGCAGTACAAGTTTTACACACATTCGACTTTGTTTTGAATTAGAAAAGCTAACGAGAGCCCAATTAAAGATTTACAGGTGTGACTGGTGATAATCATATTTATTCATATTCGGGTAATGGGCGTTTCTAAATTGCAAATGAATATCTTCAACGTTATTATCAACAAATTATCACAATTCAAGAAAGTTCAATTCTGGTTAGTGATGAAAGCCAACATTTAATCATGCTATCCTCAATGGGGAGACGTATTTTCTTCAAAGTGTAATTGCTTGAAATATTATCGGTGATACATTTAATTGTGTATCTTTAAAACATAGCAGTAATTTACGTAAAACATAAAACACGTCTATTAAAGTAGAAAAATTCGGGATGGTATTGTAGTAAATGTAGACTCAAGGTTTTTTTTTTTCAGGGCAATACGATTTTTAAATGGAATATACATTACGTTTAGGGAATATTTAATCAATGCCTAAACAAGACAACAGTTTCATTATAAAGTTTATCGTTAACCTAATGTATTATTTTTATAAAACATTTAATTTATAATTGCTTGGCGAAAGCTATGTAAATGTACTTAACGAGTCTAAAATATTTCCCAATAAGATAAAATATAACACAATTAACATTCTGACTAGCAAAAAACAGTCCAGGCCTATATAGATAGTTGTAACTTTTGCTACGAAAAATCATACTTCTTGGCACTGATAACTAATAAAAACGAGATCACAAAACATCACAGAATTGCAACCCAGCACTTTCACGATAATAAATTAGTCTCGAAAATTTAACAACTTATGTTTTCACATATGTAATTTTAACATATATAAATTTTGTTACACTTAGTAGAACAAATCGAATGCACACAGGCCTATATTTTTCGTATATGCAGAGACATATATCTTGATTCTTAGCATTGGCCAGGAAAACCATAAAGCTTTAATTGTTTATTATAAAACAACTATTTGGTTAGGATTCGTTTTCCCTAACAAAAGTAAACACAACATTTCAGGGTGGGGGATGTGTTTTTTTTCTTCCTTTCTTTGAAATAATTCTCATTGGTTAGTTTAGTCACATGACCACAATGCACTACTACTAACATAATATTTGCAACTTGTCTCTCTAAGGAACGGCTGCTAAATGTGCTTACAAAAATGAGTTTTATAATGGTGAAACACTTCGACATCATTAAGGGTCACTTAATCTTAAGAGTCGCTTTGCTGGAACCTAGTGTATTCCTTGTTGGTGAAACCGGCAATTGGCATGCAATTCAAACATTGTTTTTAAACTTAAACCAACAACATACCATTGAAACTCTTTTTATTTAAAACAACCAGCAAGTCATTCTAGCTTTTTTTAAACTGAGACAAAAAGCTACACAGTCTCGTTCACACCTGTTAATTAAAACACACACCATGTAATTCACACTTGATGTGTGCCACGTGTGCCCTCACCCCTACGACTGTTTGACCAGCCCTGAGCTGCGACGACACCAGAGAAGGGCTGTGTGCTCTACCGATGGGCAGGGTGCCCGCCAGGTCGCTGGTGAGTGATCAGGATCGGTGCAGTGCAGTATGAGGGCATGCCGGTGCAGTGTAGCTGGTGGTTGCCACAAACACGCCAAAGAATCCACAAGGTGGAATTATATGAAAGTAGACATGGTAATAATTGAACTTGTGAGCCCAGGATCTCTGAAATATACTCTGTTATGTTTTATTAAAGGTTTTATTGTCCTTTGTGTTTTCCTTGTTTTGTAGTGCATTATTTAACATGTTATTTGTCTCATGATGCATCCAGTGTTACGACCATCTCATTCACCAGTGTTTTATGTTGCAGAGTTCTACGAATAATGTATAATATAGGTTACATTTAGTAGCATGATGAAGGCAGAATATTGCAGGTTGTAGGAGGAAGTAGTCCTTCTCTAGATCGTGGGTCAGCCGAGGCCCGCCCGTGCGTCAGGCTGGAATGCGAGTCAGCGAGTAGCATCGGACGAGGGTGACGCATGTGTCGTGAGCTTCGGCTTGCCCCGCGTTTAGCCAGACGGCATTTATTATTTTTGTCATGAACCTTTAATTGCAATAGACCTTAACTAACTCCGGACCATTCATACAATTTAGCTGCCTGGTACATAAACTTCTTTTCCAGCGGGAATAACATCGCCCCGGGAAGCATAATTCTGCCGTAAAATCATTTTTGTTGTAAGATGTTTTTCGCAGTGTAACCGCTGTGGCCGGTCTTATTTGCCACATTCACCATATGTAAGTGCTCTCCAAGGGCAATATTTAATCACGTCAAATAAATGCTACTGTGAACTGAATGTTATTTACCAACAACCGAGGTGACTATGGTCACATTTTTGTCCATATTTCATACATTATTAATTACATTTTAATAAATGTTATGTGTGATTTAGTGCATAGTATTTATTGTTTTAAGCTGCAAAATAATTTTTTTTTAGAACATTTGGCATTTGTCTTGTAGGTGAAAAACTGGTGACCATAGTCACCTCCTGGGGTGGGCTCACTAAGGTCACATACTAAAATCCCTCGATAATAAGTACTGTATGGGGCAGAAATTGATGGGGTGTCTATGGTCGAAAAGATAATACTTTCTCAAGTAGATTTTTATGTAAAACACGAATTTAACATCATTCTGAAGTAAAAACATGTACAGTTTTATCACAAGGAAGCACACAAGTTCCAGTATAATTTGTAATAAGCAAAATTAACTGATATTCATTTAATATTCATTGTATATAAGCAAAAACTCTTAGATTTGAAATATTATTTCAAGTTGAAGCCAGAAAAGTTTACATAGAAACTCAGTTTGCCTCGCCTATGCTCAGCAGGTTGGGGAAGTATTTTAACAATTTCATCCACATTAACAACAGAAATGTCAGCCTCTTTTGGCCACACAAAATATCCATAACATTTTCTAAGAAATTGAACTATCACTTCATCTACTTCTTTAGCAATAGTGTCACCATGGATCACTTTACTAATGTAATAAACTTTCTTTTTTTTTTGTGCAGAACTTAACCAGTACATAGTCATCTACCATTGGCTCCCTTCTATAATCAGCACTATATTCTGGCATTCTATTTTTTTTTCAACTCCTCCCAAGTTTCTTGATCGCTTTCATTGGAATTAATTCCAACTGTACTTTCAGAGTCAGATGAATCTTCTTTTGGACTCCTTCTCTGCTTCTTTCTGGTTGTTGTGCCTCTTGTTCCAGCCTAAGACTGATCTTGAAGTCACGGACTCGGTTGGACATCCTTAACAGACACACTTTTTCGTGCCTCTACAAGCAGTGTATTATTTCTTGTTGGGCCATTTCTGTGCTGGTTTGGATTGCGCAATTCTTTTTAAAACTTAGAACTGACTCGGCAATGTCGCTACCAACTGAAGAATTATTTTCTGTTTGCTCCTCAGTGTTTTCTTTTGTTAGACAGTTCAAGTTTTCATTTTGGTCAGTGGAAAAATTCCACATTTACGAAAACCTGACTGTATAGACTTTTCTGCAGTTGAAGCAAGTTTGGTAAGAAGAGAATTTAACAAATATGGAAACTGTACTTTTGATACTGAAACAATTTTCCCACTGTTGTTTCTTTTGAATTCCATCAAAATATCCTGCCAGTATATCTTTAAAGGCGCAAAGAATGCCACACCCAGAGGTTTGCAGATGTGAGTCGAGTTGGCAGGTAAACACTTCAAATGTATGTTGTTAAGTTTGCATGCCAATTAACAGAAACATCTCGCCATGTTTCACCTTTCTTAAATATGGCAGGACAATAGAGAAAAACCATTCCTTAAAGTTTCTACTTTCGAACTCCCCACTTCTGGATGCTGCATATCGAGTTCCTGGAGGTCCACCCGTTACCCACAGATCGTACACATATTCCACTTTATAGACTGCAAATGGTTCAAAAGAATACCAGATGCAGTGGCAGCAAACATTACACTCATAGAGGACTTTTTACTGGTCATTACTCTCTCAAAGTGTTTCATTCCTCTCATTTCAAGGCATTTTGATCTTCCTGGGTCGTCGGAGAGGTTTGTCTCATCGCAGTATATGATATTTTCAGGAGGTATACACTCAATGTCTTGTAAATTATCAAAATAATTATTGATTTCACTACGAACAACCTGGCCTCGTTTAGGATTTATGTTAGAAACCAGTCTGAAACTAATTTGCTCTTTCTCTCGTCTTCTGAAACTACATGTCCACTCAATGCCAGGTATACAACAATCAGAAATTTTTTTTTACTCTCGCCCCTGTCTCTGTAGACAGCCATGGACTAATAAGCGAAGTTCGAAAGTTGTAACAGGAAAACCCCAGTCAGCCATTTGAATTATGTAAGAGCAAAGTAATACCTTTTCGTCTTTGCTTAGTGCTGTCTGCCCACATGACCTTTTCATGTCAACAAACCGCTTTCCTTTTCCATTCCAAAACAATTTTTAACGTAAAGTCTCCCTCTTAACAGAATAGTTAGCTGCTGCAGCCCTAACAGACACCCCTCTTCTAACAGCTGCAATTGCCTCTGCCATTTACTGTGGTGAGTAATCAATGTATGATCTGGAACCAGACCTCTGATAATTTCTCACCATTCTGTAGCAAACACTAAAACAAAAGTCGAACAAGAATGGAAATATAGAATAGATGAGGTATTAAAACATACCAGTACCACAAAATGTAATTAACAATACTTTGACTTTAATGACATAACCTATAAGACAACTTTACAATGAAAATATAGTCATGGCCATAATAACACCGAAAAAAGGAGGCAATTGCATAACAACTTATTAATTACCTTCTTAAGGTACTAAACCATTTCATTAAATGTCATTACAGCATACATACCTTCCAGGTGAAGTAATGAAAGTTCTAACACAGATAACTGACGAATACAAGACGATAACTGACGAACAACAATAAACAGTTTAGCCAATACAGGTTTTAATATAAAAAAACATGTGCTGAAACAAATGAATACGGCAATAAGATGTTCACACAGTTTAACATTTTGAAAAAGAAAAGTAGGCCAGCAATTTAAAAAATTTTGATCTGAACTTTTTATGAAATGTAATAGCGAAAATAAGTCTAACTACATTTTATCATTTTTTTTTTTTACATTTGTCACCCCCGAGACCACAGTCACCCTGTTTGATGGTAGTTTATTTCGACCGCTCTATTCGTTTAAGGGGATGGGCCCTAACAATACCCGCTCATGCCATGTCCTCCTTCATTCCGTTTTGCAATGTATATGTATTTAGCAAGTGTTCTTGTATCATATAAGCATGTGGTTGGCCCTAACAATCCACATCCGCGAGTGTTAATGGCTAGTCAACATTCCTTCAAGAGAAACATCATGGTATGTAATTGACCCACTAGCTACTCTGTAGTAAACAACTACAAAACCATCCAATCTGGAGTAACAATTGATGGGGCAGAGGTCACCAATATCATTGACGAGGAGATTTAGTCCGGGTGGATGACCCCGCAATCTCGAGATCAGCAGAGTCAACAATCATCTTGATGTTACCTCAACAGCATCTGGAGCCTAACACATCCTAGACCTCACCTTCACTGCCCCCAAAATCATCTCCAACCCTTTATCAAGTGTTTCTCAGCTGTCCAAATGGTTTGCTCAAGTGTAGCCATTGTCCCATCATGACAATTTCCCCACCTTAGCAACTAGTGATGCAGTCACACTTAAAAATTTTAAACTGAAATAATCAGCATATAATTCAAACATTTTTTAAAATGAAGCAAACAACCTGTCATTCAAAATTTCATTTTAAATTAAAACAAATAGCATGTAAATAAAACTTTTATTTTAAACTGCAACAAACAACATGTCAATTACACTTTAACTTCAATCGGCAACAGCGACAGCAACTGAATCTCGCTCTGGCCTGTAAATTGAAATGATAATAATGACGAAAAACTGCAACCTCGCGAAAGTTGAATAACCTTCGTTGCCATCTCATCTGCGCCGATTCCGTTGGTGTATGTCGGTGGCATGAATCAGCAAAGAGTGCAGTCGTTCGCCGTAACAGTGATTTTTTACAGACGTATTCTACCAGGTAGTCGCCCCAAGAGTCGCTCATAAGAGTAACACGTGCTCAACCTAAACCCGCCTATTGTAGATTGAAGGTTGCAAGGTTGCACGACAGCCAGGACAACAAAGTCATGTGGTCATAAAATAAATTTGTTTTAATGTAAGGTATTTTATTTTATTCTTTTGCAAGTGCTTGTGTAATCCAGTGTTTAGTAGAATCATTTTAATGGCATCATTCATATCATATATAAATTAATTACATCATCATTTTCTTTATTGTCTCATGCCGGAATGGCCACAATTGATGCCGGCCCTTCTGTGTCGCCATATTTCGTAGTCTACTGGTACTTGCGTGATGCAGACGTCCGTCGCGGTATCCCTGTGCCTTCTTCACTTATTAATCATGTAGCTGAAATAGTGTAATCATTAACTTGGAACAGTACTTCTTTTTGCATTAACCTGGTGAGAGATAAGCACTATGGTACGGGCCATTTTGTGTATGGCCGGATCATAATTTCCATGTAATTTGTCATGTAGGCATTGCATCTTTTTAAGCAGTGATCACTTTCTCGAGTGTAATGGAGAACTTGCAATTATGTGCCTCCTACAAGGTTTTATGGAATAAATTGTATGGCTGAATGGTATTCTCCATCTTGTATATCTTGGGGGCACTTATCGTCCCACATAATGAGCATGCTTATCATGATGTAACAAAGGTGTGGGATGGCCAGAACAATACCTCAGAAGTGAGTGATGTCTTAGGGGAGGCCAACAGCTCCTACTAGTCCAGGCATAATAGGAAATTATTGATATTAAATCTACAACAGCCCTGGAGCCATCCTCCACAGATGGCAGAACATTGGAGGGTAGGCCATGCTGGTTGTCTGCCATACGACTCCGCTTGCAGTCTCGTGCTCACCACATCGTAACCTGGCACCTATCCAAGCATTCTACATGTCAGAATTCCAATTCACATAACCTAAACATTCCTCCAATGGTCCAGACATCTAACTACCATGCTGTCAATATGGATATAGGCCAGATAAGCGATATAGCACTAAACTTAAAAGTAAACAATTAGAATTTATACTTTATAGTACACATTGAATGTTTGTATGGTTTTCGCATAGGGATACGCATTGCGGAACAATTACAATTTTCCTTTATTTGGGGATTCGACTGCAGTCGCTGTTAAGCTTTTTGTATCGGTTCTACCTTCATTCTGCACTTGCACTACACTATGTTGCACTATTTGACCCTACAGAGCAGACGAAATCTCATGCACTCTATGTTTTGCTCCGACTCTTCGGCGCACTGGTGCACTATACTACATTCGTAGAGGGCTAATGCTGGCTGCGATTACAATAGAAATGGCCAGGCAAACTGTATTTTGAGCCGAGGGATGCGAGCACACTTCAGATGGTACCTTATTTTTCAACGAAAGTGGGAAATGTTCTTTGAAATGGGTTGGAAGTCAGTGTTAGAAACGAAGATAACCTTAATCTGTACATAATATATTTTTAATTTAGTTATGGTATCTCGAGTCTCTGTGAAGTTTTAATGGATTCTTTTCTTCATTGTAAATCGAGCTCCATAAATGTTATAATTTTCAGGTGAGAATAACATGATAGTCTTTGCATTCAAATACATTAACATGGCCGTACATTTAATTTCTATTTCTTAAACAGTTACAGCGATTGCACAGTTTTGAGGTTCCCGCCAACAGAAATTCGCCATTTATTTAAATAAACATTTTCTTGATGTGAGCCTATTGTTTGTGAATTCTGGTGAATAGCCTGCTAGCAATTGAACCATGAAACTAACTTCATATACTTTAATTTGACTTGTCCAATTTCTTTGTACAGTTATGTATTGAAAAAAGATTTTACGGGCGCAATAAAACAAATGAACAATCATTAACACGTCCATACAGTCCATTTATATTTCTTACACAATTACAGCGATTGCGCAGTTTTGAAGTTCCCTCGAGGTTCGTCATCTGTTTGAATAAGTATTTTACGCGATGTGAACATATTGTTGTGACTGCTTGTGAACAGTCTGCCAATTCAGCCGCGAAAATACGTCTGTTGATATCATAGACTAAAGATGGGGTAGACAGTACATTCGTCATCTTCGCTTGTATCCAACATTGACCTACCCCAATCGTATACAACTGTCAATGTCACATGGTCAATAGCGATGAACGTGTTTATTTACATTTAAAAATTTAAATGACAAGTACTATTATATTAATAAAATAGTTTTACCAGTTTGAATGTGATCAAAACATTACAAATTGATTAGAGGAAGTATAAAACACATCAAAAGCACTTGTTTACTAAACAGTATTCTAATATCAAGCCTAATCCACGCCATTTTTGTTAGACATGTAGTCAGATAATAAGTATAATGTTGGACCACGGAAATTGCTTGTGTACAGGCGGTGAAATAGGTCTACCTCATCTTTAGTCTATGGATAATATTGATCTTCCTCATCTTTAGTCTATGGTTGAATGTTGGGCTCGACGTGGGAATGTTTTTGTATAAAATTGTATTTTGATCGCAGTCTCAAGAGATATTTGTTGTTGAAAGTTTGGTTATATCTGCATTTTGGTGTGTTGATGTTAGAATGGAAACGTAGGCACGTGTTGGTGCCCGTAGGCGCGAGTTTGTCTTACGTAAATGCTGTAACAGTGAATAATATTTTTGAAAATTTTATTCTCTGATGGGTTTTTAAATTTTTGTGCTCCTAATAATTGCGTAAATTGGATATGACTTCATTTGTTGTTGAAAATGGATAAATTTGTTTCTTCTTTGAAACGTTGCAAGAAAGATGCAGTGTTGTCTCATCCAGTAAGGAAGAATAAGTACAATCAACTTAAGAAGAAATTAAAGTAAGTAATTAATTTTCCGTTTGTGTAGTTACATTTTTTATCAAAAATTTTAAGTACACTACTGTAGTGTTACAATTGTGTGTTGGTAAGGAGTGGAATGTAAAGTTGTGTACAGCAAAACTCCAGTAATCACCACACAAACGTACAAGTAAAATAATGGGTTAGATTCCGAGTGCCTCAGGGAGAAAACTAGTAGAACAAACAAGGATCCTACGAAACCTCTGTTTAAGACATAGATGACATGCGCTAAGTGAGTAGAAGTGGGTAACGGGAGAAACGGTAGAAAGCTCCACACTTCCAACACTGCAGTAGGTAGAAATTATCCTTTGTTTGTGTGAGATATAAAACATTTGTAATGTATAGTTCAGCAGTGGGACTACACATTCGTAATAAGTACTTAGTTAATCAAATAACTCAACATTTTTTAGCATACAAGTAGATATGCCAACTTGCAAGCAATTTTTTTTTTGTTTTGTTTTATTGCATCTGTATGATCTTTTTTCAGTACATAGTTTTACAAAGTTATTGGACAAGTCTAATTACAACGCACAAAGTTTATACACTGGGCATAGTAAAAACACACACCTATATATATATGTCAGACTGCACGTACACGCATCACGTCTTTACCTCATAATTTGACCAATCCTTCTCCAACATGCTGTGGGGCGTCGTCATTTTGCTGAAACAGAAGAAAAAGGAAACGAGAAGAACTGGAACAAGAAATGCGTACAAAGATATGTAATGCAATAATTTCTTAGTTTTTGTATTTTAGATATTCATCTTTACTATACAATGTTAATTTAGAAAAAAATTCTTTCTACTGTTTTTAAAGAGTTTTTGGTTAGAGAAGCAAATTTCTTGAAGGTGTTGTGGTAACGTATTAAAAAGTTGGCTACCAAGGTAGGATGGCCCTTTCTGGACAAGTTTTAAGTTAACTGATGCCACGTGTATGTGTATTTTTTTTTTTGTGTCATACTTATGAAAGGACTCATTTTTCTGAAATAAATGACTGTTTTTGTACATGAATATAATATTTAGGAAACACAGCACTAAAGTTTGGTGGTAAGGAGTTGGCGAAATATTTAGAAGTGCTGTTTAAAAAGTCCTTAGGAGAGGGTGAATTACCACAAGGTTGGAAGGATGCTATGGTGGTACCTATACACAAGCAGGGAGAGGATAGGGGGAGGCCTGGCAGCTACAGACTGGTGAGTCTCACATCAAGTACAGGAAAAGTAATGGAGAGGCTGGTGGTGCAGTATGAGGTGAGGGTTATGAACAATAGGAATTGGTTGGAGGAGTCCCAGCATGGTTTAAGGAGAGGTTACTCATGTGAGACTCAGTTCGCTGGGTTATTAGAGGATCTGGTGCAGGTAGTTAATGAGGGGAAGCAGGTGGATGCCTGTTTCATAGATTTTGAGAAGGCATTTGATAAGGTGCCCCATGGGACATTGATGAGGAAAGCGGATGCGCTGATACCAGACAGGAGGGTACTGGAATGGATAGGGGACTTTCTCAGGGGGCGAAGGCAGAGGGTGAAAGTGGGGGAGGCAATATCGGAGGAAGAGGAAGTTACGTCAGGGGTACCACAGGGAAGCGTGCTGGGTCCTTTGTTATTTACCATAATGGTAAATGACATGGGTTTGGGGATTAGGGGAAAAATCAGAGTGTTTGCAGATGATTATGTTGTATATTCTGAGGTGGGAGAAGGGGCGGAAATTTGCAGGCGGACATTGATAAGATATGGTTGTGGACCAGAAAAAATAAAATGAAGATAAATGTAAGAAAAACTAAGGTAGTGAGGTTCACAAGGAAGAAGATGATAAGCAGGGACATGTACAGATGGGAGGGACAAGAGATAGAAGAAGCAGTAGAATATAAGTATCTAGGGATTGTACTGCAAGGAGACCTCAGGTGGAAAAAACAGGTAGAGAGGGTGGTTGCAAAGGAAAGAAGGACTCTGGGTATGCTGGGAAGGGTGCTGAATGGAGTCAGCTGTGAGGTGAAGGAGAAGACGTATGGCACAATGGTACGGTCAATGTTAGAATATGCTGCAGCAGTATGGGACCCGTATGTGGAGGTGGAGGTGCGAGAACTGGAAAAGGTGCAGAGAATGGAAGCAAGATGGGTGAAGGGTAGGTGGAGAAGGCAAGGGCAGGATGATGAGGAAGAAGGGAACTATAGGCCATCAGTGATGATGAAAGAAATGGGGTGGAGCTCATTGAAGGACAGGAGGAAAGTTGAACGGTTAGTCAGGATGTACAGGATGGTGAATGAAGAGGGAGGATGGGGAGGGCTACACTACAAGCTAAGTAAGGGGGTGTTTAGAGGAAGAGGAAACAACAGTGAGAAGCTTCAGAGGGTATGGAGGAGAATGAAGCGGGGTAGGCAGTCCATGCTAGTGAGGTCTGTGAGGGAGTGGAATGTGTTAAGGGAGGAATTGGTATCTGTGAGAGGGGTTGGTAAATTCAGGAAGGGAGTGGAAAAGGAGTTGGTTGGGTGAAGGAGAGTTGAGAGAGCTCGCCACCAGGCGGTATCCTAATTGCGAGTGTATGTATGTATGTGTGTATATATATAAGTACTGAAAACATGTACTCACATGCAAATGTTAAAATCTCTGAGCTCTTGAAAAGAGGTCTACATGAGTCTGACTTTCTTTTGCCATTGATTATTCTTACAGCTCTCTTTTGCTTGTGAAACACTTTTTTACTGTCAGTGGAATTACCCCAAAAAGTTATACCATAACACATGATGGAATGAAAATATGCAAAATATACCATTTTTGTTGTAATTTTGTTCAAGACCTCTGCAACACTCCGCAGGGCGAAACATGCTGAACTTAGTTTAGGTAAAATTTATGTAATGTGAGATTTCCAGTTAAGTAAACTGTCTGCTTTTATGCGGGGAAACTTATTCACTGTAGTTTCATTAATTTTGTCTCTGTTACTGCTTACATTTGAATTAATATTTTTTTCTGTTCTTTGTGAGGCAATTCATAAGATATTTTTTATCTAGGTTGAGATTTAATTTGTTTGCAGTAAACCATGCATTTAGCTCTGTGAATATTGTGTCCATTTTTTGTGTAAGATCATTTACTGAGTCTCCAGAGACTAAGATGCTAGTATAATCTGTAAATAAAATTGGACTATTTTCTGTGGTTAAGGCACATGAAAGGTCATTTATATAAACAAGGAAGAGTAGGGGGCCTAATATTGATCCTTGTGGGACCACATGCTTGATTTTTCGTGTTTCAGAGTAGAATGAAGTAGTTTTTCATTTGATCCACACTTGTCTGTTTGAAAGGTAGGAGTGTATTAGTTTATTTGGTGTACCTGAAACTCCATAAAACTTAAATTTTTTTAAAAGTATGTTGTGATTTACACAGTCAAATGCTTTAGTGAGGTCGCAAAATATTCCATTAGATGACATTTTTTTATTATCAAGTGCATTAAGAATGTTATTTGTTAGTTTGAAAATTGCATCATTTGTTGCTGTGTTTTTCCTAAAGCCAAACTGGAAATTTGATAAGATTTTGTTATTCTCAAAATGTTGCAGCAACATCCTGTGAATTATTTTTTGAATTACTTTTGAAATGGATGTAAGAAGTGAGATGGGTCTATAATTGATTATTTTGGTCTTGTCTCCTTTTTTGAACACTGATGTTAGCATAGCCCATTTGAGTCTGTCTGGAAACAATCCTGTATTGAAGATATTACAAATATGGCTTAATGGAAAATAACTCTATAGTATTTGTGAATATCGCAATATTTGAGCAATATGCCGAAAAATTACTAAGAAATTTGTGAATGCTAACCAGAAAAATGTTGGCAGACATGGAAGCACTTCATGCCTTAATCGAAGCACTGAGTAGCCAAGTAAGTAGTGTCAGAAAATCTGTAAATAGTCAAATTTGTAGTTTAAATAGTCTAATTAGTTGTGTTAATGAAAATGTAAATAGTAAAATAGATAGTGTTAGTGCATCTGTAAATAGTCTAATTAGTAGCATTAGTGTATCTGTTAATAGCTAAATGAAATTGTAAATAGTAAAATAGATAGTGTTAGTGCATCTGTAAATAGCCAAATTATTAGTGTTAGAGACAGTGTGAACGAAAATGTAGATAGAAAAATAGACAGTGTGAATGAGAATATGGATAGAAAGTGTAAGCGAATTAGTGAACAATAAAATAGACTGTGGACAAGAAAATGGACAGTGTAAGGGACAGTGTGAATTAAAGGATGGACGGTGTTAACGAAAGGTTAGACAGTGTCGAATGTAAAGTGGACCAAGAGGTTGGCACCCTCAAGAAAGAATGGCAGGAGTTCTTGCAGCAGCAGGGGAGAAGATATGCAGGGGCGGAAGAGGAGCCAAGATTAGTCACCACCGAGACGACAAGTTCGGGCAGCGAGAAAACGGTAGAGGTCACCGCCAGTGGAGCTATCGTAGAGGAGACGCAGCAGTTCTGCAGTGTAGGTATGCCCCAGCCAGGGGTGGGTAAAGGCGTCACAATTAAGCCCGCCTAATACGATGGACAGACACCTTGGCGCGAGTACCGGCACCAGTTCGAGATTGTTGCCACCCTGAATGGCTGGACTGAAGAGCAGCGGGTGTACTACCTGGCGGCTGTACTGGGGGGATCAGCGTTGAGCATACGGCAGTCGCTGCCGGAACAACATCGTCTAGAATACTCCACACTGGTGTCGGCTTCTAGCTTCGCCCACCATGCCCAACTGTGAAGCTGCATCCAGTGACTTGGCTAACCACTGCAGGAACTGTGGCAGGACATTGTGAGGCTGTCACACCTGTCTCTGGAGAGATGCTCGGAAGAGACCGAGATATAATTGCCGTCAGCTTCTACATCAACGCCATCGCTGACACAGAGGTGCGGCAAGCTGTGCTGTTAGCTGCGCCTCACACCATGCAGGATGCCTTGGCTCGAGCACTGGAAGTGGAGTCAGCACGGCAGTTATCAGTACCCCGACGTCCAGTGTGGACAGTAATGCGTGATGAAGGGGAGGACGACAGCATCAAGAGGATGTTGAAGGATTTGCAGATGACCATGAGGGACATCGTCTCCAGGGTGCGAACTACGGAGACTCGCCTTCCCCCACCTGTAAAGGCCGGAATGTTGGACGTGTGGACAGCCGGGGCACCTGAGAGCCAACTGTCCTCAGTAACAGCCAGGGAGCAGGCGCCAAGGGGCAGGTGAGAGAGCAATGTCTTTGGGAAACTTGTAAACCCCGGTCTTGAGAGGGGCAAAGGTCATCTGTGATTGCTGGAGAGAAGGCCCCAATGCTTTTGCAAATGTGTTCAATGAAACAAGACTTCAATGCCATATTAGTGGAGGGGAGCCTAGATGATGTTTTTTGCCAGATGGTCGTTGACACAGGAGCGACTATAACAGTGGTAAGACCTGACATTCTTGGGCCTTCCCTACAGCGATCATCCGATAAGAACATGGATCACTGCTCTTTAACAACAGTAACAGGCGAGACCACACCAGTCAAAGGCAAGAGAAGGGTACCCTTACAGCTCGGTAACCTTGAGATAGAGCATGAGATATACATAGCAGAAATAGAGGACAAATGCATTTTGGGTCTTGGTGTTTTTCGTAAGCTGGAATGCTGTATTGATATTCAACTGGGGGTCTTACATGTAAGTAATACCGAGTTGGTAGTGTCAACACAATGAGATTTATCTTCGCCAATGAGCTGCCTGGTAGTGTGATCAGTCAACTGTGCTCCCTGCTTCTAGCGAAGTTGTTTTTGTTCCAGGCAGATGCCAGGGAAAATTTGTCAGAGGATTGGGCATAATCGAATCAGCCCAGGAAGGTGGCATTTTACCCAATGATGTCATTGTGGCCAGGACATTGATTTCTTCAAAATCGGCCAGTTTGCCTGTTAGGATGATTAATTTGTCTGACCGTGCTATCCACCGTGAAGAGGGGGCCACAATAGGGTTTTGCAAGCAGGCGCAATGCAGAGAACAAGTGCCGGACTGACAAAGTGAACCCCAGCCGTCTGTACCCCCCGCGCTTCTTATCGATGTCATGCGACCGCTGCCCCCTGTCAGGCAGATCGCACAGTTGCAGCAGCAGCAGGAAAACCCGCCTGCTATGCGCTCAATAGTGTTGCAAGTGACTGACAACACCGTGAAAGCATTAAGGATCAGTGTTGAACTTGAAGGCAAAAATGTCACAGCTGTTATTAACACTGCCGCTAGTCACAATTTTGTGCGTGAGGGTATGATACAAGTGATCACAACTAGCGTACCACTGAGACTCTTGCAATTCGCTACCACACACCAAGGAGAAGCGAAAAGTGTTATGCACGTAGCGGTAGGAATCAAAGAGCTGCGTACCAAGTGCGATGTCCACATTGTGCTGGACTTGTGCGAGGGAGTGATTCTGGGACTGCCATGGCTTATTGACAACCATGCCGTGATAGAACCGCACCTGAATCGTCTGCACGTGGGGACACATGGCCGATGGACCGTTTACGCCGTGGGAGCAACACCACCAACAACAACAACTGCTGTGCCGCTTGCTGACTTCGAGCACGAGGTGCCCGCCACACATCAGCAACGTCTGCAACATTCATTGGACTATTATGCCACACTAAGGGGAAACTGCAGCGCACTGGCATCACGGAACATGCGATCGCAACCACGCCCGAGGACCTGGTGTACTCCAAGCCACGAGGTCCAGGTATTTTCTTTCGCAGTGTCATCAACCAGCAGGTATGTGATATGCTCAATGATAATGTTATTGGAACCTACACAAAGTGTCTGTAATTCAAGTACCACCATTGCTCCAAAGAAAGATGGCAAATGGCGATTCTGTGTCAACTTCCACCCCCTTAACAAAATCTCCGTAAACATGCAGTCACCAGTCATAAACATGAAAGACACTTTGTCAACATTAGGACCAGCTTCAGTATTCATGTCACTTGATTTATACTCTGGATATTGGCAAGTGCCTATCCGCCCACAAGACAGAAAGAAAACAGCCTTTACTACCTCAGATGGACATAGATTTCAGTTTGTAGCCATGGCATTTGGTTTAAAGTGTGTCCCTGCAACGTTTCAAAACTTAATGGTTAATGTATTGGATGGATTTATTGGAGACTTTGCAATAGCGTATTTGGATGATGTACTTGTTTGGTCTAACAGCTGGGAAAGGCACTTCCACCATTTGAGCCTTGTGTTTGAATTGTTCGAACGTAATAAACTTACGTGCAAAGTAGAAAAATGTAAGTTGGGTATGAGTAGAATGGAGTTTCTAGGATATTATGTAACAGCAAACCGGACACGAACCGGAACAACAGCACATACAGGACATTTAAAACAAACCCACACCCAGATCACGTAAACAAGTCAGGAAGTTCTTTGGCTTAATTAATTGGCTAAGGGAATTTGTCCTAAAGTTTTCCGTGATCACTACACCGTTAACTACTTTGCTGTGTGAGAAACGTAAATTTGTATGGACACCACAAACTGATCAAGCATTTAAAGACATTAAAATTGCATTTCAGAACTGTAATCCGCTGTCTAGATTTATTAACCCATAGTTGTACAAACAGATGTTAGGAGGCGTTGGGGTCGTGTTTTATCAGGAGGGAATACAAGGGGAAAAACTTATCATTAGTTACCACAGTGCAAAGTTCAGGGATGCAGAACGTTAATATCACGTTAACGAACAAGAATGTTTGGCCATTGTACATGCATTGCGGAAGTACCAGCCATATTTGCTAGGAAGGCAGTTTACACTCAAAACTGACAACTAATGCCTTGTATGGTTAGAGGGAATGCATAACGGAAAAAGCAAACTTGCCCGCTGGGCGCTGCTACTGCAAGAATATGATTTCAAGGTAGAACACGTTGCGGGGAAAACCAACGAGCTTGGGGAAAACCAACGAGCTCGCGGACGCCTTGTCCAGGAATCCTTGTCCGAATCAAACGGTAGATGCGCTACCACCTTGCCATGCAATACCAACTGCAGAAACACAAACTCTCGTACAAAACATTGTTGCCACACCACCTGGCGAGATTGTTTCCTTGACTGTACATTACGTGTTAAAAGAGGTACGCATGCACAAGAAAATTCCCCAGGTGCTGCGCAACGCCAACAACACTGTGCAACACGTTACACAGAACACTGGAGGGTAGTGGACAGAGAAATACAAACCAAACCACCTGGTAATTGTGCGCGATGGCGGACATATGTACCGAAAGAGAAACGGGAACTTGTGTTAAAGTATGCACACGACAGTTTGGAGCATGGACACCCAGGATCCTAGCTACAATAAAGGAAGGTGCAGAAATTTTTCCAGGGATTCAGGGAGATGTCAGGAAATATGTACAGAACTGCATCACTTGTAACACCCGTAAGCCGTGGAGAGCAGACGGCGATGCTCCACAACAGCCAAGGCTGCCAACCTAGCCATTCAAAACAGTAGCTATCGACATCATGGGCCCGTACCCGCGTACGGAAACTGGGGGAATATTTTTTGTTGTTGCCACTGATTTGTTTACCTGTTGGACGAGGCATTTCCAGCAATGTTCGTGTGCACACAGTTGCACAAATAATGCAGAACGAGTTTTTCCCAAGGTGGGGACACCCCGAATATTTGTTTACAGACAAAACACATTTTTTAGGGTGAAAATGGAGGGAGTACTGTACCAGGTGGGGACCAGAACACCGTACTACCCCAGTATACCACCCTAGGGCTAACCCAACCGAGAGACGTAACCAAGACATCAAAATCCAATTACGTGTCCAGTTAGGCGAAGATCACACTAAGTGGGCCGGATTGATCCGGAGGTAATATTTTGCCTACGGAATAAAGTGAATTCGGCAACCGGGAAAACATCCGGCGAGATGGTGCAAGGTCGCGAACTCCATGCCCTCGGAGCACCCCACGAATACCCGCCCAGACCACATGAACAAATTGTCGAACACCAGGCACAAATACATGAAGAAGCCAGGGTGAACCAGATCAGGTATTGCAATGTGTGGGTACCGAATAGGAAGAGGCCGCCACCCAAACTTGTACCCGGGATGTACGTATACGTAAGAGAGAACCCGTTAATGGCCGGGGCGAAGAAGTACTGTGCTGGACTGGCACCTAGATGGACAGGGCCAGTGAGAGTGGTGGAAAAGGTGGGAAATTCCACGTATCTAGTGAAGTTGGGACCCAGACGTGTCACAAAACGGCACCATGACGATCTGCGAATAGCCTGACCGCCTGTAGGGAAGAGAGGCAAGGAGACAATGTTACATCCTGTACCGCAGCAAGGGCGGAGAATTTCACCAGGGAGTACACAAGGAAATGTCAACACGGACACTGAAGAGAACAACACCACTAACACGGGAACACCCAGCCAAAGTAATGAACTGTCATTTAAGGGTTTTGCACAGACAGAACACTCATCACCTAGTAGTGAGGAGATGGAAACAAGTAGTACTGCAATACCATTTCTGGGTTTTTCTGTTAATGCCTGTAATGACACATGAACCTGAGTGAATTTAAGGGGTTTCCCCAGGGTACAGCTGAATTTGGTTGTAACCAAGTGTAAATGTATATCTTGATACCACTTGTGAAGGCGAGACGCCTTGTAGAGGCTTTCCAGTTCCCGCAGGGGAGACTCTAGTTGGGCAAGAGAGTTTGAAAGGGTTTTGAGAAACTAGTAGGGCAGTGAGTGTGACGTCAAGTGTTAATAAGTCACAACACGGCACTCGTAAGAGGCGAGCCGAGTCACCACCACATACCCACATTGTTGTTCCTGCCTGCACACCCCCCACCCCCTGCAAACGCCGGAGAAACCGATGACCTCCGAGGCCATGTTTTCTTCGTCCTCAATCAGTAACAAGCCCGCCAGAGCAATGTTGCATTGTTCACACCATCTTGGTCTTCAGGGAGGGGTCGTTGGACGCCGGCTAACAGCTAGCAGCGCTAGAGCCCATGACGGCGCACATGACGCTAATGTCCTGCACGTGCGCAAAGAGGCCAATAATTTTGAACTTTCATATAAATTTTATTTTTCACTGTAAAATGTGTTGTATTGTATTTGCAGTGTTTGATATGCCTTAAAATGTTTTAAACTGTTTGTACTAATTTTAAATTATTTTGTTATAAAATTAAAAGTGCTAGCGGCACCGGGATGAAGAAGTCTTACTATTCCGGCATGAATGCCATCATAAAGAGACACTAAAATAATAGTGAAATTCATATAAGAAAATTATAGAAGTGTAAAACAATACTTAATTTAATTTTTGCCATTTTATTTTCAATAATTAAATATTTTACTTCGCGTGAATAGCACTTCCGCTTATGTGAATCCCGTAGGTGGCCATGGTAGGTCCGTGCGACGCTTGTCTATGGGTAGTCTGGCGAGGACAGCTGGCGAGGTAAGACACTGTCACGTGTGCACTACAACTTTTTTTTCACTGATTTGAGTTTTCATAGTCAATTTAGTTTACCGGTTAACCTTAGCTTGCATAGGTTTTTGCCAGATACTTTTTCCCATCATTATGCTTCCGCTTTATTAATTTCTTGCGCCCTTGTGGGATTTTTAACTTAATCGAGGAGAGGGAGGAGAAAGATGTCGGAGAGGTCATGCGACCTGTGCAACTTGAATCAGGCACCATCCGTCTATGTTTATGGCGTTTCAGTGTAACTTCTGCATTATTGCTACATGCAATTTTAAGAACTTTATTTTGATGTATGTATTTGAGGGTAATTTTTGTGTTTGAATATTTTATGGCAACATCGTGTATAACCACGTGGCCGACCTTCGCCAAACCTTTGTGTACACCATTGTTGCGTTTGAGAGCTTATTTATGTAATATCGTATGGGCAAAAATTTATTTCAGGGTTCTATGTCAGTTTTATTCAGGGTTTAATGTATTTTTCTTGTAAATTGATGCTTTTTGTACTTGACCATGGGGTCACAGTAATGTTTGATTTTATTGCCATCAGGCATGTTACAGGCCTGTAACCACTTCAATTGTAAAGTGAATAATATTCTCGGCAAGATTGAATATTTTGTCTGACTTTAATTTGCTGTTTCCACACAGAAATATTACAATTTCACGTGGTCTGCTACGAACTTCATCCAGCGGCATCCGTGCCATCTAAACTTGTTTCCACACGTGTGTGTTTATTGTGATTACTCATCTCATATCCCTTCTTGTTTCATGTATCTTTTGAGGGTTTATGCAATTCTGTAATGTGTATATGGTGCAATTATTCCCGTCCTAGCTGGCTCTGTGTATAGGCCGTCACCACACTACCCACGTGCTGAAGGGCGAGCCCTGATGAGTTTGCGCTATTGATGCAGCGTAATCACATGTGTTAATATGTATCAAGCATTTCATTTGTAATTCACTGTGTCCTGTCTTCAGGGAAAACAGTCAGTACACCCTAGCGGCTGTCGGCCCTCTTCCCTTGTGAAGGCTGTGCTTTCACGCACCTCTGTGAGATCATCCATCTAGGTGTGCGCTAGAGTCATTGCGGGCTGGGGAGTACCCAAGCGGAGTTGGCTAGTCATGACCGAGATAATAATAATTTCATTGGCACGTTGATGTGTATGCATAATAACAATAAAAGCAAGTCTACAGTGAACTCCTAGCCACATATGTTTTATGAAGTGTTTATTTCCAGTCATGTTGAGTAAATATTTTAGTATTGCCTACGTGTTTGTAAGTACGCTCGGGTGAGATGGACACACAGAACCCACAGCATCCCTGAGAACCCTGAGTCTCAATAGTGCGGTGATTGGGAAGCACCGCTGGTGCCCAAATTACCAGTAAGTATTTGTGTCATTGTTCGTCTCATGTCTCACCAGATGGCGTCAATACGTAAATTATATTCGTGTCACTTCATTGTGGAAGGCAGTTAGGAAAATGGCAGAATGAGCAGTTCTAACGATGTGCCAATTAATATTACATTTCACTCAAGAATACGCACTACAATGGTACCTATAACCAACTATGTTTGGTAAGAGCAAATAAAAAATGATTAACTACCGATTAAATATTCGGACAACACCATATGATATTCATATAATAAACACAATGAGAAAAAAGTGCACGCACAAAGGCCTTCACGGGGCTAGAAACTGGAAAATATTCATGGCTAGCCATTGGCTGGAAGCGTTTACTGTTCGTATGTGTCGACATACTCTGTCATAAATACTAAACATGTTTTTAAAGTCCCGTTACTAATTTAATATTGCTTTAGGAACATAATTTAAACCATAAATGTTGTAAGTATAATTAAGATTTTAAATTACAACTTTTAGTTCAGAGTGCTATTTTTTTCAAAGCCATCATCAAAATAGCCAACCTAACAACACGGATCCTGCAGCAGTTCGTCAGCTGATACCATACTCTAGGAGCGAGAGCATTTACTGTATGCTTAATGTGTAGGTTGGTCACATTGTCTGTAAAATTTGAGACCACTTATATGAAATGGACAATATAAACATCAAAAGCAGCTGACAGTGTGAGAAGGCCGTCTTAATACTTTATTCCTGTAATCCTGTCCCTGGACCATAGGTCCACCAGAAATGCTGGCTTCTGTCAGTTTCAGTACATTTTATTTCACCAAAAGTCTCGCCTGCGGATCTCTTCTTTAGTAAGCCCATGTGGCCTAACATGAACACTGACTTTACAAACACATTTTAGCTAAATTGTGGTACATTTTCCAGATCATTACTTAAAATATCCAGGGACCTCCTTTCAATCCAACTGGCTTACATGGTGGCAGCTTTAAGAAGAAGGATTTTGGGGCCTTCACACCCACGCTAAAACGGGAATGCAGGAAGTCCGAACCCACATTGTTATCAGCGCAACCTGGATTGGCTTATAACGAGATTTGAAATGAGCTCCCTTAAACCTAGGAGATACACAGAATACCTTCCGAAAACAGTTGTGAAATTAAGTATTATTAGAACAACTTATAATTACAAATTTTGTCAAAGAAAAATACAATATTTTAAGGTGGAAAATAATGATAAGAAGTTGAAGGTTATGTTCAAGTGTTCATAGACATATGCAGGATTTACAACGACCCGTCGCGTCCGTCCGTCAATCATGTGACCAACAGCCAATCAGAAGTGGCCAAAAGTTCTATCCGTCTGTCGAAACCTTGGCAAGCTTTAACTTTTTACGGAGAAACGGATGAAATTACAGCCTTCTAAACTTGCATGTTTTGTTACTCGTTCATCCCGAGTTCTTTACAAGGCTGTGTAGTGTGTGCTGTGTTTGGTTTTGGCTGTTGTTTGTTTTCATATGTTTGTATATGTAACTGTAAAATTAAATTATGTTACTTTTTTCCTAAAGATTTATTGATGATTGCATTTGGAAACACGAGCTCCTTTTGTGCAATAGTAATGATAGTAAATTTATGCTTTATAGGCTATTAAATAATTTTTTACAGTGATTAATTTCCGTTACGTACGTGTATGGTTGTTTTAGGTTCTTATAAATATAATACCGCAAAATATTTTCACTTTTTATGGAGAATTTTTTCCTATTTTTAAATAGTTTTGTTATATTAGTTTGCAGCAATGAACATACGACGGATGTACAAAGTTTGGTTGTAAATCGCTCAGTTGGGAGAGGGACGGATGTGACAGGCTGTTGGAAATCCTGCCTTACGTGTAAAATAACAGTTTTAAATGTCTCCAAACGTGATATAAAGTTTCTTATAGTAAATATGATGATTCTGTAGCACAGTTAATACGGAAAAATCAGTCATGAAAACACAAATATTTTGTCTCATAAAAATATACTATCACTGATTAAAGTTACATGCAGGCTAGTCAATGACAGAAAGACAGTTGAAGGTCTTGCATGTAGAGGCAATGTGGCAAGTGGTGAGTCAGCGAGAGTTGACCATAGAAGTCACATTTCAAGACCTTAAATGTGCAAAATAGCAGCAAGCAGGCAGGGCCGTAAATCTACAGGTTTCTTTTTTTCATCTCCATTGTTGAGTGAGTGAAGAGATTAAGGCTGCTCTTAATAGGGAGGTTTTGAGAACCTATGAGGGTGAAGCGAGGTGAGTATGGAGCACCGCTTGAATGGCAGGGGAAATGGGAGATGCCTGAGAAAACCAGCCGATCAGCAGCATCATCCAGCATGATTCCCACATCCAAAAATCTGAGGTGGTGACCCCGTCGGGAATCAAATCCTGTTCACCTTAATGGGAGGAGAGTATTCTAACCATGACACCACCATGGCCCCATCTGCATTATTCAAGTTTTTTGTAATCTAAAGCCTAGTACACATTGGCATCTTTCATGAACAAGAAAGTAAATCTAAAGGTGAACAAGAAATTGAACATCAAAGTGCCTACTAGCTAGTATGCACGGAATTGTGTGATCCATACACACGACACTAGCTGATGGGCAGGGAAATGGATGGTTGATGTCGACTATTATTATTTTGAAGCAGTTTATGTGGTTGTAATTTGTGCACTATCAATAGCATCTGCCATAAAAAGGAATAAAATATTTATTCAAATCAGACATATTTCATGCACTAAATATATATAAATATAGGAAATGTTATTCACTCACAGAAAAAAAACCCTCTCTATTTTTTTTAATTCATACACATAATTATTGATGACATTGGGACTGTTAAACATTTTATCATATTAAAAACATTAACATGTCTGCTTATTACCACTATCAACAAAATATGTATTTTGTTTACATTCGACTTGGCGCATACCTGCATGCTGCATAACGCGCTTACACTCTCTTCTTGTGACTTCGCCCCATCATGTGAAATGTACGGGCCACCCAGAACCCGGCGTGTAATCGCCACCCTCGTGAATAAATAAAATATCTTTGGCGAACCACTACCCTACATTTAGCTGTGGAAGAAGTTCCTGCAACAACACGAGATAGCAGCACCTCTGCTGCCCTGTGATGTCACATCTCGTCAGCTTCAGGATGAGGTGTTTAAATTTGTTGTCACCTCTTTGCAGGGAGATAAGAAATGAGTGGCGCTACCGCAACCCTGATAAACCTACCCCTATGCTGGAAGGCTACTCTACCTCGCACCTTCGGAAGATTGCTGATCACAGTGTTTTTCACTATATAAGGAAGTCAGAGAGCACTCCCAGGCAGATACGCTGGGCTCACTGGCCGCGTAGATCAGTGAGCACTCCCTGGTGTGCGAAAGACCTCTCTCTCCTCTCGTCAGCTTGCGACACTGCTTTAACCTCTCCCACAACGTGCAACACTGCTTCAACCACTTCTGCAGACTGAGAAGACTGCATCATCGCTGCAGCTTGAAGAAGGCTTGTCTACAACTGCATCAGCAGACCGCAAGGATGACTCGACTCCAGAGGTAGCCCGATGTCCTATACCCTGCAACCCCTTACCCCAGTCAAATTCTTGACTCCGCTGTAACAGGTTGTAGCGACGTAATTACCCTTCTGGACAAGCCCCCGTAGTTGAGGAGACGCTGTAAAGAGCGTATATTATGTAAATAAATTTTTTTATTCTTATTACCAGGCTCACCTTCACCTGTTTTTCTCATGTAACTCTTTCCTAGTAACATAATAAATATTACGTGAAATTTGAATTATTTTGTTTACCGTCATTTCAACATTAGTTCCTCGTTCATTAATTGTTTTTAATATTTTATGTCAGTAAACCTTGCGACATGTGCAATAGAAAAACCCCACTGAGGAATGGTCGTGAAGTGCGGCAAACTCCACAGGAGATGGAGCTTGCAGAAAGCTTAGAGGCTGCATAAGACAAGCCACAGCTCCTGGGTTTCCAGTGTATCCTCGCCTGCCCCCAGTGGCATCCTAATACCGGACTGCAAATCTATAAGTCAGGGCCTTGGGTGTGACTGACCAAAACACGCCCCTAAGTACTGTTATCTGCGGAAAGGTGAGAAGGCTAGTTCAATGCTAAGCAAGATGGGTGGACGTAAATGCAGTGCTTAGCACAGAGAACGCAGAGCTTTACAAAGAACACTAAACACCCCGGCCAACGTTGAAGTCTCAAGTGAGGTCTCCCCCCCCCCCCCCCCCCCAGTGCAGAATCCGAGGTGGTACCTAAGCCGCTCTCTTCATTCATCCCCCTAGATCATTGGTTGACTTTAGATACTTATTGAGGTGCTTGTTGGCCGGACTATGATCCAGACCGGATATGCCTCCTTCGACTGGAAAACCCACCACTGGCGTTACTCCACCTAAGGTAGTCTTGCCAAAGGATGATTACAATACGTGTCTTATAAAGTTGGCTTCGAGGAAGACGGTCCGGGTTTGACTCCTGCCAAGGTAGTCCCCAAGCCTCACGTGGTTCCTTCCCCTGCGAACTACGTTCCCACACGTCGGCCTGCGCGACCCCTGCGAATAGCCCCAATCTCCCCAGTCAGATCACCCACCCCCCACCAACACAATCGTTTAAACCCCATTCGCCTCTCATACACCCCGGGACAAATGGCGTCCCGCCTCTTGGCGATCTTAGTAGTGAGGAAGATTGAACACCCTGGAAGGGAAACAATCTTGATTCACCTCACTCTGAGGTTTGATTCCTCTCTCTTCTGATGATATCCTCCCACTAAGCGGCCTCCCACAGAATCTATCACAACCTGCCGGGCCAGTATAATCTCTAACAAGCCGCTGTAAGACCACTTGAGGAACTTGGGAGGGTAGTCAGCACCTTAACAACTATCCCACGAGATAGCAGTGTGCATCATACTTGTACAAGAAAGATGGCAAGAAATAGGATCGTCCCTATATGGAGCTAAATAGTATAAAAGCTCTTCTGTGCTAGTTACTAGTATACTCTGCGTCCGTTCACACTATACAAGTCAGGGTGTACAAGAATGTGCTCACTTTCTTGTACAAGAAAGATGCCCGTGTATATTAGGCTTTAGATTAGCCTAGTCCAAATTAACGAGAATAATTGAGTGTTTTGATAATGTGTATAAAATATTAAAATTGGTCATTGACCAATATCAATTTTTAAAATATATCGGAGGAAACATTTGTTTATGAGCTAGAAATATTAATTTATTTCAATGCTTAGCTCCATTCAAATGATAATATTGGTTCGCTGTCTCAGTTTATGTGATTGTTGTTCCATGGGGAACTACACTAATTAGTTCTGCCAGTGATTTTTGTATAATTTCAAATTCCACTTTGGAAATTGTATGTTAATTAGCATTTGTGCATAATCTTTGAGCATTTATATCAAATCTTTCCAAATGCAATTAACTCACCTACAGCAGGTTTTTTTTTTACATAATGACACCACAGCTATGTTGATTTTCTGTATCAAGTTCTTCTTTTAGAATTGACCTTTAACAGTTTTAAAGCTATATTATGACATTGTTTTATGCATACAAGTTGTTTAACTTCTTGTTATAATTAAACTTATTAATGTCAATAATGCTGCCAATTGTGATTTAACAATTTTCTATTTCTTATGCTGAATTAATTAATTAATTTTTTTCTTCTTTTTTTTTTCCTTTTTTTTTTTCAGTTCTTCGCTAACTGAAACTTTATTTAATGAAAAAGATGGCCATAGAGATAAAAAGCATAAATTAGACATTAAAACTGAGTTCGGGAAAATGAAGAAACAAAAATTGGGCAACCTTGTTACAATATTAGATAAAATACCCAAAAGAGATGAAAAGAAATTAGCAAAAATAAAAAAGAAAAAGAAATTAAAAAGAAATGTTAAACAAGAGGCAATCATTACTAAACCAAAGAAGAACAAAAGGGAAAAGGGAAAAACTAGTTCAGATACTAAAGTTGAAAACAAAATCAAGAAGGAAAAAAGAAAAAATGTCAACGTTAGAAGTAGAAAAAAGAGAGTGGGAGTAAAACACTATAATGCACCAGGCAATGTCCCGGGGGAAATAGTTGTAGAAGAAACGTACAGTGCACTGGAAACTACCACAAATGAAGGTATTTCAGATGAGCATCCTGACGGTGAAGAGGCGACTGTCGTAGACATGGATACGACAAGTTCACCAGTAGTTGTGAAGAGAGAGCATGGAAACTCTCTCACACACCACATGATGCAAGACTGCAAAGAGAACACTAATGCACAAGCCGACAACTTCAATGAGGAGTTCACCTCTGTTTTGTCGTGTTTCCGTAAGGATCAAAAGAACAGCGAAGTCATTTTAGAGATTTGTAAAATGACTATCGATGACAAAACATTTCCACTCACTCAGGACAAATTGAGTTCTGTTACTAAAGCCAAAAGACCTAAGGTGGTTGCAGTTAAAAGTGCAACTAAATCAAAGAGATGCAGGGCAGTGATAGCTAAAAGTGATAGAAGCGCTAGTGAAGCAGAGAAATTGAAACGGGAGATAGTTACAGACGAAAGTGCACCTTTTGAACTTCACGGTTTACCGAGTCATGAGTGTATAGCGACAATGAGACATCCCAGTGAGGTGTGCGTGCAAGGGAAGGTGAAAATAACTGTTTTAAAGGGGATGGTTGAAGTTCTAGGATTCACGCTTACAGCAGAGAACAGCGAGAATGGTCTGTGCGTCTTCTGCCCGCAGAGGTGCATGCCTTTGAGCATAACATCACGCAAGTTGCCAGAAGATGCTCAGAATACCAGTTACATCAAGAAGCTGGAGGCCCTGAAAGGAAGTTATGCCAAACTGCTTAATAGATGCCATGCCAGTGACTGTGTGCTGCTGCTGTTGCCAGATACATCCAGCATCCTCACAAAATTCCTGAACATCCACTTCCCCATCAGGTTATTCCCTAAAGTGTGGTCTAACAAAGGCAGGAAGTTCCACAAGGAAGAAAACAGACTACAATGCCAGTTCACATTACCTGACAATGATGTGGAAATGGGTAGTTTAACAAGAAAGGATGAGTGGGAACAAGCAATTTCAGATATGTCGATCTTTGCTGATGGTTCAAAGACCGGTATGTACAGGCATTATTTATTATATCTCACTTTAAATTCTAAATATAAACAAGGTAAACATGTTGAAGTTAATATGGCTATTAGTTTTTATGTACTCTGGGTTTTTGTAATGTTTAGTATTTTTATGTCAAGTATCTAGAGTTATGCTTTGTGTTCATTTTCTCACTGACATAATTGAAATAGTCTCTGCAGGTTTTCCAAGCATTTATTTCTTGAAATCATAAACAAAACCTGCAAGACAGATAGTCATAATTTATCTAGCCACACAGGCTTTTCTGTGTTTTATCTGTCCACCCGGCAGAAAAAAAATCATGACATATTGTTGCATGCACTTCCATCACTTGTTATTGACCAGGATGATATTCCAAACCGTTACTCTGTAAATAAATCTTACTGTCCTAAAACACGCTGTGCATCGTGCTAGGATAATACTTTTACATGCACTATTTTGGCAAGTAAGAAAGGGTGAACCTGAAAAATGGTGGGAGTTAATTTTTATATAAGTATATTATATTGGAATAAATATTATATTGTTACAATTTCTCTCTCTAGAAATTAAGTGGGTTATATCAAGATTGTTAAGGGATGGAGGTCTTAATCAAATAAAAGAATTAATTATAATTTCCTTATTTTATTTACAGTAACTACAGCAAAATTCTCTGAAATCAAACTCGCACAATAAATTGAAATCACTTGCTGTTCACAATTGACACCAATTAATAAAATTTATAATTACGACAAAGAAATCAATGAAATTAAATAATTAAAGATCAGTGCCAATAGACAGTGTATCAACCTATTCAATTATTTTATAATTTATGTGTCCATATTTGACAGTTCGAATATTTATAATATAATCAGTATTACACTTCCATTCAGTCCCACCTCAGTTCAGGCCATGTCCCGTCAGTCGCAATGTTCTAGAGTCCTTCAAGCGCCCTTATGCACAGTAGGCTTCACTCGTCGATTTCACACTCTCGTCCATTCAAGCCATGATCACCTCACTCGCAGTTGTCCCACAATCTCCAGTCGTCGTCCACACTTATCTTCGCTTGTGCACACTCGGCCAGGCGGCCTCCAGCAAAGACTGCCGGCCGCTGGGTTGCGGCAGTATATATAGTGTCTTAGGCCACCACCTAGAATCTTCCCCAACTCGCGTGATGCGTCACGGAGGGCTGAGGTGCTAGCCAGTCTCACCAGAACATTCTTGCGTCGTTTCTAAACATATCGGAAACTCTAGCATGCGAGAGGAGGTCTGTGATGCCAGTAAGTTTCGCCGCTGTCGGCATTCATGGGATTCCCAGAAGGGGGGGGGGTCTGGAGGCCGCGAGCGCATCATTCCAAGAAGAGGGAGGGCGAGGTGGGTCTCCAATTATAGCGTGGGGCAGCTGAGTCAGCGCCAGCTGCAGCACATAACAATATTAATATAATATTACAATAAATATTATTAATTGTTTTATACTAATATGTGACAGGAGTTAATTTTTATATAAATACTAGCTGATCCCGGCGAACGTTGTTCCGTCTCTTTCCCGTTCTATTTTACCTTCTCAATGCATCCTATCTATTACGTCTGGTACATCGACCAATGTTTGAGTGTGGTATCACTGGCATTTTTCTCTGTTAGATCAAGAAACATTTCCTGCAAGTATGAGCAAAATCGGCCAATAAATATAGGTTAGACTCCAGCCCCACCTATCGGAATGAAGCATAACTAAAAACTTTACTCGCCATCTCAATTGCATTTGGTGTGAATATGGTCTCAATTGGTCCAGTTGTTTGTCAGTGAAGATGCGGTTTAATCACGCACAATGGATTTTATATATAAAGATTATATTTATATATATATAATATAAAAAATCTGTATCTTCATTACACAAAGATGTAGATTCACAATCACGAATACTCACAGCAACACTTTTACTATTGTCACTGCTAGGCTGGCTGGGTCTGGTTTACAGTCAGTTATAAGTACTGCACACTTGTCTTCACTGCAGAAATATTTACACTCACTATCACTAGCATTATCGTCACAATTTTCAATACATTTAGATTTTCTTTGAAAGAAATTGGTTACCTGTTGCTGTTAGTTTATGATTATTATCTACGTGAAAGAAGGTACACGTTAAGTAGAGGAAAAACAAACTGGTGTAGTGCAAAGCACGGGGTACACGGTCAGTGTTTTCTACTTAATTATTCTGTGCCTAATGTAGTATTCCTTTTGAGAACCTGACCCTCACAGCAGATTATTAGGGGGTCATGACCCCTCTGACCCACTGGTTCTGCCACCCCTACTGTGTGCCATGAAATTGAACAAGAACAGTGTGGAGATTGATTAGTGTGCAACTACAGTGAGATGAGATAATGCTTACAAAGCACTCAAGCGACAGAACTAAGCACTTTAAATCAGACACAAATAAGCTACCAGAATAACAACAGGAACTAAATACTAATACATTATACACTGGAATGTAGTATTAATGTGTCAAACTGTGTGATAATAACCGTTGAATAAAAAGAATTAATTGAAACCTGAGTTTACTTGCTTTGAAAGTACCACTATCCTTATAAAAGTTAAATTAATGAGGTAGTTAAAATTAAACGTAAATTTTCTCAAACCATAACTTATGTTAATGGATAATTCAAAGTTTGTATCAACTTAATACAAACGCTTAATAGAATCCACAAATAAAGTGTTCTTCCAAATTTCAAAATTACTTTAAATCTTTTACTTGAAAATGTTCTTTTAATAAAAACTATCAATTCCCTTTAAATTTCAGCTTTTTAATGAAATGCTATCCCGTTAACGTCAGTCTGTATAATGCAGGTCTCAAGACTATGCGTTACCATGAAAACTTGTACAGTTAATTAGGAGAATTACTTCAAACTATTGAGTGTCAAGTTGAACAAAATACTGGCAACTAGCCCTTGCAGCAGAGCACAGAAAGTGAAGTGAGGTCACTTTTGCAAAGTGGTGTCATCATACCCGAATATGTCCAGCCCTGTGATCTCTTATTAATGTTTTGTAGCTGCCTACCATACATATTGGCTCTTGGTGGGTTAACTAATTACAAAACGATAGGATGGTACGGGGGATTTTCGGATGTTAAGCACCAGCGAGTGAAGCAACGTTCGCTACTTTTGAACTCCCCATTAAGAAGATGACCTTACAGCAAGGCTACTTAATAATATAATGTAACCATCACCCTTGATTAGGCTACTGCCCGGAGGTCAACTCATTCACCTCTCCCCAACTAAACTCCCCTTCCCTCTCTCTTTCTAAACTTTCCAACCCCCCTCTCACAGATACCAATTCCTTCCGCAACACATTACACTCCCTCACAGACCTCACAAGCACAAGCAACCTCCCTCTCTACCTGTTTTTTCCTCCTGAGGTCTCCCTACAGTATAATCCCTAGATACTTATATTCTGCTGATTCTTCTATCTCTTGTCCCTCCCATCTGTACATGTCCCTGCTTATCATCTTCTTCCTTGTGAACCTCACTACCTTAGTTTTTCTTACATTTATCTTCATTTTATTTTTTCTGGTCCGCCACCATATCTTATCAATGTCCGCCTGCAAATTTCCGCCCCCTTCTCCCACCTCAGCATATACAACTCAATCGTCTGCAAACAATCTGATTTTTCCCCTAATCCCCAAACCCATGTCATTTACCATTATGGTAAATAACAAAGGACCCAGCACGCTTCCCTGTGGTACCCCTGACGTAACCTCCTCTTCCTCCGATATTGCCTCCCCCACTTTCACCCTCTACCTTCGCCCCCTGAGAAAGTCCCCTATCCATTCCACTACCCTCCTGTCTGGTATCAGCGCCTCCACTTTCCTCATCAATGTCCCATGGGGCACCTTATCAAATGCCTTCTCAAAATCTATGAAACAGGCATCCATCTGCTTCCCCTCATCAACTACCTGCACCAGATCCTCTAATAACCTAGTTTACTGAAGTTATACGAAACTGATAATGATGGTTAAAATGCTGGATGACAAAAGCTAGAGTTTGCTGGTTCGAGTCCAGTCTTCAGCATTAGAATTAAATTAAAATAGTCAAATAGTGTGCAAGAAATGTTTAGTGTAGTATCGTAATCATGTAATAATATTTGTAATAACTCGGAAGTTTAGTAAAATGGGACTAATTTTAATTATATAATAGAAATATGTGGTGGAACATTTTTTCTATCATAACAATTTTATTATTCAAAATTTAATATCTAATTCTTAGTAAAGTATGATCCTTTAAAAATATAAACAGTTAAATGTTAATTAGTAGTTGTGACACAAACGTAATTTATTTCAATCTTATTAGTAGGGGCTATCCTGTTTCTGCTGAATGAACTAAACAAAATGGGAGTGTACTCCCAAATATGAAATATCTGTATAAGAATATACGTTTTGGCTAGTTTATGACACTTTGTCAGATACTGTCACATAACATATATTTTTAAAAAATGAAATAGTATGTAGGTGTTGTTAGTAGTTTATTAATATAAGTGTTTAAAATTAGTATAATGTTTGTTTTAATATTACAGATAAATTTCTGAATGTATTACTGATAATGTTACAGAGTGAATTGTATTTGGTTGGAACTCCACATTTTTTATTGTGACCATCTCTAACATGTTATGCTATCTCTAATTGTCATATTATTTTGAAGATTGTAAATTTTGGAGACTATAGGTTCCCAGATAATTCGCCAGATGTTCATTAAGTAGATACAGCTTTTCTCTACGTCTTAGTTCTTTCAAGACCTAGTTGTTGAGAGCTGCTCAAATGTCTCCACTTTATTTACTTCTTAGCATTACTTCATTTCAAGTTGTCGCCAGCAAACCAAAATCCACAACAGCAAACTGTCAGTATGACCACAGCACTGGGATGGGACATAACATTGCTGTATAATATACATGCTGGTTTCCTTACTTTTGTTCATAGATTTTTTTCAATGCTGCTGAAATACTGTAATCACTTTGAAAAGTATTTACAGGAAAGTCCAAATTGTAAAATGCATGTATGAATTTATCATTTGATTACAGTCTGAAACTGTTGAAAATTCTCTCCACCTTATGTGCCCATGGCAGCACAGCAAACAACTTTGTGGCCGGTTATATACAAGACGTTTTGAGCTTTCAAAACATGAAATGAGCATCTTGTTGGTGAAATCTTACCCAACATGTATGTGATAAGTCTGCCTGTTATAGCCATGTGCAATATGAAAAAAATTACACCATTATAAATTTACTAAGTGTTGCATAAGCATCAGAAAACCATGAAAGAGCCTTTTGATTTTCATAGACTATGTTTATTAGACATTACTGAAGGAAGTAGTGTTTTGTTCTAATGAGTTAATCAGTATTAAGGCCACCTCTGCATTGTATTACACGCTACACTATCTTGGGCATCAAACTCTATTTATTAGTGGTGTCCTGAAACATTTTCAAAGTATAATTTGCTTTGTCTGAAGGTCCAACTTTTACTGTAACATTGTGCGTGTAATTTAAACATTATATAAATTTTCACTGGGTGACAAATGTAATGATGTAGTAGATCAAATTAAAAGTGCAGCTGTAAAACACTGCACCCACATCTGAGTGGAGCCAAGTTCGTTCCCTGGTCGAAACATTATGGTTTTCCAATTCATACTGGTGAGTGCTGGGATAATCGGTTAACACCGGCCTTTGTCAACTTCATCCCCATTTTCGATAGACCGAACAAAAAAAAAATTGAATATAAACTGCTCAAGTGGTGGTGTTTTGTGGTTTGCGTAAACAAATTGTTTGTTTTATTCATAATTCTTGAGTGAAGAGACAACTTTTATAAATGCGTAGTTTAAAAGTGATTATGGGCCTCCGCCTCTTCATCGCCTCTACACAATTACATCTGACTCTTAAGCATTAGCATGTAGTCCATTCGTTATTATTTCCAACTTTGCCTCTTCTGGCTGTTCCTCCACCTCGTACAAATAAAGCTGAACTAAGTTGAGAAAATTTTACCAAATGGACAGTGCACACTCAGTTTAATAATATTTTCGTTAGAGCTAATTCTTACTAAGCATTGTAGGCTATTCACTGTAAAGTGAGCACTTTTGAAAGCTCTTTCATTTGGATTAATATTCAATAAATATATTTTATTTTAGCTTTAGACGTTAACCTCCGAATATGGTGGAATATACACACTGTGTTTATTACTTACATGGTAATACATATATTGGTTAAATAAAAAAAATGGGCCAAAGGGAAAAGGAACTAGGGCTTCAAAAGTGCTCACTTTACCGTGAACAGCCTATACCAACATGTATATTTTCTCTCTGCTTTTATTTATCTTAATTGTCAATTGAATATTTTAATTTATAGATAAATAAATGAAATTTAAATTTAATAAAAATAGGATACTTTTATGTTAAGAGAAGTACAAAATTCTTTGTGATACATGACATATTTAGCAAATAATAAAACATCTTATAAAAAGGGTGGTTATTAAAAAGTTTAATTTTTAAAAAATGTAGATACAGCGACTAGACTATAACCATGTGCCTAGTAACTAGGGCTGTGTTCTAGTTTATAAATTAATAATGTACTTATTTGTGATTTTGTTATTATGGTTAACTTGAAACATTGTTGATAGTCACCTGTTTTTAAATAATTTGTCGTTATGGTGTGGGCATTTTTTTTATTCCCGAGGCAGTTGTGCTGGGAGGGAAAGGTGTTGGCAAGTCAACGTTCCTGCGTTACTTGGCCAACTCCTGCGTCTCGAAACACGGCTCAGTGCTGTGGCTGGACTTTGACCCTGGCCAGGCAGAGTTCACGGTGCCGGGCTGCATGTCTGCTGTGCTGGTGAAAGAACCTCTGCTAGGCCCCAACTTCACGCACATCTCTACCCCACTGAGGTAAGTGGGGGCTTGCCGTATATTTCTCCACATCATTAAAATAAATTTATCTTAGAGAAAAACTTGGTTTGTAAAATAATAGCATAGTACGTGCACGTACATGTGATAACACACATGTGGTTTCCTTTTATGCTGTAAGTTATTGGGGTGTAGAAAGTACAACTCAGAACCAAAAATTCTTCATTATAACTTGTGTAAAATGATATGCCTACTTTCAGCAGTTAATAGTAAATATGTACTGGGTCATTCTATATGAAATCATCAAATAAAAAAAAAAATTGAAGCTGCACCATTTTAATTTGGATAAAATTTCTTCCTATGTTACCCTTTCTCAAGGTGAAATAAAACATTAATTTAGATTTTTACTTACAAGTGATTGATGGCACAGCCATTTTTCATACACACTGCAAGCAAATTTCACAAATTTTGGAGGTTTACGCAACCAGCCATAATTTTTTTAATAGGTCTCCTATTGTGGAGTTTTTAGTGTACTGTATTTTAAAAGCTTACATAAGATACTATTACACTGTATATTTATATAATAAAATACATTTTGTACTTTCAATGTGGCAGCCATCTGCTTTCAGCATTCAGATGCCTATTTAACCCCACTTCATACCCCACCCTGCTTCACCAAGGTTGCATTTAGAGATGTGATATTTTGTGCGTTTGGTGTCTACATGTAGAATAGCGTGCAATATCAAAGTTATCGCGGTTGAAGACTTCCTTCCTAGGAAACAAATAGTTACTTATAAGTAATGAGCCTACTTTCCTCGACATGGGTGCAAATAAATTTTAGTGAAGTTATCGTGTTGGCCTCATTGAGAACTTACAAACAGAAGTTACATACTTCATACACTTACATTGAGTTGCGGCTAGCCTCAGTGTAGTAGAGCATAAGTAGTTCGCTTGGTTGAAATAGAAATAAAAACAGAAAACGTCCATGTTGGATTCTACTCAAATTATTTTTTTGAAGGTCGAAAACAGTACAATTACGTCAGTCTGGCATCTCTCGACACTTCTTCCTGGTTATCTACTCACAGGTACATAGTCAAAGTAACAGTTACTACAGTGTCGCTCGGTTGATACTTTAAGAAAAAGTCACTACAGTTGTTGTACAATCAATATCACTCGCTACATGTCTACCCGGTGGTTGTACTATTAAGAAAAAAAGGTATCAGATTGACCCAACTGACATACTGACTCAGTGGCACTACTATTCATTATTAACGATTCCTGGGATCATTGCCCGCGACTCGGCGTGTGCAGCTGCCTCCCCATCACAATACAAATCTAAAAATACTCATTTGGCCAGGGCTCGCAACCGCCTATCGGCTGATCATTACATCATGGCACTGCGTGGAACTACAAAAATGCTGATGGCATGGGAATCAGGAAAAAAACTTAATCTCAAAAGTTGGTCACCTCGTTCTGAAGCCTTAGAATTCGAAAGAGCCACATAGTACAGATAAACTTGTAATACAGCCTCACATTTAAACTGATAAAGCCCTTACTTCTAAGCCATGGCATGAAAGGAAAAGTTTGGACAATTACACTCACTGACAATTGAAACTGGGGAATTTAACAAAAAGTGAACTTGAAAAACAATTTTAAAAGTGATCAAAATATGTATAAACGCAATGCTACAAAGTTCTTAAAAGCTTAAATGGTAGGTAGACGTTGACGTCTTATTGACAGCAATATCATTAGAGATGAAACTTGAAACATGTGAAACAATACAAAGACAATTAAAATACATGAGTGACTTACCCGGGGTTCAAATTCAGAAAAACTAATAAATGTAGTCTCATTTTGCTCTCTATGTTTTTAACTCCTTCCATTTTCCAATCCCAGGTAATTTTATTATGTTCGCTAATACTTGTCTCTACCATCCAATTTTCACTCTTTTCTCCTATTCCTCCTTTTACGATAGTTATGTCTATATGTGTAAATTGATCCTTCTTCATTCATAGCACTCAAATTCCTTCTATTAATTAATTCTTCAACTTCCTATCCTCTCCTATCTCTATTTTGCGGATGCCATTTCGGTGACGTAGCATTAAAATCTCCTACCACAACTATATAAACTTCTTTCTCATTCTCCATTGCTTTGTCAATCATTTTTAAATTAGTTTTTATATATTTACGTGGTGGTCAATAGTTATTATTTATTATTATTGTATCTCTCTCTTGTATTTTACCTTTATCATTACTACTTCTTTGTTTTATATTGATTTAGCTGTGTACATTGTAAAGTGTTATGACATAATATTACAGTTAAAATTCTTACACCTGTTTGACAATAAAATACTTTATATTCCAATTTTTATCCATATTTACTATGACATTCTTATAACTACGTATATGGTTCTTGTAACAATACTAGTTCATTTCTCTGATTTATAACTTCTTCTATTAAATCTATCGTATTAACCCGTGACTGCTGCAAATTTTGCTGAATGACTTCTACCCTTCTTGTATACCCAGTCCCCATAATTTATTTCTCTTCTTAACCGTTCTTTGGCATTTTTGAAACATGGGCAGTTGATGTCCGTTGCCTTATGTTTTGTGCTTTGACCTTCATTTTTGGCTCTTATGCAATTAACACATGTTTAATTATTTTTTCTACAATCTCATTCACTATATCCTGTCTCCATACATTTACCACACACACACTATCCTTCTCTCGACACCACTTTTGTGTATGTCCATATCTCATAAATTTTGTACATTTGCATAGGCGTAATAAACTATTTAGCGTGATGGACCCTCCAATCACAATATATCTTCTGATTTGGTTCAACTTTCTTCCAAATCCTTGGGCCAGTCTGTTCTTTCACCGCACTCCTGGTGCTGAAGGAATCATCAGTAACAAACTTGCTTTACCTCCTGGTGTGCGGGGGCTCTCTTCTGCCATCCAGGTCTTTCAGATCTTTGCCCAAGCCTTCATAGACATCTCTGCACCTTGCAGGCGACGTTCAGAAGCTCCCTTTGTTTAAGTTGTCAAACATTTAACACTTCCATTCCCTTCATGACAACACATGGCGTTAGTTAAGTCGAGTTTTTAATAACCACTTAGCCTTCCTACCTTGCCAGTTTGGAACCATGTCGTCTTCACCTGTTTACCATAGCGAGCTTCCGTTCAACTTTTGTTTCATAGGAGGCAGTACAAACTACCGCATTTATTTCCTTTCAGGAGTAATCACGTTTTTATCCAATTTAAGAATAGTGTTACGGGCTGCAGCTGGCACCGGCTGTGAGCTCCCATTATGCGTCGTCCTTCCCCTCACCAGGCTGACATGCTTGTCACCTCGTTGCTGCTCCCCTCCCCTTCTGGGGAAGCCTGGGAATGATTGACAGCGGCGAGACATGGCTGGTCTTACTGCCCCTCCTCCTCTCTCTGCTGAGGAGCCGACAAACATACAGGCGGCGCAAGAATATTCAGGGAATTAGGACACTCTGTGCAATTAGGGAATTAGCAAAATTTCTGGACCCTTTCAATACTGCAGTGGTTCAGGAGTCTTTGGCAAAGGCTATCTAGCCGAGTGTATTAATGGACAAGAGAGCGTGAAATCCGACGAGTGAAGCCTACTGTGGATGAGGACGCTCTGAGAACTCTAGAACATTGCGAACTGGCAGGACATGGACTAACTTTGGTGGGACTGAGTGGACATGTAATACGGATTTGAATGTAAATACTGGCATTGTCAAGTATGGACATACAATTTATAATTTAATTGAATAGGTTTTGATACACTGTCTGTTGGGACTGAATTTTAATTATTTAATTTCATTACTTTATTTGAGGTAATTATAAATTCTATTAATTGAAGTCATTAATTGTAAACAGTTAGTGATAATTTATTGTGTAATGTTGAGTCGAGAGAATGTTGTTTGTAGTTATTGTAAATAAAATTAGGAAACTATAATTAACTCTTTTATTTAATTAAAACTTCCATCCCTTAACAATTTTGGTTTTGCCCACTGAATTTTGAGAGAGAAATTTTAACAATATTATTCCCAGCATAGCTTGTACCCTTCCTAGTAGACACCAGGTCCGCGAAGGGACAGCAGGAGACCGCAGAATATTTTCCAAACCTAGTGCAGGACGAGTTCCCCTTCAGGGATACTCGTACGTCAGAACACACGTATTAGACGGCCACCTGTTCTATACACCCCATTGGATAGAAAGGTAGAGCCACAACCACTAGGAATTCCAATCTCTTGGCAGGTAGACAGTCAGTCCAGGTTTCAGTGGCGTGTAGTGAGTTTTTTTTTTACAGGATAAGCAATGTAATAGCTCCACATATTTGAGTGTTTTTGATAACATTTGCTAGCTCTGGGCTGTGGTTCCATTTTCAATTTCTACTAACAAACGCAACTTCCAACTTTGCTTACCCTCCACATGTATTTACCATTTTAAAATACGTAACATTAGTTATAAAAACGGAAACAAAATGAATGTAATAATATTTAAGTTGAATATTATCTAAAGAGCATATTACAATTTATAAGAAAACTCCCGTTTTCCCGAAAACTTTCATCCACTTTCCAAGGAAAAATGAGGACTCGAGTACGCAAACAGAATGACTGTTTACCCTACCGAAGGAATGCGAATTTGATTCATCGCTAGTCGCTCCCATTTGTGGAGATAAATACTAGATAGCAGCACTATGCATGTACAGTACAGGAGTCACAAAAACTCTGTTTCTCAAATCGGAAATAGGAAACTCAGATTTAAATGTGTTAAAATTTAAAGTTAAGGCAAAAACTTTAAAGGGTTAAATATTTCCAATATGCATAGGGTTAGCAGTGCTTACCTTGCGTCTGTAGAATAAACACCTGTACTGTCTACTGCTCTTCTGGTGCTGGAGCAAGTATCTGCCTGGGTATGATGGCCTGACCCATTGGGGACCCCACCCATGTATTGTGATCGTCAGCCTTGTGAAACCCGATGCTCAGTGTCCACCGGGCTTCTGATGCCAGACATGGGGATAGGGGGCAGTTCTGCTCTGACAGTTGTGGTACGCGGAAGGACACCTAGATGGGAATGAACGTCACCTGTTCTACCTTTACGGGGCTGGTAGTGGAATTCCGTCTCCTCATGCCCTACTTCCATTGGAGTGGTATTCAAAAGAGGGATAAAAAGACTGCTACCACGTCTAAGTTCAATCAAGGGCTTAACTCTAACGTGACTGTTCTTGACAGTCTAAGTTTCCGGGAATGAGCTGAAGCTGCCCGTCGCCTGGAGAGACCGGTCCCCTCCAGCTCCCCTTCCAGTTTTGTTCGAACCACCCACCAAGACAGACAGAGACATCCTCCCAATCATCCAGCCCTTCTTCAGGTGTGAGGAAGTCCGCTACAGTATTGCCAACCCCTGGGTCAGGGGACACCAGCTCTCCGACCAGCCAGGATGACCAGCAGTGCCAGCCTCAGCCGACCCATCAGCGGACCAGGTCCTGTTGCCAGCGCCAGCCCATCACCTGTGTCGCAGCAGGTTCAGCAGCCTCCACAGGTCACCAATTGCTCAGGTATAAAAGTGAGAGTGCTCCCAGCCAAGTGTAAGATTGTACTAGCAGTCCTCTACTCTGTAACAAGCCGGTATGCCACACGGCCAGTCCTCTACACTGGTCGGGCTCCTGTTCTGCGGTAAGTAATCAGAGTTCAAACTCACCCCGGTGTGTCTGCCTTCACACCCACCAAAACCACTTAGACCATGACGAGCCTCCTTTGTTAAAAGGAAGTCATGCATCACAACTAACTTAATGAAATCTTTAATTCCTGAATTAATAGCCTATCATTTAAAATTAGAAGTCTTCATGAAATTAGAATGTCTGTTATCATTAATCAAAACTAATTATGTCCTTATGCACTTCATTGACTTGCGACAGAAAAACATGATTTAGAAATACATATCAGCGTTCATATGGCTTGCAAATAAAATTCTTGAAGGTTTAAAAACTGTTTTCAAGGATTTGTTTTTTCCGCACAATCCAGTCCAGACCTTTAACTAATCATTATTACATTCAAATTGCATCACAAAAATTCAAAAGAAAAAATCACAAATCTAACTGTTTTTTTCTCATAGCAACAGCTAGAAAAACCTCTGGGTAAATTCTTATTCAGCTGTGTTCATATATTGAGAATTTTGTTATTGCCATTTATTTTTTGGTTCTTAAAAATTTATCTTTATGTTTAATTGCTGCAACATTTTGAAGTATATTATTAATAATTAATGTACTGTATAATTTATGCTGATGTAACTTTTCTAATCATAATTATTTTATAATGTTTTTGGCAGGATGGTGTATCTCGGTGAAATTGACGTATCGAGGTGTCCATCAAGGTACAACAGCTGTGTTGAGCACATTATAAATTACTGCAGTGATCAGCCTGACTTGCAAAATATACCTTGGCTCATTAACACTATGGGTTTTAATAGAGGTAAGGTAAAAATATTCGGTTAGTTTATTTTAATCACTCATAGTAAATTTACAACATAATTACAGTTATGAATTAAAATTTTTTACTGAGAATTCACATACAGAGAGTATCTAAACTATTGTAATAAACTTCGGGATGTGATCCTGTGAACATATGTCACACGTAGTATTGTTATTGAGTTACAGGCATTTCACATTTTGGTGGCCGGCATCACTATTGCCACTTACGATGTTGTTATGTTTGGTTTGGGTGTACCACCCCACGAATGCATAATGACACAAGTGTTTACGTAGTTTTTGAAATTGTACATAAAGGGCAAAATTAGTTTCCTGTACGCAGATGGCCAATGTACGTCCGTCCTGCAATGCAATAATGTGTTGTAGTACATACGTTCACAGGAATATTTTTGCATGTTTTGATCCCAGGAATCACCTCCTGAAGTTTGTTACAATGGTTCAGATACCTCCTGGATTTACATATTTTTGCTAACACATTGCCTATAGGTGATTTTTTGATGACATTTGATCTATAATACCTAGAGGAGTCAATAATATGACATTGATGTAAGCAGATACGTGTTGAAATCAGGAAAGGGTAAAAAAAAAACATTTAGAAAAATGTGAAATATAGTGACAGTATTTTAACACTTAAGTATCACCTACAACAAAATTTGTGAATCTTAGATGTGTTGTAATGCATTAGACTCTAGGGAATTTTCATTTTTAGGTTTATCTTGTCAGAATTTAAGCCCTGTATTTACATTATTCAGGAATGATGTGGCATTGTGGGTAATTTTTTTGTTTTGTGTCGCAGCTACGGGTCAGTTGTATCACAACCGGAAAATAAGATTGTTAATTATTAATTTAAATGACAGTGTGACACTTGCAGTTAATCTTGGAGCACAAAAGTTTTATATCAGGGGTAAATGTTGACAACACATCATGCTTATCAACCTTAGGACACAAAGTATTATCAACTGTTTCACCACATTTTGGATTAGTCTTGAATCAATTACTGTTTGGCATCTATCAGACAGATCTTCAATCACTTATGTAGTGCCTGTGGTAGGGAGACTAAATGACAAAAATTTCTTCTCTTAGTTTATTTTTGTAATTGTGTAATAAATAATATATTTTTTTATGCGTCTAAAATCCTGCTACACCTGTGTGTCATGGCACACCATTTGGTTTAGAGAGTTAAGTTGTAATGCAACCCATAGCGTGTCCATCCTCTTTAAATCAGTATGGTTTCATTCATCATTGATTTCTGATATATGTTATTCACAGTAAAGTGAGCACTTTTTAAGGCTCTCACAAAAGGTTTTAACAACTAAATAAATATATTTTATTGCGGTCTCAGGTGTTAACATTTCAGAGTGGTGAAATGTGTACACTGTGTGTATTAGTCACATGGCAATGTTTGTATTTAAAAGTAGTGGAAAGATAGAGATTTGCTGAAAGGAAAAAATTAAAAGGACCTTAAAAAGTGCTCACTTTACCAGGAACAGCCTATATGACCAAATAACTGTCTTTCTTCCACAGCTTATTGAATAACGAAGTGCTGGTAAGTTCTAGTCAACTCCTTAAGTAATTCCTTGGTTGCTGGGAGCCTTGGTGGTGTAGTGGGCAGACTAGTTTCCTCACGCCCAGGAGAATCAGGTTTGATTCCTGGTGAGGTTGCTCCTGGATTTTCATATGTGTGAATTGTGCCGGACGATGCCACTGGTTGGTGGGTTTTCTCAGAGATCTCCCATTTCCCCCGCCCTTGCTTTCTGGCGCTGGTCCATACTCACTTCACCCTCATCAGCTCTCAAGACTCACCGTTAAGAGCTGCCCAAATCTCTCTCCTTTGCTCCTTGGTCGCTTGTGATTATTCATGTTAAATGTAACTTACTATGCATTCCTTCTTGAGCGAGCACTTTTTAGCGTGTATCGTGTATTCACCTACATGAACTGTGATTTCAGTTTTTATTTTGGAAACTGTGCAACCAGATTTACACAAGATTTAGTTTGTTGTTAAATTTATATTATGCATGAGATAGTATTATTAAGAAAAGCATTTTAGTAGACACTCATTTTTATAATTTCGGCCTGCGTATATCAGTAGGAAATGCCATCTGTAACCAGATGTTGACAGATGTATACTATACATGCTATATTGCTATATTTGGAGAGGGCTTATTACATCATTAATTTGCTCTACATGTTAATACAGTAACATTTTATAAGACTAGGCCACTAATTTTTTTAAATTTTGAAATTAGTTTCCACTGATTAGGTTTATAAGTACTATAGTGCTATAAAACACATTTATAATAATGATGTTTTAATATATCAGACATATATTATCAAATTGATTGCATTATGATATTTTAGCCTTCAGAAAAAAACTTGAATTCATCCTGGCATTGAATGAGAAGTCGAAAACACTGTGGAGCTATTTTACCATGTAGACATGACAAGGTGGCCACTGAGTCGGGAATTCCGGAAATCCGGGAAAACAAAGATTTTTATTTTTTCACCAGGAATTCAGGAAAAACCAGTGAATTTAATAGCATAGCTGAAAAGAAACAGTCTGGTTTGGGTCTCTCTTTATCTTGAAAGCACTGATGTTATACTCTGTTTCATATAACTTCAATAAATTTTGACAGTTCTCGAAAAGAAGTGCGGCCACGATGTATCCCTCCGCCACAGCTGTTCTGTCGGTGAAGAAACCGATATTTGTAAACATACTACGAATCCAATGACAGGCATTGAAAGACCAACAACTTGTGTCCAGTAATTAGGCTACTATAGCTGGTTGCCATTCCTAACTGTTTTATTTTTGTTATGATCACATAGTATACTAGTTAGGGTTCTGTTTTATTTTATTGGTGGGGTGGGAAACTATAGATTAATGTGTTTCATGAGATGTAATATTTTTGTGGTTCTTAAGAGAGTGGAGATTGGAACTTGCATTGTTTTGATGATGCAGTAGAAAATCTTGTTTTTATGGAAATAGCATTCAATTGATTATAACTCAAAAATGTTTAACTTCATCGAAAGAACTAAATGTGTTAAATGTGTTGCTGTTCGTACCTTTGCGAGAAATGTTCAACAGATAAATATCATTGAATTTTTTATATAGTGAACTACACTAAAAGGGTGCTTATTTAGGCCACATACAATTGAAAACATCCCGCAAGAACAAAACGCAATGATTACATCACTGGTAACGCTGGTGTATGAAATGCACAAAGTAAACATCTTGAGAAAATTTAACTTCTACATAAAAATCGTTAGAGTTTCAATCAAGTAAACGTCCAAAACATTTCAAATATTCTAACAACAATTTAAGAAAACATTATTTACAAAACACTAACTTAACTGTTCATTTCGGGGGGGGGGGGGGGGGGGGGGGGGAGCTGAACTTTGGATGATTCATTCACTAAAATCACTTGTAGGCTACTGATACGAAATAATTTATTTGCTGACTTATGTAATTAACAAAACACTTGAACTATTTTTTGAAACCAACCAATTCAAACTTCACAACGTAAATAATTTTTTGCTCACGCTTCGCGATGGTCACAAAATGGCGGACCACAGCTCACAACAAACCATTTTACAGAGCGGCAGACATGTGTCGATAATTCATTTCACTGAGGAGACTTCTAGAAAGGTACCTACGACGAACTACACTTAATGAAATACGTAAATACAAAAATAATTAACTGTGTATATAATATTCCGACATCACCAGCAAGGAATTCTCGCATATAGATAAATTATGACGGAATAGAGCACAATGACAACAGCTTTTCACCGGGCAGTTGGAGACCATAGATAACAGACTATGGAGATTGGTGGAGACCTTTAACATAACCATGATGTTTGCATGCTCTACCATAATATTTCTATATATTTTTAAAACCCTTGCTCTATAACTCAGAAAAATGGAATATTGGTGTATGAGCGTAATTTAAACCATAAATGTTGTAATGATCATTAATTTTTCACATTATAATTTTTATTCTGAGTACTATTTTCTTTTATAATCATCGCAAAGAGCGCCAACATAATAACACGCATCCTGCAACAATCATCACATCAGCTGACATAGTACTTTGGGGGGGGGGGGTTTACTGTTTACATGCTGTGTAGGTTGATCAAAACGTCTGTCAAATTTTAGTGAAGTTATATGAAACAAAGTATAGCTTGGAATCCTGCACTGTGACACCTGCTGGACTTCTGCGCAATAACCACACAAAGGCTTGTGACTTGTACTGCAACTGTCGAAGAGTGTTGCGTTACAAGGGTACTCGGAACAAGAGTGTTGCGTTACAAGGGTACTCGGAACAAGAGTGTTGCGTTACAAGGGTACTCGGAAGCCTGAGTTCAGGGGCATGTGAAATAAAAACTAAGCTACGTAGATTAATAGGACCTGCCACACTTATTTGCAAGACAGAGTAGTGTAAAGTATTATTAAAAGGTCTGGTAGACTCATTCTCAATTTTTTGCTATAATTCTCCAAACATTGGACTTTGTTCACATGGGTGCTCTGTAGTCACATGTTCAGAGGCTTATAAAATAAAAAGTAAGCTAGTTGTGTTTGTATTTTTCATGAATACAGTGTTTCAAGTTTCTGCTTTGTGAAAATTGAGTTATTTAAAAATGTATGCAACTCGATTACTCACTAACACTGAGGCTTAAAGTATGAATTATGCAAATTAAAACTGAAATTAAGAAAACCTGGAGTCTTAATGTGCTAATGGAGTGGCAACCCTGCACGAGTTCTTGGAGAGTCTATAGAGGTGTAGACTTGCAGTGAACAGTTGTTCCCAGCTCAACACAGGATTGTGATTGGGGACTAGCAGACCACTGCAGCAAAGAAGTGTGTGTCATGTTCCTGGAACCAATCCATAGTTATGATGGTTTTGTGAACTGGCACAGTATCTTGCAGGGAATAACCATCTACTGGGGGATAAACTATGAACATGAATCAATTATGTATGCTGTGGAAGTCCAGCGAGGTGTAATCAAAAAGTAAGGACTGGGGAAATAGGAAAAAAGTACAATTGCATGTGAAATTTACTCCTCTGCAAAGTAGTCCTATTCTGGAGCTACCTGTTTTTTGCTGGACTCATGCCTGGAATGCTTTTTTGAGGTAATGAGCAGCTACCGTGTCCATTCAGTTGGATTTCCTCCCTATATGTTTTGAAATTTCCTTCCTTTCAAGTGGGATCTGATTTTTGTGAAAAGAAAAAAGTCGCAGGGTGCGAGATCTGCAGGGGATACTGTGATTTCTGAACCAGGGGAAGTTTGTGCCTGGCCAAAAAATGCTGTACAAGTTGTGCTGAATGGGTAGGTAGCCATTCATTAGATGTATGCAATTCTGGCATTTCCTGATAAAAAGGCATCCCTCAACTGCCGCAACCCTTCACAATTATAGTAATGTTTTATCGTCTGGTCAGGTGGAGTGCCTTCATATTGGGCCTCGGAGAGGCTTGAGGTCTTCCACTGCAAAGACTGAGCCTTTGTTTTGGGTTAATAGCCACCTGTTACAGCCATTTTCAAAAGGTTTTCATCATTCTCGGCACAAGCAAGATTTGTACAGCTGAAAGACAGTTTTGTTTTTGGTCAGCCGAGAGAAGTTTTGGCTCAAACTTGGCAGACGTGTCTCATACCCAACTCTTCAGTAAGAATGAACTGAACTGAATCAAAACTTTTGGCATAATTTGATGCAGATTCTCTGCTCAACATTCTTTGCCATGGTGAATGTGATAACCTCACACTACACATGTTCATTCAAAAACCTGCTGTAAACTAATGAATGGAGCTACGATGTGTGACTTGTGAGGGCATGTGTAACAGGTTCCAAGGTCAACGTGTGCAAAGTGGTTTTACTCTGCATGTATTCATTCCAAGTGTATGGCACCAGTCCTAATACTTTTTGATCACATCTTGTTTGCAAATATATATCTGGAAGCATTAAAAGTTATAGCCAAGTGTGAAAGTGGAAAGGCACTTGAGTTTTTGCACAATAAAGTGTGTTATGACTGTCATAATCCAAAATTATGTTGTGATGGGGAGACTTGATGCATTGCGGTTGTGCGTAATATCACAGTAATATTGTGATTGAACTTTGGGAAATGCAGGCAGCATTCCAATAAAGTATTATCTGATTGTCGAAAATACTTTCTTGTAGAATTAAAATAATGCAGCCCATACCAATACAGAATATTTACTGTAAGTTTTTTGAAAACATTGTTTCCTGCAATTTTCCATTATAATTGTCTTTGGTGTATGGCATGGACACAAACCTTTAGGTATTCAGAAAATAGCAGCCACCCTTCAGGTAAAATAAGATAGTATGATACCAAATTGTTTGAAGTGATAAATTATTTCCTGCTATTTTGATTTTTATTGTATTTTGTGTGGTATCTAAAATCCTCCATTACAGGAACTACAGTGCCACGATTTTATAAGTGTTTTATTCAATTTCTATAAGTAACTCTGGCCTATTGTACACATGGATGTTAAGAAGGTTTTTAAGAGACTCAATATCATCTCAAGCACCCAGCACATCTTCATATTTTGAATATTTGTTCATCCTGTTCCAAAAGTCATAATTATAGTTAAATTGTTTACAATATGTCAGTCAACCAGACTTAGCTCTTAATCAGGACAAAGACATTGTAGAATTACAGAAGAACATTATAGCCGAAAATCTGATGTACCTACTCATAGATTCCAGTGGAACTGCAACATGAAACGGTGTACGGTTTGTAATAATGCTGAGTTGGGTGTTTTTTGTTCCTTTGTTTACATCACATTAAGTCTTGTATATATTAGTGTATATTTCATTGTCATTTTGACATGGTTTTACTGCAACCATATCCTAGCTTTGTCCGTGGCATTCATAATTATAGTTAAACATTTGAGCATAAATGTTTTTAAATTATTGTGGTGATGTGTATGATGCTGAGTAAATTGTTTTGGATATCATGTGAAGGTCTTGGTGTGGAACTAGCCATCAGCATCATTCGCTGTCTTCGCCCAACTAATGTGATTCACATTGAGAGCAAGCGCCAGGCGCTAAACTATGCCCAGACATTGACGAGCAGCTATGTCAACGAGTACATGTCCATGTGGAGCAGTGGTTCTGCAGTGTGTGACTTGGACTACGTGACTCGCATCCTGCCCAGTGCAGTCAGAGATGTACCTAACAGGGCGGCGTAAGAGTACTTAACTGTTATTCATATTGAATAAGTTTCTCTTTGAGAATTTATGTTGAGATTTTTTCTTTTGTGAGGCATCGTGACTATACAGTTGTTTTATTTGGAATCGTACTGAATAGGATATTCATAGAGAGGTGATTTAGAAATCTGATGTAGTATGTAAGATTTTTTACATTTCTCTAGAAGTACAAGAATGTGATTATTGCAGTAGGAATCATTCTTTGTTGAGTCAACATTTAATATTCTTTTCTTTTGCTAATAATTGGTGTTATGCATTAGCTAAGCTGTGACATTCATTTTGTTCCAGTGCTTTAATTTATTGATGACCTGTGATGTTAAACTTGGCAGTGCCCTTAGATTTTTTACATTCTTGCAGGTAGTATTTCTAAGCCCATCATCATGATCAGTAACAGGTTACAGCCACTGACCGTAGACCAACCCCATGTCTAAGTCATGGGATACAGGAACCAGCACAAAGTAAGGGAATACCTGCAGTGGTGAAATATAGTGGGGTTGTTGTAGGCCCTGTAGCCACTACGGTAGATCTAAAGGCTCTGCAGGAACCCTGAAAAGTGGCTCTGGTGAACCTACACTAGACCTAGCAAGCCAGTAGTGGATTATATCAAATGTTTTCAGTAACCAAACTTGTATA
>CM056998.1:186244354-186391854 GCA_029891345.1 Dryococelus australis | reverse complement strand
TACTCACAGTCTAGTAATACTCAATAGGCACACTTACAAAGAAGTACAACACATGTTGCATGCTGTTTTGTAATCGTGATGTTTCGCTGGCTTAGTCCAGCTTCATCAGTGATGAGTTGTCGGATACTGTGACATAGTGGAAGGGCACTGTTTGTAGTAAACCTATCAGCCAAGTGGCAAGCTAGGGTGCAGCAAGAAAATTGAAAATTTGCCGGTATAGCTTGACGCACTCTCGCACCTCTCACCTATTTAGGGAGTACACAATGTACGCCACACTCTGGGTGTAAATTGCCATACTCCTGCCTTCCTGGTTCTGAACAGGTATAGGGGCTAATCAAGGCGGATGAGAGTGCTGATTCCCTCCAGGTTGCCCTTCTGTGGTGTAATAACGTCTGGGTGATGTTTTGCGTTGCACGTCTAGGATCTGCCCACGTTGGGCTGGAATGTGGCCATAGCATTTTTGAGCCTGAAAGGCATGACTCGAAACTGGAGGGTTTCTCCCTCTGGTAAATGCAGCGTATCTTCTGTCTTTGTGTACTGCAATTTGCCAGTACTCTGACTGCATGTGTAGGGTACTGAAATTTTGTCTCTCCTATATGTTACGCAAAGTATGCACTAGATTGATGCTGGTGGGACAGTTGGAAGAGACATCGTTCAGAGCCTTGTAGTTAACGCAGAATCACAGTTGTTCATTCTTTTTAGGAACCAGTACCACGTGCGAGTTGTATGGTGAATCCAAAGGCGCGGTGATTCATTGTTGTTTCATTTCTTCTAATTGCTCCATGATAAGGTGGTGTCGTCTAGCAGGCACCCTGTAAGGTCTGGTGTAAACTGGCGTGGTTGTATTCAGCCATATTTCATGCTGTATGGTTCTTGTCTACCGAAGTGTTCCTCCACATCCGAAAGCGCCGGCGTGTTTGTCGAGGATTTTCTTCAGTTGTTGGAATTGAGCTTCGGAGAGTTCATGGTTAATCTCTTCGTCTTTGAGAGTCAGAGGTATAATGACATTAGGACAATGTTCCAAGTTGATGGTCATGCTTTTTGTCTCTCAGGTATATTTTTCGCTGCCCGTGGTCCATACCGCATTGTTGCTCATGAATCCAGGGTTGTCCCAGTATGATAGCTTCCTGGCGATACAACCAATTCTGCAGGTCCTGAAATTTGGTGAAGTTTAACAATGAGAGTGGTCCGCCCGTTGACGGATTTGGTTTGAGAGCGTAGTGATGCCCTTTGCTCATCAATCAGGATGTTACTGCGCACGAAATGCCAGTTGCGGCTGAGTCGAGCAGCTTGAGTACATTATTCCCATTGATGTAGACTTCAGTATGATGGGCTTCTGGTGTTTCTGCCTTCTCATCTAGGAGCTGGATGGTTGGCTCTTGTGGTCCGGCGGGGTTGCCCCTTTTCGTCCGCCGGCGGTGGCGTTTTCCCTTTCAGCCGGACTACTTTCATGTTGGTTACTTGCAGAGTTGTACCTAGCACATTGGATGTGGCCCCTTCTTCCGCTTATTACAGCCATAGCTGCCACTGTTGGCAGTCTTTGTGAAAGTGATACGATGGGCAGTACCAGCATTTCGGTAAGCTAGGTGCTGGGGATGCAGGTGGCGGTGTTTTGATTCTTTATTCAGATGGTTTGTCTGACTCACCTGGCTTGCTTATTTTTGGGCGGTCCAGGATTGCTTGCACATTAAAACTGCCCTCTATTTCCCACGCTCGTTTCACTAGTTCGTCCACTGTGAGTGGCTTCGGAATTAGTAGAAGGTTTCTCAACTTGGGTAGCAACATGCCATAGGTAGGTACCTGCCATACACAGCTTTCCTCGCCTCCAACTGGGAACATTCATCGGTACATTTGTACCTCACAACGGACAAATATTTCCGTCTCTTCTTCTAGAGTGTGGGTCCAGCTATAAAATTCCGTCATAAGGCGTGCCAGTACTTCCTCATCTGTAAACTGGGTGGTGAGTTGGCTACTGAGTTTGCTCCACTCAGAAACAAATTCACCGAACTTTTGCCACCATTTGAGGGCTTTGCCCTTGAGTTTTGCTTGTGCTTTGGCAACCCGTTGCTTTCCAGGAATTTTGTTGGTGTGAAACTCCTTTTTGCATTCCGCTGTAACACAAGTGGGTCCTAGTGTGGACGTCCTGCAAATTCTGGTATGTGTGGCTCCCTTGTGCACCGAGAGGTGCTGGTATGGGAGGCTGGCCCCGGGTTATGTGGTCTACATTCGATGGCGCGCCGACATATTTCGTACTGGTAAACCATTCCTGGTCTGGTTACCCTTTTGTCTGGCCAACCTATGCATCCGTGGTGGTATGTTTCCCCACACAGTATGCAGCATACTGTGTGGATACCACGCATTGGGCATGTTATCCAATTACAGAAGGCATTTTGTCAGGTTCGACACTGTACAACCACGTATAGACCGTTCACAATTAAGTGAGCACTTTTGAAGTCCTAGTTACTTTTTCTTTCAACTAATTTATATCCTTCCATTAATTGTTAATGTAAACCTTGCCATGTGAGTAATAATCACAGTGTGTACATTCACCATCCCCAAAACAAAAAGTCCGAGTCCACAGTGAAATGTACTTATTGGTTATTATGTCTCGTGAACAGCTTCAAAAAGTGTCTTTATTGTGTCTGCCAACCAAGTACGGTCTCCCTATCCAAGTACTCAGCACAAGAAGCATTGTGAATACTGGTTGACAGTCCCAGCACGGGAGTGAGTGTCTCAGGAGGACCAGTCTTCCCAACTCCCACCGTAACTATGAATCTAGAGCAGTGAGTACTTTTGTCCGCCGCTAGATAGAGCCTCTTGTAGGATTCTTCGTTTGTTCTTTTCTCACTCTCCATCCAGCCGATGATGTCACGCCAGAGAGCTATGCTGTTCGTCACCCCCCCCCCCTCCTCCTCCAGCTTTGCAGCCATCCCTCAACTACAAGACGCCAGCCAACCAGCACCGAGTAGCGGCCAGATTTCAGTATATAAGGAGCGACACCACTCAAAATAAAACTCCAGACCGGTCTACAGTTCTCCCTCACAAGTTCTGACCAGCCTGCAACACCAGTCTTCCGTCGTCCAGCACCCATTGCTCAGACACTGACCAGCCTGCTCCTTAAGTCTTCGCTTTCGTATAGTTTATTACATCCACCACGCTAGCCGCAAGGGATCTTAGCTTTTTCCTCGCTACCTTCCATCTTTCACTGCGCTTTAGTGCCAGAAGGATACTCCCAAGTTCCTCAATCCCCATTCGGGACTTTCCCTGGCATATTTTTGCTTAGTTCACCCTAGCACTGTGCCAGTATACGCCGTTCCATCAGTCTGTACGCTAGACACTGCGGCTTCCTCTATGCAACAGCAGGTTTCAGTGATAGCTAGTTCGTCTTTTTCATGGTACTAGTCTACCAATCCTTATTGTTAGTGTACACAGGTCGCATCTACCGGCAGTTTCAATGTAGCTAGTTTCCCAGCAGTAACTCTTGCTGACGTTAGGAGGTAGTACATCATCATGGGTTATTTCCCTTACAGGGAAATAAAACGTGTGTTTTTGCTACAATCCTGAGTACCACATTTCCTGTAGATTTGCACCATCCCAGTTGATTTTGTGGATGTAATGTCGACGCAGGTGATCCCGGGGAATTACTCATTTGAGCCAAAAACACATTGTTGGCACCCACACGTACTTAGCACGGCCAACCATTCTAGCTACGCTGTAGTTAGCACGGTAGAGCCTACACATAGGTACACTGCTTGTTGGCACCCACACGTACTTAGCACGGCCAACCATTCTAGCTACGCTGTAGTTAGCACGGTAGAGCCTACACATAGGTACACTGCTCTCGAGCCAGCTTGTTGGTTTGGTGCTCACATTCTTTTCCACTGCATCTTAGTGCCAAGAAAAGGAAGTGTTCCCTGAAGTAGGAAGACTCTGCCGAGGCCACACCCATGCAGTGACCCTCAACAGCGAGGCCCAACTTGCAACATACATGGGGCTTTCACACCAGGTGTTAGCATATGGTGTCTGCCCAGTCAACAACCCACACGTGGTCCGACACACTGTAATCAACACAAGAATACCTACTTAGTCTTGCTGATGTTGTGCGTAAGCAAAAGTAAGACAAGAATTACAAGCACTGTGATATTTATTACTCAATGAACCATCTACAAAAGAGTCAATACATTACATCAATGCTGCATGAGCAACAAACCTGACAATAATTAATCTGCAAGCACAAAAAGCCCCGTGGAAGATATAAACTCTGGAATATAATCAACAACATATAATTGGGCTTAACTATCATTGCATGATAATTAAAAATTGGTTTCCATAGATCTTTTGTAAAAATCTCATACACAATAATACATAAATATCACAGAGAGTTTTATACCTTATCTTCATCCAAGCAATGGTATAAAATGCTCATCAGCAGTTAATAAACCATTACCTATCATGACTCAACATTGATGACATTAAATTCTAAGAACATAAAGGCAATATCAATTAAAAAGTTCCTTCACAAGGAAATCCCTTAAATGTCTTAAATGGTTCAATACTAGTGTAAAAATTACTTAAGATCAATTTCCAACCCTCTGATCTATAATTCAAGCTCGCCCTCAGTGAATCATTTCCAATTCCTTCAATCAGGTTAAAACTATAAAGAACTCTCTTAGGGTTTAAGAATACACATGTGCTAACCTCAGCCGAGTTAAACACAGTTAAAACTGATTAACCTAACTGTGTAACATTATACAGTCCGAGTAGGCACAGTTTAATGGTGCAATTTAACCTAATGGTGCAGAATGACCATGCTTTCACTACTACAATTGCGTTCCGTGTGCGAAGATGCCAAAATAAATTTAAAGTACCACACTTTTAGTTATATCAACAAGTACCCTAATATTTTACTAAAACTATAGCACCTAATAAATTTAAATACATATACATGAACAAAAATACATCAGCTTCCAACTGCCGGACTAAAACTCATTTGCACTATATAAAATGGTGGCCACAGGCGACATCAAATGCCCAAACAAGGCAGAGTCACCAATAAAAATTCATATTAAAAGAATAAATAGCACAGATCCTATACTCAACATTCTATGATCACATACAACAACCAAGTGATTAAAGCAGCTAACCTCAATCTTATAAGCTGCATACCAAGTTATAGAACACAGTTAATACATACTAAAAATACTTCTTGTTGCTCTTGATAGTTAGTCACAACAATCTTGATCAACCAGACCTTCACAATAGGGCGATACTAGATCATACTGCACAAAAACTGAAAAACATCATCAGCTAAAGGCCACAACCTTATCCAAGTACAATTTTCCAACAGGCTGGCCGAAAACATTAATTTTAAACTGTAGCATTGCTGTTCCCGCCTGACTAAGTCTTACCCTAACATACACTTCTTATAACCAAAACACATTATTCAGCTATCCACGACTGTAGTGATTCACAGCGTTTATCGTTGTGCAACATCACAATGCAAGCAACCGAAAGGCAAGGTGTTGATTGCCACAAACATTTCTTCCAGCAATGCCATGCAGATATCGCCGACAGTAGACGAATGGACATCAAATGCCCCACAGCTAATCGGATGAGCAGAGCGAGCAACAAGTTGTGGATGAAGGCAGATCGAGAAGTGACAAGCTAGCCAGCCCCAATGCCTAAGCTTTGACCCAGTGAGAGGGTAATGAGGGAGTGGTGGGAGGAGTAGAAGGGGAAGGGAAGGGAGAAGGAGGGACCATCGAGGAGGAACAAGTGGCCAAAGACAGCTTGCATACCCAGCAAGGCAATGTGAGAAAATAAAATTGTGTTAACGTTAAGGGTGTATATCATTCCCATGACGTACTCCAAGCGCCGTGGGCTGAAGAAGAGGGTAAAAACATTTCTACTGGCCTCTGGGCGCGTACAGGAGCTAAACACTGACTTGCTCACTTCATTAGCTAAACTCAACCCTAGAGAATGAGCACAGGCATTACGACACCTGCAAGACCCAGTTGAGTCTGAAGTACCGAAGAATCTGTTCACTGAGCCCGCACGAGTCAGCCCTGGAATCCACCCATGGCTGGTCGCCCACCCTGATCAGCCAGAGCAACCACCTACAGAGGCCATAGCACATCTTGTTCTATCGGTACTGAGACCTGCACCTCATCCTTCAGCACAATACACAGTTGGTACAACCACTGCTCAGGTGCCCAATGCAGACCCATCATATAACCCTACACATTGCCCAGGTATACCGATCAGGGTGGGCAACCTCAAGTGTAAGATTACACTACCAATACGAGACTTTGTGCCCTGCCGCAAAGTTACTAGGGTGGGGCATGTACAACATGCGAGCCCCAGTTCTCCACCAGGACTAGATCCCCACACCCAGGGTGCGACAGACTCAGCACCTTACCACACTAGATGTCACGCGTCAACATGTTAATATTTTGCCGCGACTGTGCTTAACCCTGTTACAACTGTGGGAAAGAACTGTAGTATTTAACGTCAAGTTACTGATATGTTTTTGGGTTATTTCATTAAAAGGCCGGCCTTAGTTGGAATTGATATCAAAATGAAGGAGCAACCAGTCCACCCAAAAAGAGAGTAAATTCAAGCACACAACTCGTGTCTCTAATTTTTTGTACGTAGCAATAAACTTAAAAGATAGTGGTGAACATGCATACAACTAGACCTGCCGTATATTTTATTCCGCTCATATTTCTTTCCACAGGTACTTAGTTTTTACTATGTTTGTTTAACTATTTATTTAAAATTTCTCGCTGGGCTTAGTAATTTTTTGTGATTGCGGCAAACATTCAAATCACATAAATGCGAGTATGTTACACAATTGTGTTTCCAACACCTAAGTCGAAGTTACGTTGTGATAAATAAACAGATGTGTAATTAACTTTGTCATAAAAACAGTTCACAGTTAAGACGTATAAATTTCGCACATCCAATATTTGCAATCACATGCACACTGGGCCAGCATAATGGACTACGTCGCAGCCACAGCCTTTTTACAAGCAACGGTTAATGACACATGTTACAGTATATTTATTCCTGTCATGTAGACACAGATTTATCACAACATCGTAACTTGTCTAGGTAGGTTAAAAACCACAACATGTACAAACTTGGTGTGGTAATTTTATGTACTTTTCGCAGCAAGACAAATTAATGCTTTGTTGCGCAACAGTAACACCACGCCACTTAAAATGTTGCCACTTGCCACTTCTGCCAACTTCAGAGAGTTACAAACCCTCCCGCCATCACATCTCAGTATATTAAAATAAGTATTCAAACATTAAAATATCTTTTCAGTTGTAAATAACAAATTCAAAATTATATTGCTGTAGTAAGTATGAAATAAGCTAAAATTTTTAACATGTATAATTTTGCTGCTACTATAAGTGATGCGAAACTTCCGGAGGAAGGGAGAGAGAGACAAAGAGAGAGGGAACGAGAGTGCGACAAGCTCCGCTCAGCCGACAGTTTCTTCTTCTGTGGAAAAAAACACCATGTTACTGAGGTCTATATACAATATTTTGCGTGGTTATTTTAAACTGTAACAATGAAATATGTTTTCATTGGGGCTACCTAAATATTCAAAAATGTCAATAGGCAACGTTTAATTTACAAATAGCGTACCAAAAATACTATGTTTAAATAATATTGTAACTGTGAACTATTTCTTCACTGTTTTTAATGCTTATTGATTACAAAATAAATATTACAAGTTATAGACGACACTAAGTTAAAGTTTCATTTATTCAAGAATACCATACTTTAAAGTTAATCACTGTGTTATACATTTGTGGAATACAAGTTATTGAAAAAACAGCTGACATGTTATGCCTAGGGTGATTTTTAAAATGTTCTTTTCACAAGATCTGAAGAAACTGTTAATGGACTACAACTTCTGTGACAAATTTCATGTAGCACGTACACCTTACTTAAATCATTTTATTCAGGACTTCATAGATATTAAGATATGTACTATGAATGGCCAATAAATTGATGGTACTTATTCTAGGCTGCACCCTTGTTTTTCAAAAAAAAAAAATTTGGAAAAAAATGTGCGGCCTTAAATAGAGTGGTGGTTGGTTTTCAGGGGCCTGAAACCTCGAGAGAGCCGGGAGTTGATGGTGTTGGCGTACCTGAGCCAGGTGGTGAACCATCCTCGGTGCTCGCTGCTGAATGTTGTGCCGTACTGCTCATCATTGGTCAAACTGGTGCTGGGTATCTGCCACGAGGTGGTGGAGCGTTCGCATGTGCTCGGGGCAATGAACGGCAGCCTAGTGGCGCTGTGCTCTACCAACACACGGCAAGTTTGGACCAGCAGTGATCCTGGCATGGCTAGCATCCTCGTGGAGGTCCCTGTTGATCCATGCCTTGGTTTTGGTGAGTCCCGTAAAAACTCTTGGTTGAGGGAATGATTCTACCAAGGTGGACAAAATATGCGAGCATTCAAACTAGGTTCGTGGAAAATATTTTATCACTGAAAAATTTAAAAAAAAAAATGTTGTTATTGTAACTTTCCGCCCATTGACTTATACCAGGAAGAATGTAAATAACCATGCGTTGCTGTCTTTATGGCAGTATGTACTGTATGATCAGTATCAATATCTATGAGGCTAATACATAGATGCAGCCTGATTATTGACCGTAAATTGCACAGGCCATTTCAGGATGTATTATTTTGTATGTTGTCATATGCGTGTATAAAGATAACACTATTGAGCCTATGATTTGGTGTTGCATCCAACCTCAGATTTTCTAACCTATTTTCCTGTGAGGTGTTTATTTTACTATTTTGGTTCATTGGTATGTTATTATTAATAATGTAGCATTTTATTCAGTGTCATCAACAGTGTTTCATAAAAGACTTGTAATTAATTTGTATTGTGGCAGCATAATGGAATTGTTGTAAAAAAAATAGGTTTTTGCTTTTGGAGAAATTTCAGTCCAACATTTTTATGTTCGGGGGAAATTTTTTTTGTCTGGGAATTTTGTCCACCTTTGTGATTCAGTTGTACTGTTGGGTCTTAGTATAGGATGTTCACAAATGTTAGCTTTTTTTAATCAACCTTTGGGAAAAGTCACTGCCCATAACTACACATACCGTATTTATATGTGTATAGGCTGCACATTTTACAAAAAAAATTACTACAAAAAGTGAGGTGCGGTTTATATACAAGATATAGGCATAAAATAAGTTTTTTAAATTTTTTTCCTGGAAACATGTTTAGAAATTTATCAACATACAGTACATTTTAATGTTTTAACTTTTAAAGAAAGGAAGGGAAGGGATCTTTTAAAAAAAAAGTGCTGTTACAATTTTCTGTCGCAAAGGTTTTGTAGGGGAGAAATTAAGTCAGAATTTATTATGTTTGTACGGAATCGTGACTTAACTATATGTACAGGAATACAAAAATTCAGTGCGGCCTATACTTGAAATATTAATTATCCCTCATTTTTCATCAAAAACTTCAGGTGCAGCCTATACATGCATGCAACCTATATACTCCAAAATACGTTATTCTACAGTGCGCATTGGCATGCAAGCTCCCAGTTAAGTCGGTAGCAAAGAAATAAAAATAGTCTCAAGAGTCCGCACTATAAAGCTAGTGTAATGTTTAAATTTACATATGTCCAGTGAGCTTAATGTTCCTAGTTTTATTCACATTGACACATGACGGCCTTTGGCCAAGAGGGGATGTCACTGCCGGGCAGCAGGATATAAAGTCAGTTGGGAGTTAGACAGTCTGGCAGATGGGCTGGCAAACTGCCACTGGTTTACCTGTGCTTGATGGGGCCCGAGGTATAGCTCGTTGGTCTGCAGCTGGTGTGACAGTTGTCGACTGGAGCTGGAGTTGCAGTTGAATTGGGCCCGTGGAGGGCAGCTAGCCCGGCTACACTGGAACCAGGGGTTGGCAAGTCCCAGCAGTACTTCATCCCTGATGGGTGTCAGTGACCACTGGGTGAGATTGGCCAGCTGTTTTGATGGGAGGCTGAAATAAAGTGTGGGAGTGGGTTGGGAGGTAAGGCCTCTCCAGCTGGTGGGCGACTAGAGCTATAGTCCATTCCCGATTGGAAGCAACTTATGAAAATCAACCTTTGAAAAAACACTCTAGGCATAACATGTCAACCTGTTTTTTCAATATCCACAAATATTTATCACTGTGGTTAACTTTAAGAGCATTGTATTGTTGAATAAATGAAACTTTACCTTAATATCTTCTATAACTTGTCTTATTTATTTCTTTTTAAATATGAATTAACAACGAGAGCAGTGACGTGTTGGCAACGTCCGGTAAGAAATAGTTCACAGTTAAAAAATTATTTTAACCTTGTTTTTTAGTATAGTATTTGTAAATTAAACTCTGGCTATTTAAATATATAAGTAGCCCGATGGCAACATATCTCATTTTTACAGTTTAAAATATCAGCAGAAAATATTGTGAGTAGGCCGTAATGGTATGGTGTTGTTTTATCGAGCTAGAAACTGGAAATTATTCTTATTACTAACTAGTTACAACTGGAGACTCCCCCTCAAGTGGCTCCAAGTTGAATACACACCCATTAGACGGCCACCTATTTTATTCCTACCAAGTATACATGTACTGGAGGAGTAGAATAGAGATGCCATGACCACTAGCAACACTTCTCAATCAGGGAGAGAGAGTAGATTTGAGTTGTATCCCTACTGGGACACCTGGGTGCTGGCGGGGGTATTTGCTTAGGTGCTACGGCCTGGCCTTGGTTAGGATCACACACCCAGTAATAGTCTTGGCAACCCATACGGCTCCATCGCTTCTTATCATCCCGCAACCATGGGGGATCTTCTGAAGCACTGGAGCTCGCGTTGGCAAGACTGTTGCTAGGCAACACTAATCTAGGGCTATCCGCATCAGTGGTGCTCCTTTCGAGGTCCTCAGTAGTTAAACCCGCTCTGTGCCATTTAAGATGATGCACAGCACAAGGGGAGAGGAGCAAATAGTTGCGCTAATAGACAAGCCAAACAAGATTGTGTCGCCTTACTCCGGTCACTGGCACCACCAACGTCGACTTTAATTAATCCAGCTTTTTTCCATCAGCACCGCTGCATATGCATCCGACCTGCCATCCAGTGGTAAGAGAATTACTGAATCAGATCGAGAACTGACTAGGCATTTCAAACAGTAACTTCTGGAGCAGGGCTTCAGAGGACTGGAGCGGATGAGTTCTGTGTTGTGTCACGTCGTGCCCATGCTACTGCCCGAGCCAAAGTCGAGCGACTTAATCAGCTATATCCAGCTATCCCTCACCCGCAAAACGACAAGGCACCTATCCCTAGCACCTCCCGCCCGTCATCAACTATGACTAGCTCCGAAACGAGTCATATGCCGGACCAATCAAAGGGACTCGTGACACGTAAAGTCGAGCACTTCGTACCAACACGTAAGGCCACGTGCCCAATCGCTATATCCAGCCGTAATTAAGCCAACCCGTAAGCACAAATGACCAATGCAGCCAAAGCTACACAACCGAGATCCAGCCTTAGCTAATCGGATTCACATTACTCAATACCAATATTTTTCTCCATGCAAAATTAAAATTGTCATGAACACAAAACAACTTGGCCAAGAAAATTGCTCATTTTACTAGTGTCGATGACACCCACTGAAACTATATAAGAACCCACATTACACTGGAAACAAATGAGGACGGCCTGTAACCCAAACATCCTCAACCAATGATAAACCAATACAATATCCTACCGTGAGGACGGCTGGGTCGAGTGTCGGCCTCGGCACTTCCTGGTATCTCGATCTAGGTGGCCGGCAGAGGTATAGGCTCTTGAGGCTCCTCTACCTCCTCAGCTCGAGTAAGAATATCCTCCCATACAGGAGGCAATGTCTGGTTGTCGGCCTCAGCGTCCTCTGACGTCGGGGCTGTGATGTCGACCACGTGGTTTTCTGCTGGAGCGGTCGGATCGGTTGATTGAGGCAGAGGCTTTTCGGGGTCCTCTGCCTCGCTGACTTTGTGTGGCTCACCTTTCTCGGAGATGGGACTGGGTGGTGGAGGTCTCCGGCGGGGTTCCCTGTACAAGGAACTCCACCAGTGCAACTCAGAGTCCTTGAGGTCATCCAGCTGCGTCTGACTGTAGTCCTCCGGATAATGTCGGTTGGCGTTGAGGGCAATGTCTGTGCAGACATAGCTCCTCGGGACGCCGGTGATATGGGTTGGTAACCTCTCTGTCCAGCGTCTGGCTCCCTTTTGACGAGGGGCTCGACCTCGGGTGCTATTTGCGGAGGAGGATCATCCTCCCTCTCTTCCTCTCCATGAGGGTTGTAGTCCACGGTTTCTGCTCCATGGTCCTGGTCTCCGCCGGAGCACAGATGCATCTGCCCTCTGGTCACTTTCCAGATGCGTCCTCTGACATCTTCCTGTTTTCCCACAACGTAATATGGTCCTTCCCACTTTTCAGCATGGCCTGCGCTGAATTGACCCCTGGCCTTACTCAGTGGGTGACTGCGGAGGAGTACAGTCTCGCCCATGTTGAAACTTTGCACGCCTGTGCGGGGTTGTAGCTATTTGCGGTTGATGTACTGGACTTGGGCATTGCGTGCCCTTATGGTCCTGGCTGAGGCGGCCAGGCAGACATCTTTGGGTTGTGGCATCTCTGTGGGTGGTCGCTCCCATTGCCAGTCACCCAGGCAACGGAGGGCTCACCCTAGGATGAGCTGGCTGGGGCTGGTGTTGACGGCCTCATTTTCCTTCGCCTGAGGGCAAAGAAGGATCGAGGGGATGTGCTTATCCTAATGCTGTTGGTCATCCCCCACACCAAGATGGAGGCTCTTCTTCCTCTTCTCAATGGGGTTGGCTTGTGGGTGGTATGGGGAGGCCATCTAGGTTTCCACTCCCCAGTTGTTACAAGCAGTCCTCCATTGGTGGCTTGTGAACTGGGTGCCATTGTCTGTGAGAATGACCTGTGGGTACCTCCAACGGGGTAATATATCTGTTTCAAACTTATGAAGGATATTCCGTATTTCCTGTCTGGTTAGAGGGAAGGCTTCTACCCAGCAGGAAAACTGGTTTTGTTACCACCAACAAATACTGGTTGCCCATGATACTATGTGGGTAGGGTCCCATCAGATCAGCCGTGAGGTGCGTCCAGGCTGTATGTGGCCTTCGGGGCTTCGCGGGAGGTTGGTGTACGGATACACCTTGCCACAACACAAACCTCGCAGCTGTCAACGTATTGGCGGATGTCGCGATTCATCCCGTCTCAAATGTACTTTTCCCATATGTCCCTGCATGTCTTCTGAGTTTCCAAAAAAAATGTTGTGCTTTACGATGGCTAGAAAACACACAGGTAGCAGATAGAGCTGTAAAGATTTGTGATAATGTTGAAAAGTATGTGAAAGAGTCTGTAAAACTGAAGAAAACTCCAAGTTGCCAGAGTTTTAAAACTCTAACATCATCTGTGAAAGATAAAATGCTCAGAGTGAAACTTGCATTTTTTTATTTCTGTCGCAGGAGAGGTGGATCCTTTTCTCCATAAGTTTCAAGAGGATGCATCTCTTGCACCTTTACTTTTTGTTTCTGTGGGTAATCTTGTGCGTTCTTTGATGACCAGGTTTGTTAAAACAGAAATTTTTGCAGCTGCAAAGTCTGTTGTCTGTGACACAGATATTTTGGACAAAAACATTTTACAGCATGTGAATAGCATGGGCATTGGTTATGCCACTAGAGAAGCTCATCGTAAGACAAGTAATGTTACTGAGAAATATATAGTGCTATTAGAACGAGACTTTAGAACTTGTTCGTAGAAGATCTGCTACAAGTTGTTGGAACGCTCACCTCTAAAATTTAAGTTGATAAAAGCATTTTCATTTTTGGATCCAGCTGTTTCTGTCCTTGAGGTCATGTGCAATGAGAGAATGAAATGTTTTTTTTAGACATTGTGGTAACAAACAACTGGATATCTGGCATCACAGCCCATCATCTAGATCGTCAATTTAAGTGCATTTTCAGTTTGCCAAATTTCAGATAAAAGGTGTTGGAATTTTCTATGAAAGAGCACAGGCTCGACACACTATGGTTAGGTATGGTGCCTGAGACAGGTGATTACCAAGATTTGACCTCTGTCTTGAAAATGGCTCTCATCTTGTAACACAGTAATATTAGCTTGGAAAGAGGTTTCTCAGTCAATCGAGAATGCATTGTGGAAAAGCAAAAGGAAATTTCACGTGTAACACGAAGGCAAGTGAATGGTGCTGTTTTGGCAGTAGGGGAAGTGGAGAAATTGCAGATGTCGAAAAAATTGATTCTTTTGCAAGAAATGCTTGAGTTTGCTATACAGATGAACTGGAAAAGCAAAATAAAAAGAAGATGAAGAAAAAAGTCGAAAATTGGGGGGAAAAGGGCTGCAGCTATGAGTAAAGATTAAGAATCTAAGAAAAAGAAGCTGCTTTGATTGAAGATGCGGCAGAGTGCTGCGTGTTCCAATTACCGGGAACTGCTGTGAGTGCAGTCAACTTTTCATGTTCCAATTGCAAACTGCAATGAAAAAGTGTGCACCGAGTGCAGTTTTTGCTGCACTGTCTCTTGTGCTCGAGCTCTCTGCCGCCCTCGAAGTCCTAGCGACCTACCGTTCTGGTAGGTCGCTAGGTCTTTAGCGACTTCAACAGCGACCTTCCAGAAGCTCTTCAACTCTGCTCCAGCAGCCCTCGAAGATGTCTTCAACGCACATTGCCTTTCCTACTCTTCTGGTAATGGCAACCTATTATTTATAATGTGTGTTTAACAGGACCAAAATATTTTTTCATTGTGATGAAGTGTTAGTTAATCCGGAGTTTGTTGCAATGGTGCTTTACTGTACGTATAATAAACAGAGGGCTGACTTTTACATATTTCTGCCCTGAAAACAGTTTACTTTAAAATATTTCTGATTTTTTTTTTTTAAATGAGAGTAAACACAACTGCTTATGATGAGACTCATATGACAAGTTTCTAGGGAAGCCCCTTAAGGGGACATTTTATTATTACTGGAGGTGCAGTCTGTTGTGTAAACGTGATATACACATCTTCACTAGTTCTATAGTTCAGTAAGGTTTTGTGAGAAACCCTGAATTGAATTTATCCCATTCACCAAGAAACTTATTCATTGTGGCTTTGTGGATTGCAAAACTGTCAGGTTCAGGCCACCAGGAATGAGTGAGAATAGTGTGGTAGTATTGTTTCCTTGCCTTCCTGTAGCCAACATACAAATATAGTAGTCTCCCATCTCATTTAGTCTGTATCTTAAACACAAATATCGTCAACATGTTCCATATTTGGATTAATCCTTCCAGTCGGTGTTGTACATCTGGGATGTTCCATGTGAATTGGCTTTAATGGTCTGAACTGTACACAGTATAACATACCGTCCAGTGAGAAAGGTTCCCTGCCTGTGGAAGACATCATTCGCTATTGAAACTATAATCTGTAGCATCATAAACCTCTGCTGCTAGTAACATAAAGCATGGATTGAAATGGTTAAACACACCACCCAAGCCAGTCTAAAAGAAAAGTTAGATAGAAACATATAGCATTGGGAGCCGATTAGTCCCCATGCAAGCTTATAATAACCTGATAATAGCAGGGTTGCGACCAGTGCAGAGCTCCACTGCCTTGTACGAGACCTGAACTGTGATCCTGCTGTACTAGTGACTTCTACCCTCTGGATGTGATACAGGATGGTTATCATTAAGCAACTATAGCAATCCCTTTTTCAGGATGCAGCCCTTTTAAGCCAGATGAGCTACACTTTACAATTTAGCATCACATAGGTTGTTTCTAATTCCTTCCAGACTAATTGATCTTGTGCAATGTTCTTCTAGTTCACACCTACTACTCTTCGAATGTCTCTGTCCCAGAGATCTGGAGGTCTTCCTCTGGATATTTTCAGGTCTCTTGGTATCCAACCCATCACTGCCATTTTAAAGTCTCACTCTTTCTAGGATCTCCCTGACTTTAGTTACGGATCGAATGTAGTCAGCTCTCTTCTTGTAAACCCAAGCATTGCTCTTCCCATACATCTCTGGGCAGTTCTCGGTTTTTGCTTTGCTTGACAGTTCAGGGTCCAAGTCTGACAAGCATATGTGAGGACAGGTAATACGCATTGATCAAATATCTGCTTTTTAAGGTAAACTGGCATGTTTGATTTATAAACTACGGAATTTCTTCCATTTGCTCTCCAGCCTAATTTTATATGTCGATAGATCTCAGGCATGGAGTCGCCATTCATGTTGATTAGCTGATCAAGATAGATGTAGTGTTTTACAGTCTCAATATCAATGTCGTTGGTGACCTCCTTGTCTTTTGCTACCCATTTATTTTGCATGATTTTAGTTTTAGAGAGGTTTATTTTAAGGCCTACTTCTCTGCATACTATCTCTAGCTCTTTTAACAGTTGTTTAAGCTCATCCAAACTACTTGGTTATAGCATCAGGGAAAAGAGGATAACCTGGAGCTTTCCATTTCTGGAGCAGTCTGGGAAATGTCAAGGAATGGAGAGAGATTGGTTAGAAACGTAACGCTCTTGGAGTGTACTGTGCATTGTTTTGGTTTATTCCACATTTTCTTAGAAATTTAAATACTTTGTGGCAGTTTTTTTATTTAATGCATAACTATGGTGAAGTGCGAAATTCACAAAATGTGGCATTCTTACGTGTTTTCCACAAAAATTCTATATTTGTCCCAAAATGTTATATTACAAATGAAATAAAATGGTTTTTTGTGTGTTTACATTATGACATTATACAAAATTATGGTGGATGATCAATTTGTGTGCTGGTATCAATAGCATTTGTCTTTACCATGATTTTCATAAGCTCCAAAAAGAGGGCAGTGAATTTGTTAGTGTGATGTTCATAAAGATGCAAAAAAAATCAGTAAATTGTATTATTTTTATTAATTTCTCTGCTGGCACAAAGCATCATGATGCACAATATTTGAACTTCAAGATACATAATGTGAATAATTCATCTTTGTTTTTGTGTGTTTGGCATGCAATTAAGTGCAATTAAGTTGTGAATTCAAGAACTTCAGAATGCTGAAGATTTTCTCAATAATAAACTATGAGAGGAAGTTTAAGGGTGAGGTGTTTTACATTTTTGAAGTCAAAAACCAAATTATGATATTTTAATTTTGCGTTGTTAGTATGGATTGGGTCCGTAAGATACATGTACAAAACGTGTCAAATGAGAAAAACAAAAGAAATAAAAACAGTTAATTTCATAAAGTCTCTTGAAAATGTCAGTGAAATGCATAAAACCAAACAAAAATTTGTGTTGGATATCATGGTAATGATGATTGGAGCAAATAATCACCTAGAAAAAAAAGATGTTCCTAGCACGAGGAACTAGCTGCATGAATATGCCCAAGGTAAGGTTAAGTTACCTAGCATATTAGCTGAGGCTGGCAATGATTTACCTAACCTCAAAAAGAGGAAGAGAGTAAGATGCTGAGTCTGAAGAGAAGCTGCTTGTGTTTAGTTTAGTAAGGGGGTTTGTAAACCTTTAGAAATAAATGCACATTGATTCTGTTTTGCCTTGTTTGGTTTGATTTTAGGTTTAGTTTGCAATTGTTTGTGCACTGCCTCTACATAATAGTAAGACGAATAAAGAAAATAGATAAAGATGAAAGAATTTATACTGTATGAACATTACATGGGTACCAATGATATGCAATTTAAAGTGCAAGGTAGGATAATTTAAAAAAGGATTCTATTGTATTTGTGTTCAATTATGGTAGCGTGAGTGGAGTGTGAGGTAGGCAACACTAATACCACTACATCTTGTGTCTGGTGTGCTGTCTTGCTCTCCTCCTCCATCCTGGGACTGCAGGCTAACTCGTTTACTTGCCTGGTAGAAGACGTAGGAATTATTTGCAGGAGCTGGCGTAACCTTCAGAGCCTGTCAGCATTCTGTCTCAATAACGTAGCTTTCCACCAGAAAGCATGAGCTGCCAAGTGATATCTGTACAGATATGCCAGGTAACCCATGGTGCTCAATATCAGGTATCATCGCAGGGTGACTAGCAATATCATTAACTAATTCCTTGACTTTTCCACATACAGTATCATGTTACTTTTCACTGACCAAAATACACTACAGAAATATTTTTTTGTTATTTCCTTAAAAATTCCTTTTACGTGCAGTATCAACATCCTTTACGAACGTTTTACCATGCAGTAACAAATATAAAGAATGCATATGAAGTAAAGGTGAGGAGATGAATTGAAGTGCTGATGAAGCAGTGACGAAATGCAGTGGTAAGGGTAGCAAGCGCACCACAATGAAAATCCTCTGGCATACAGCATTGTCTGTCATATTTTCCACATGCGAAAATCTTTGTTTGACCTTGCCTGAAGTGGAATCCAGTTCGCCGTGGTGGTAGAAGAGACGTATGATCACAATACCATTGTGGCTTATTGTTTAGAGAATAGATGTAAAATGCATAGTTTTTGTTGGGAGAGAATGGTAATGAATATGTGAAATGGATTTAGAGACATGAGATTGTGATTTTAGTATTTGGTAGTTCATGGGATGTTAGTAAAATTGAATTTCCAGGGAAATGGTTGTTATTTCATATTTAATTTTTCATGGCTCCGCATAAAAGGGTTCTTATTTCAAGAGGGTTGCTATTCCAGAGGTCTTATAAATGAGAATTAGCTGTAATTTTAGAGCAATGTTCTACTGTACATTTTTTGCTTTAACCATTGTAACAACAATACTTTTTTATTAGGCTAATATCATAATTGTGAAAATTGCTATGTTCCCAGATCATCTCTATTCTGTTGTCCTAGGTATTGTGAGAGGTGTGGATATGGCCAGTAAAATGCTGTACTTGATGACACCCGTGTTGGAAGACTACATCTCACAAGTGAACTGCCTTCTGATGGGTGCCGTGAATCTCCCACCCTATGTCTACTTTGCTGTGCAGCCAAGCTCAGGACACGTACCATACGTCTCCAAGGGTGAGGAGCAGCCCATGAGTCGCGCAACACGCCGCACTTTCAGACGTCTCGTGTGATTATAGACAACCACAATGCTGCTTGAGAACTATTCTCAGTGTACGTTGCCTGTCTGTGCATCACTTCTGCTTTGAGCTGCCAGCGTCTTTGTAAGCAGATAGCAGCACACGAGGCTCCTATACATATTGTAAACTTGTGGGAGAGGATGAAGAAGGGGTAGGGTAGAGGTTTGAATATTAAAAATTTCAAAAGTGTACATAGTTGGGACATTATTTCATTTTAATGCCATACTTTTTTTTAGCAAAGATGATTCAATCCATGTCTCTTTCTACTTGTTCTAGTCACTTACATTTCCTTCCTTGCACTTTTATTGCATGCATCTCACATTACATTAAAACATCTTTGCTGGCATAACTGTAGTCATTTGCATGATTTTCCCAGTGATAATTTTCCATGAAAATTATACCAGTAACACCAGATGTACCACAGATATGTATACTGCATTTCATATGACAGACAGTGTGACCAACCTACACAGTATATAAACAGTAAATTTTCCTATTTGCTAATAATTGTATTAGCTGATGAGTTTTTGCAGGATATATGTTATGTTGGTGATCTTAATGATAACTATAAATAAATAGTGCTCAAAATTTGAAATTATAATTTTGAACTTTAATGATATTTACGAATTTTATGTTTTAAATGTTATGTACAATTTTTTTTGGCTATAGAGATTCAATTTAGAAAACATTTAAATATACACAGTTGAATCACATTATTTAGAGATGGGTCGAAGTTCGTATTACGAACCGAACCCAAACTTTAAGGTTATGTTCGGGTTTGGTTCAAAATTTATTGCCATGTCAAAGATGGGTTCTAGATCGGTTCAAAAAATTTACAGGCCAGGAGTTCGTGTTTGGTTTGAAAATGTGCTAGAAATGAACATCATTAACGAACTTTGAAACGAACTTAAGTATGACGAGCATGCCACTGCCTAAAAAAAGCAATAAAAGAAAACAGGTTGCCCAGGGCTGTTGACTGGCACTGCCTACAAGAAGCAAAAAAAAAGGTACCCAGCCGTCCACCTCAGTTGTTGATATTCTTCTTTTATACGACCATAATGTTACTTTGACCTTATAGAATGCCACAATATTTTGGCTTTTAGCCCCACGAGTTATTTTATTAAAATATTTTCCAAATATATCGCAATCGCCACAAATTATTTTAAAATAAAAGAATAATTTGTTACATACTTACTAACAAGGCCCCATAAATTGTTGATGCAATTTTAATTTTAAAAAAATCGTGGAATTTGTTGCAAAAATCATTGTGTGCACTATATGCAAGTAAATATGGTACTTCACTTAAAAGAAGTTGAAAAATAACAATGGAACAACACAACAAAAATAATTACCGAACAAGTTTTATTTGATTATTGTTTTTGTAGCAGTGATGACAGCATTATATCTTGAACTCTAGAGTATGTAAAACCAGGTGCAGTCTTGATTTAAATGATTGTATACAAAATAAGTGATTGTTTGAGTTTTTGGGAAATTACATTTTCAATTAACATTTTTTTTTGTGTTGCTAATTTGTGATTTTCAACCATATCTATAAAAACCAAGTTAATATTATGTTAATTTTGTACCTTTTTTCCACTTTAAGAAAAAATTTGGCCTTTACATTTTGGAACTATAAGTGATGAAACTGTGGAGGTTGTGTGTGTGTGTGTGTGTGTTTACTTTATTTTAGGCCCACGTGTTTAAAGAATTAGACATGAAATTGTGAATATATATATATATATATATATATATATATATATATATATATATATATATATATATATATATACAGCCTTCATAGTCAGCCCCCATTTGTTCAAGTGTAAAACACAAACAAATACAACCACATTCACAATTTCATGTCTAATTCTTTAAACGGGACCACTGTTATCAATGTTAAGTACTTAATTTGCAAATATGGGTGCGACACACTGATTACTGTACTGTTTAGCTTCCATAATCCACTGTATTTTTAAGGTGGTTCTACATATTGGATTTTTATTATATACATATATGCCTTCATAGTTCAGCCCTAAATTGGGGGGGGGTTTGTGTGTGTGCATATGATGTGTGCATATACAGTAACACTTTAGAGGAGTACCTGGCCCACATACGTCTAGTGTTAAAGGCTTTGTAAGAAGCTAGGTTAACAGTTAACCCTGATAAAATAAGTTGGGCAGAACAGCATGTCCAGTGTTTACGATTTATAATTTCTGATGGTCAGTTGCGTACTGACCCAGAGAAAATTAATGCTACTGTGAATCTTCCTGTTCCTAAAAATGTGCAAGTTATTAGGCATTTTACGGCAAATTTATACCCAATTTTTCTAATATTACAGAGCCGTTGAATTTCTTAAAGAGGAAAAACACTGATTTTGTATGGGGCAATGAACAGCAAAAAAGTTCCAAATGTTAAAAGACAGTTTAACACAGCCACCAGTTTTGCAATTGCCAAATTTAGATGAAATATTTTATTTGCATTGCGATGCAAGTTCTGTCATCGTAGGAGCAGTGCTTAACCAGAAAAAAAAAAAGCTGCGATTTTGTTCCCGTGGCATACGCCAGCTAACTTTTATCAGCTGCAGAGAGGAAATATGCCATCTATGAAAAAGAATGTTTAGCTTGTAATAGGGAATGGAGCATTTTTCTGATTATTTAGACCACACATCGTTTGCGTTGTTTACAGACAACCAAGCCTTAAGCTGGCTGTTAAAATCTAATAAACCAGCTGGACAGCTGGCGCGGTGGCCAGTAAGACTTATCTTGCTTTAAATTTGACGTTCCCCATATCAATTCTGTATCTGATGCGCTATCACGTATGTTTTGCAGCAATGAGTTTGAAGTGAATGTAGGTGATCCTTGTGAACCCCAGAAAATTAACACAATACAAGAAATAGTGCCACGTGATGTTGAGTCCATTGAATTTTTTAATACTTTTTCTGATTTCAATATTTTCCTGATTTTTTATAGACATTAAAGAACACCAGGAAATAGTGTAGATTTTGCTCAGTCTGGTTATGTAGTTTAAAGGTTGTGTGTGTAAAAAAAAAAAAAAAAATGTGTGTTTTTGTACCGAAGACCAATGGTATACCAGTATTACCACGAGTCCATTTTTGGAGGGCATGTAGGCCGAAATAAAACCATTTCACGTATAACCGAGATTTTTATGTGGCCTGATGTGCAGAAAAGACATCGAGACACGCGGAAGGGAATATGCGTGCCAACAGGGCAAGCATAAAAATCAGAAGCAGAAAGGACAATATTCCAGGTCTCCCGCAAAGTTTGTATGGGAAAGGGTGTACCTAAATGTTATGGGCCATTACGCATAGTAAATCTGGTTATGTCTACGAGTTGGTAGCAATCCATAGTTTTTTTTTTTTTTCATACAAAAAAAGTTGTTGAAATTTGTAAGGTAATTATTTACATTATTTGTTTTGTGTTTTTGGGTCACCTGCATTTGTCGTCCCGGACAATGTGTCATATTTTGTGTCACAAGAATTTTGTGACTTGATGTTCATGTCAGGAGTGAAGTTAATGAATACGTCGCCTTACTACCCACAGGCGAACTTGGTAAAGAGAGTCAACCGGAACATAAAGGTGACCTTGTGCTGTTTCCAGTAAGCTACACAGAGAATGGGACATTTTTTGTATATTATTATTTTGTGTTTTACAATGTAATTCATAGTGTCCATAAACGTACTCCAACTGAGGTCTTTTTGGGGAGGTAACTTTTACATCCCTTTTTAAATGCATGGTTGTTGCAACCATTATATGTGGAAAATGTCGCCAATAGATATATGTTAAAATTTTAGGAGGAAGTAACAAAATTTGCTTGCTCATCACCAGAAAATTAAAGAGAAGTTTGATTCACAACATAAGGCTGTTACAATATGTAGTGATTTTATTATGGTCCAAACTCATTTTCTTAGCTCCAAATTTGATTATTTCAGTTCAAAGTTAGCTCTGCAGTGGACCAGACTTTTTAAAGTACCATAGTACGATTTTTAATACCAGTTACCTTGCTTGTTTCTGAGCTACGATTTTCACATAAAGAATTCAAAGTTCATAAAAACCATATTAAAAGATTTTATGGTAAAGTGAATTAAGAGCCTGACACCATCGGGTGAGACACGAGACGAACGAAGACACTAATTACTTACTGGTGGGCGCCAGCCTAGACACTGCACTTCGAGACTCAGGGTTCTCAGGGATGCTGTTGATTCGGTGTGTTCGTCTCACCCGAGCATCTTTACAAAGCACTTTGCACTACTAAACATTTTATGAAAACACTGCCAAAAGTAAGAGTTTATTGGATTCTGACGCTACAGATAAACATATTTTGTGCACTGAGAAGTACTTTTATTGTTCCACTTCTTACAAATTGTGCCAATACTGAGTTACTCTTTACCTCAGGCGTGACTAGCTAACTCCAGTGGGTGATTCCCCCAGCTCCTGATTCAACTAGCGCACTCCGTGATGGACGATTCCTCCGCAGTGCAACAAAGCACAATCTCCACAGGGCAAGGGGTCTACAGCCACTGTGATGGACCACAGATTTCACCTGGAGATGGGACACAAAGTACAAACATGAACACTGACATGTGTGATTACCTACATCGCTAATGCATACTCGCCTAGACACGTCTCCTAAACACGTGATGTGTGGCGACGGTCTTAGCAAGCTAGGACAAAAATAATGTCACTTTACAAATTACACAAATATTCATTACAAAACATGGGGCACAACATGAATAGGTACAATAAACACGCAGGTGTGTGCGGGTGCTGTTGGATGAAGTTCTTAACGGCCCACGTGGTGCAGGTGAAATTGCAATATTTTCAGTAAAAATCATTGGAATTCTGTCGGACAAAATTACGGTGCTCTTCAGAAAATTATTCTGGTGATATCCCAAGCGTACAAACACGTCTGGGGTGCCTGATGGCACAAAAGCATCAATCATGGCAAAAATTACAAGAACCTTTAAATGAAACAATACATAAACCCTGAGAAAAATTATGGCACACATGAAATTACAAACAAGAACACTTGAAGCACAAGGATGGCGCAGATATGGGCTTGGCGGCTGTTAACCACGTAGTTTCAAATGATATGGCCATAACACAATAACATGACAAAAACTCTAAAATACATACATACAAATTTACCCTTAATATTGCTTGAAGCTGAAATTACAATGCAAAAGCCTTTAACATAGGCGAATGGTGCCTGATTCAAAGTTGAGCAGGCCACGTGGCCTCTCTAACATTTTTCCTCCTTCCCTCGATTTAAGTTTCAAAAACGCACAAGGGCAAAAAATGTGTATTTAAGCAGAAGCATTATGCTGGGGATGTCTGGCAAAACATACGCAAAGCAAATGTTAACCTGTAAACTTAAGTGAACTATGGAAATCTAAATCAGTGCAAAAATATGTGCATATGTGACAGCGTCTTACCTCACCAGCTCTCCTAGGACGACTGCCCAGAGGCAGGGGTCATGTGGTCCGCGCCGACAGGGGGGCACAAGCGGAAGTGCAATGCACACCAAGCAAAAGAGATTGAAATACATAATAACAAGAACAATTTAAATTGTTAAATATTGGTGTTTGATGACTGTTCATTTTATAGGCATTAAGATGCAGAGAAACTTGAAGAGTTCGTGGTGGCTTTTGACGAAGTAGCAGCAAAGCGGGTCGAGTTATTAGCAAACTATTTTGCTTTGTGTGCTGTCCCGCCAAAACCTGAATTGAGACCTCTAAATGAGATTAAGGATGTATTCGTGAACTTTGAAAAGATTTTCCGGCTTTTGCGTGTACGGTATAATAGATGTACTATAAAGATACTCGACATAACCTGTCAGAGTCCAATTATCGGTACGCGTGCAGTTCTGCCGCCTCTACCACTTCCAGTGTTTTCAAGCAACCACGTCGAGTGGGCAGCATTCACAGAGCTCTTAAAATCCATGGTGGATCAAGATATATTGCTTTCTGATATTCAGAAACTATATTATCTGATTGGATGTCTAAAGGGTGAACCTAAGGAAACTGTAAGTAATCTGCCGATCACTGATAACTACAGTGTTGTCTGGTCATTGCTGGAGAAGCGGTACAAAAACTTGCACGTTACTGCTACACTACATGTTCAAAGAATATTGCACCTTCTGAAAGTGTGTACCAATTCTCCAGAATCTTTGCCACGCTTTATTAGTGTAGTGCGTGAAAACTTTCCAGTTTCTGAATGGAGTTTTTTGCTCTTGGACATCCTTCTTGAAAAGATAGATTTTTCTCTTCACCAAGAGTTTGAATTATCCGTAGACCAGGACCTGCCAATTTGTGATCATTTGTTGACATCCCTGGAACGATATGCTGTGGCGAATGAGAATGTTCAATTGGTGACCAACCTAAATTCCTCCGGCAACAGTAGTACATTTGTAAAGAATAAGTTTTCAGCACCCAGTATGAAAGGCAATTCAAAACAAAGTCATAGTAGAAGCATTTTACGTGTTGCAGTAGAAAATGATACAGTATATCAAGTATGTTAGGAGAAACATCCATTGGGTAAATGTGAGCAGTTCTTGACAAAATCTATTTCAGATACAGTCAAGTTTGTGAAGTAGTCCATGTGTTTCAATTGTTTAAAACCCAACCACAGTGCACAAAAATGCATGTCTAAATTCACTTGTAGACAATGTCAAAAGAGGCACCACTCGTTGCTCCACTTTTCTCATGGCTCATCACGTAGTCAGAGTGTAGATACAGGAAATGCAAAACCTGATGGTTCTTCTCATGAGAGTGCTATGACCAATGTCCAAACATTACACTTGTCTAATGAGACTGAAATGCAAACTACAATTTTGCTCTCGACAGCTCTGGTCCAAGTGAGAGATATTAGTGGATATTTTCAGACATTAAGAGCCTTGCTGGATAGTGCATCACAAGTCTCTTTCATAACTGATGTGTCCAGCGGTTAGGCCTACAATGCCACCGTGAACAAGTAGACTTAGCTGAGGTTGGGTAAACTCCTGTGTGAGGGTCAAGAGGAGTTCTTTACTGTTGTGGTAAACCTATTGACTCTCAGGACATATATTTTGACGTTAGAGCTACAATCTTGAAGGAGATAACTTATCCCATGCCTGTGTCAAGGTTTACTCACAGTACTGTACGTCATTTGAAGGATTTGAAGCTAGCAGATCTTAGCTTCAATGTTCCTGGGCCTATTGACATCTTGTTGGCAGCCGACATAGTGAGTGATGCTATGACTCTCAGGAAAGTTGTAGGTGAGCCCAATGCTTTTTACACACCGTAATTGGCTGGATTGAGTGGCAGGGTGGCGTGTGAATCAGCTAGGAGTCCGTGTGTGTCATTCTTGGTACGAGACAATAGTCTGGATGTACGACAATTCTGGGAGGTCGAAGAGGTGCTGACAACAAAGGTGTTGTCAATTGATGAGGAAAATTGTGAAGAGCACTACAGCGAAACACTCTCACGAGACATGGATGGTAGATATGTGTTGCGACTGCTGTTCAAAATCGGCCTGAGTTAGGAGAGTCACTACAACAGGCCTGTTTAAGGTATGAACATCTGGAGAAGAAATTCACTAAGTCATTGGAGCTTGCAACTGCATACCATCAGTTTCTCAAGGAATATGAAGAACTGGCCCACATGACACATATCTCAGTTGTTTGGCCCTCTGGTTGCAAGCCAAGTAACAATTGTTTGGGTGTATCAGAGATCTCAGAGGTAGCATATGTTATTCCTCACCATGCTATAATTAAAGAGGCTAGTTCAACCATTAAGATGCGAGTCGTTTTCGATGGCTCATCAACAACTTCAAATGGTGTTTCATTAAATGATGTGCTCCACACTGGGCAGAAATTGCAGGACGACATCTGTGAGATTATTGTCAACCTCCGAACACTACGTGTTGTCTTTACTGCTGACATCTGCAAGATGTATAGACAAATACGGATACATTCTGATGACTGCAAATATCAGCGTATTCTGTGGCGACCTCCAGCTGAAGATGTGCAGCTATATAGACTCACCATTTCCATCATCTCCTTATCAAGCACTGAGAACATTAAGGCAGTTAGCTACTGATGAAGCTCAAAACTTTCCGCAGGCAGTTCAGATACTCTTGCGAGATGTATTTGTTGATGATGTGGTTACAAGGGCTGACTCGGAAGAAGCAATCAAATTGAAATCTGAACTTGTGTCACCACTTCAACAAGGAAGATTTGAGCTTCGTAAGTGGTCCTCCAGCAGCACCACTCTACTTGAGGATGTGCCTACATCACAGCGAGAAGTTTTGAAGAGCCTTGATCAAGAGACCAGTCTGGCTATCAAAGTGCTTGGTGCACACTGGTGTCCAGAGACTGATGATTTCACATACCATGTCAATGAACCCCAATTGTCAATAACCAAACGGGGTATCTTGTCAACTATTGCCTGCCTTTACGACACATGTGGATGGGTAGCCCCAGTTGTTGTGTGGGGAAAAATTCTGTTGCAGATACTGTGGACGATGGGGTTAGAGTGGGATCAACCTGTTCCTATGGATAATTGCTCAGCAATGGTTACATTTCAAGAAGACACTGGGTGCTCTGGCCAAGGTGAGAATCCCACAACACATTGAATGGACTATTGCCTGCAGTATTGAAATTTGTGGGTTCTGCAATGCTTCTGAGAAGGCGTATGCTGCTGTAATTTATGCTCGCATTGTCAACAACATTGGAGTCGTTTCAGATCACAGTAAAATCAAAGGTTGCGCCACTGAAGACACTATCAATTCCGAGGCTTGAGTTGTCGGGTGCCTTGCTTCTCTCAAGATTGTGACAATGGGTGAGCAAAATATTCAACGAAAGGGCTCAACCCTTCAGTGTGTACATGTGGTCAGATTCTTCCACTGTCCTGTCATGGCTCCGGTCATCCCCACACAGGTTCAAGACCTTTGTCACTAATCGAGTCCCTGAAATTCATCAAATTGTGCCACCTAGGTCATGGCGTTACATCCCATCAAGCTGTAACCCAGCAGACCTCGCATCGCTCTGTGCGTTTCCTGACAAGCTGGTGAACAGTCCTATGTGATTCCATGGACCTGGATGGTTGACGGATTCCGAAGACACGTGACCGGTGAATAAGTTCAAGAGGCCCGATCCGAAGGATATGCCTAAATGTAAACCTCAGAGAGCACAAGATCTAGCAGTCCAAGAAAGTGATGGTACCCTGTGGACATTGTTAGAAGGCTTTTCATCGCTCTCAAGACTCAAGAGGGTAATAGCATGGATGCTTAGAGCTCGAACGGCATTTGTGAAACAACCTTACAGTGAATCAACGTGGTTGAGTGCTGAAGAATTAAAGGCAGCATTATGTTTTTGGTTCAAGCAGTGCAACACGACCTGCTTTCAGAGGACTTAAAGTTGCTCCAGAAAGCTAAGGAAATGGCATCCTTTCCTTGATCCTGTGGGTATCATCAGGGTGGGCAGCCACTTGCAGCACTCAGCATTGCCGAAAGAGAGTAAACACCCAATACTCCTTCCAGGAAAATGTCATCTATACATGTTAATTGTGAAACATTACCATGATGAGTACCTCCATGAGGGGCTCCAGGCAGTACATTCCTTTATCCAGAGGCAATTTTTTGATGATTCTCAAACCTGACATCACACATGGAAGAGAAAAACAGGAACAAAAAGTTTGCACAAAAAAAAGAATAAAACTTACCAAAACGTAAAGGAAACAACATACTTACCAAACATGGTGTGACAAAAATTTTAATGGCACACAATTACTTCCATATGAAGTAATTTTTAATTATAATTAATTACAATTTTCCCCAAGTAAGTCTCCATATGAGTGCCATTACACTTTTTCTGTACTTTTGTATCATGAGTAATTCAAAAATTTTTAGTAACAAAACTGTGAAGTTAGAAAAAAACATCCTTCACTATACAACTGGCTGAGACACTATGACGTGAAGTATAATACAGTAGACAATGTGGAAGAAATAACTGAATAATTAACTTTTTTTATGACTAAAATAAATTACATCATCTATGGAGAATTGACATTTCATATATAAATCATAAAAGGTAATATGACTGAGAAGGCAAAAAGAAAAAAAAATTACTAACAAAGTTATAATATCACAAGCACGTATATTTTTTAATTTTTCTAATATGGTCAAATTAATAAAACATATAATAAACCTGTAAATCTGCAATTTTACACAAAGAAAAACAACAGGATCTTAACCAACTAACTACACCTATTCCTAAGCTTCACACCAGAATTTAATATTACAAAATTCAAAACAAAAAAAAACACTGAATTGATGCAAAATTTGCAATGAGATTCACAACAGTTAACAAGTATAGTAGGATTGACCTATCCATCACCTTTGTTTTTACATTGTAGCAATTTAAAGCCAATTTATAAAAGTACGGTAAACAAAATAACAGAGTGGAAATAACATATCATGACATAAATCATACAAAACTGATACAGTGTATGAAGTTTATGTGCTTATTTGTTTCCTGTATGGTATAAAGGCATATTCCTACGACTGCACTGGGCTGCACTCAGGGCGAACTGGCCGGGTGTCTAGTGTTACAGCCTCACTACACTCACACCAAAAACTCAAACTTTAAAAATTTGTTAAAAATCTAGAAAAATATTAAGTTAAATTGCAAGGCCACACAGAAAAGTAGACACTGGATAAGCACAACACAGATAAACAAATGTACACTATACATTTGTTTTAATTAAAATAAAATTATTTTGCTGATGCCAAAAAAAACTGACAAGACACTTCTATATGTTTTCCCTGTATTAATTAGCATTTTCAATTTCCTTGTCTTTTCCTCGTTTTTACAAAAGGAATTCACTCCCACAATAAGTTCTGTTGTGACAAAGGAAATCAAACTACCTACTAACTCATTTTCTACAAAGTTCACAAACAAAAGGACACTGACCACAGTGAGTTCTGCTATGATAAATGTGATCATGCAAACATACAGATTTCTTCATACACAGTTAACAGCTAAAAGATCTCTCACCAGAATGAGTTCTGACATGCTTAATAAGACTGGTTTTCCAACTAAATGATTTATTACACACATCACAGCTAAAGGGGTGCTCCCCAGAATGAATTTTGCTGTGTGAAATAAGACTACTTTTCCAACTAAATGATTTACTACACACATCGCAGATATAGGGGCGCTCACCGGAATGAGTTTTTATGTGGTTAATAAGATGACTTTTCCGATTAAATGATTTAGTACACAAATCACAGCTGTGAAGAGTTTGTTTATATCCATGCATTAATAAATGCTGTGCTAAATCATTTCTCAACACATACGATTTCCCACTGGGATCACACTTAACACATATATACTTGTCTCTGCACTGGAGAGATGGCGAGTTAGAGAGTGCTTCAGTGACTGATGATATATTGTTGGATTTGGTAGACAAGCACACAGCTTCACTGCGCTGTTGGCACTTGCAATCTGCTGAAGCCATGTTGCACAACTTGCAAACCAAGTCACTGTCACGTAGAGAAGTCTCTACCATATCACCATCTAAAGAGAGACATTCACTCTTCAATCTGGCACTTCCTTCACTGTAATACTCCACTTTGCTTCTTGACGGTTCTTCTCGAGAACTAATCTCTATGACAGAATAACTCAATTCCTGCAATGAAATAAGAGAAGACTTTCACTAACTTTATAACAGATATTAACTGTAGTACACTAGAGTTCATAAAATAAAGCATATTACCTTGTAGAGAGAATAAGAAATTTTACAAATTTCAGATACCTCTGTTATAATCAATATTTTTTTTGTATGCCATAATTTGCTTTGGAGTGTTAAGTGTTACATTTAAAAGCTACAGAAATACATTTTGTAAAAGTGAATTTACTTTAGCAATTATATTATGACTGTCCTTTCTTTTTATTTTTGCATTAAGTATAAAGCTAAAGTTACATAGGTTGAAGCATTCAAAAAAACTTAAGGCTGTTGTACCCTAAAATGTTTACCACTGATTACTATGCCTATGAATAAGTACCATAAAACTAGCTTTTGTGCCAAAAGGAGTCGCTCTACAACTTACGGTTTCAGAGATACAGCTTTTCAAATATGTGTTTTTTGACACTTTTTGCACTATAAATCTCAACAACCAATTAACATAATTGTGTGATATATTGGGTGACACAAGAGCATTAGGTAAAATTTTATCAATCACATTTGGAATACTCAAAGTATTGTCAATTCAAAATTTGCATGATTAAAAATTAAAATTTTAAATGGATGTAAAAACTAATTATAAACTAGCTTATAAAAAAATATATTACACTCATGAAATAAATACATTCACGTATTTAGCAACAAAATTTAAAAAGTGGTTCTTTCATAGTCTTTAAACAGTTACAAGAAGAATGCAAGTGTTCTTAGAGTTTGGCAAGGGTCAAAGTAATGAAATTACTTCATAAGACCGAGATTGCAATAACTTCATGTTTCACATATCATGTTACAAAAAACACATCCGCTGGCAATACCTTGACTGGGATCTTTCAGCTACACTTATTACGATTTTTTCCCATCATGTACAATGTATGTTCACGTACAGAAAACCTTGTCAATGTCAATCTTTTACATGATAGGTGATACTTGACTCTGTATCAAGTGACTTTGCTAGCCAATCACAAAAGATACAGAGTTATGTTACATTTTCATGGTTTTGTTTTTACTTTTGCTATGTCCTCTGCCTCCTGAAATAGAAAATGAATGTGTATTAGATGCTAGGTTACATCCTGAACTATATAATAAATGAAATTGAATAATACAACTAAAAGAAAGTTAAGGATAGCTATTTAGAAAAAGTAAACATATATGGCACATATTTATCATAATGTTTGCACAATAGAGACAACACAGCGCCTTCATTAACAATAACTTACAGCATTCAGATATAAAGACTAAAGCAAATTATTTTGTCTGCAAAGTCAATACCATCAAATTTGCAAGTGTAAGAACTATACGAATTATTAAAATTTATAATTTACCCACTCCCTCACCCAGTTAATGCACACAGATATGGAAAACATTTCAGCACATCCCAGTTGTAATTCAATCTGAAGGTTACGACAATCTAGTTGTTTTCAGAGTTTGAATAAATCATGATCGCCAAACTTCAATGCAGGCAATATGCCTTTATAACTTAAATTTTAAGAGATTTCAATTTGAAATGCAACAAATTATTTTGTGACATTTTCATTCCATACACAAGTTTATGTGCTTACATGATATTTCATAATATGGATCCCTAATTGACCATATTTTATGTAAATGTGAATGAATGAGATTGTGGGGCGCTCAACAACAAGGTCATTAATGTCCACAGGAAGTTAAGACTAAAACACATTAAAAACCTCCACGAGGCAAAAACAAAGGTCAGGTAAAAACAGATAAAAACCTCCACATGAGTGAAAAATAATGGTCAGGTTAAAACAGACAAAAACCTCCATAGGAGACAAAGTCAAAAGTCAGGGCAAAACACATAAAAACATTCAGAGGAAGCAAGAGAAATATCACAAAACAAACAAACAAACAAAACAGGACCAAATACTCCAGAGGAGCAACAACACAAGTACAAAAAAACAAATCACAACATATATTAAAAATACCAGTCGCATGTAAAAATGGGAATACGCCGCTCACAGATGTTCTCCCATCACACAGCATTTGCCACAGGTCGCCAGGAACATTAAAAGGGCAATGAGCACGATCATACATGCGACAGTCCACCAGAATGTGCCGGACAGTCAAGGGAGCACCACAGGCATCACACTCGGGAGGGAGTTCACCACAAAGCAGATATTTGTGCGTCAGACAAGTGTGGCAGATGCGAAGGCGAGGAAGCACATCATCTTCCCTGCACATGTATGAAACACCAGGAAGAGTTTAAACAGGCAAGTCGGAGATGGCCCATAACTTGTTGGACAGTGGCAGAGAAGCCCACTCCTGCTGCAAAGTTTGTCAGACAAGGTCACACACAGCGTGCAGCACATAGGGGTACGAGGATCACAGGGTGGAAGGCTGCATGCCTTCTTAGCCGCTGTATCTGCTGCTTCATTGCCAGATAGGCCCACATGCCCGGTCATCCACAGGAAGACGACGTGACCATCAATATGCACAGATATTGCATCCTTCGACCGGATCATGGAAAGAAACAGGTTTGCTTGGAAGCAGGTCTGATGGCTGTTAAGGCACTCATTGAATCTGAGCACATAAGGCATTTACGGTGAAACACATTACCGATAAAAAACAAAGAACTAAAATAGCAAAAAGACATGCACTTAAAATACAGCACGATCGATGAAGTTCAAAATGATACAGCGAAGCACCAGTGACAAATGTGTACCCTGTCGAGGTATCTAATTTGGAACCATCAGTGTAAAAAATTAATAAAACCATAGAATTCAAAAAATACAAGATCAAGGAAAAGGCCCTTGTAAACAACACAATGAGTGATAATTTTATAAAATTCTGCCAGGTCGAGGCACACCACAACCTGTGTAGATAGTTATGACTGTTTATGGCAAGGCAAAGGCAACACACACATAGGTAAGTCATACCGCTCCAGAGCATGCGCAAAGTGGTCAGATGCCGGCTGAGGGGAACATGGTCTAGTGGAGTACAACAGTTCATAGGGTGGATGGAGAAAAGCATTGTAGTGTAGGTGCAAGGAGTACGAACGCACCCGCACACCATAGGAAAGAAGCAGTTGGTCACACATGTAATGTAGAGGGGGTTTACCAGCCACAGCACAAATACTAACAACAGGGCTCGTGCGAAAAGCCCCAGTTGCAATACGAATACAAGCATGGTCAACACTCGCCAGTGATTTCAACACAGACGGCCAGGCAGAAGAATAAACTACACTGCCGTAGTCAAGCTTGCTATGGACCAGGACACAATACAGTTGAAGACGGGTGTCTGTGTCAGCATACCAGTCACAACCACTCAATGTTTTCAAAATATTCAGATCTCTTACACAATATTTCAGGGACTGAATATGACTCCTCCAAGAGAATTTAGAATCAAACAAGAGGACTAAAAATTTGACAGTGTTTGAAACTGGCAAAATAGAGCCATACAAAAGCACCTTGAGAGACGTGGGCCAACTGTATCTTGGCTGTGGAAAAGTAGAAACCACGGCTGTCTGCCCAGTCGCTAAGGAAGTCGATGGCCAGCTGGATCTGATGTTCTGCCACGTATAGAGATGCAGTATGGCAGAAAATGGTAAAGTCATCTAAATACAATCCACAGTCCACAGGTGGCAGAACAGCTGACACAATGCCACTGATAGCGATGGCAAACAGAGTGGCACACCGTTCTCCTGAACAAACTCCCGAGAGTAGGTAGCATAAATGCAAACTCTGAAAGTGCGGAAGGACATATATTTTTGTATAAATGTCGGAAGACATCCACAAAAACCCCAACTGGATAGCTGTCGCAAGATACAATGTCACAATGATGTGTCATACTACTTCTCCAAGTCAAACAATACAGCAAGTAGATGTTGCGCTCATAGAAAGGCGGTCTGGATGGCAATCTCCACGGTGACCAAATGATCCACCACAGGACAATTTCGACTGAAACTACACAGAAGAGGTGATAAAGCTGCTAGGTGACAAGGCAGTACATCAGACGTGCATTAACCATATGCTCCATGGTCTTACATACACAGCTGGTGAGGGAAACAGGTCAATAGTTGTAAACATCTCCCTTGACCTTCCCCAGTTTGAATATTGGTACAAGGGTGGACTTGCAACACTTGAAGGGAAAAACACAGGAAGTCCAAATGTTATTTAAGATTATCAGCAAAAACAGTTTCCCATCGAGTGAAATGTGTTGCAACATAGCATAATAGATATTTTTGAGCCCAACACATGTGTGCTTCGAGCACGATAAAGATTGCTCCAACTCAACAAGGTTGAAAGGTGTGTTGTGGTCCTCCTCACCCAAGCCAACAAAGTTGACACCCACTGTCTCACATCATTCTTTGATGGCTCTAAATGACGACGTGTAATGCACACTGCTCGAAACATCTGCAAAATACTGACCCAAAAAAATCTTCTATGTTTGTTCAATCAGTAACATTACTGTTACTGACCCAAAGAAAGGGAACCTGTGTGCTAAGAGATTGTCCGAACAACTTTCGAACACTGTCCCAGAAAAACTTACTAGTAACATTGATGAAATAGAAATCTCTCCAGGATTTTCGTCTGCTGTCCTTGATTACACACCGTGCCCAAGCCCGACAGACACGGAAGAGCTCCAGGTTAGCTTGAGTAGGGTGAGCACTAAGCGTCTGAGTGCATGTCGTCAGGCATGGACAACATCCCTACATCCATCACTTCACCAAGGAACATGCGTACAACCACGAGGTGAATACTGAGGGGTTGCAGCCTCCCCAGCTGACACGACGATAGAGTTGAATAGTTCCACTGCCATTATCACACCACTTGGAACCTCATCAGTGAAATGGAGGGAATGCTAGAAATCCGTCCAGTCAGCTTCCTTAAGTACCCTCTGAGGTGCTATGGGTAGGGCAGCAAACGACACCAATCCAATATGATTGGGTAATGGTTACTCCCACAGATATTTAGGTATGAGTCCAATCGTAGTGGGTGACCAAAGCTGAGCTACAGAAAAAGAGATCAATACAGGACGAAGTGCAATTACGGGTGGTGAAGTGCGTAGGAGTACAAGAGTTCAACCAGGCAATATTAGACATGATGAATCAAGACTCGACTACACGACACTGACGGTCCCTGTGGTCAGGGCCCAATATCTGATTGTGAGCGTTACAGTTTCTAACAACCAGAAATGGAGGTTGGAGCACAAATGAAAGCTCAAAATAAACTAAGCTGACATGCTGGTGTGGGGGTACACATAAGCTACAAATATGTAGTGACAAATATATAGAGAAAAATCCCTGACCAACACTGCCCGTAGAGCAGTGCGAGGGGCAACAGCTTCATTGTTAACAGAATCCTTCACCACAAGACAGACACCGCCACAGACACGTTTCATCAACATGTTATCCAGGTAGTAAAACGTGTGTCCTTGAAGGTGGGCAGTATCAGTGGAAAAAATTTGTGCGTTTCCTGAAGGCAAATGGCTGTAGGGGTGAGGGACACAAGGAGATGTTTCAGTTCTTCAAGATTATTGAAGTAACCTCCGCAGTTCAACAATATGAGGGACATGAGTTATGGACAGAAAGGTTTGCGGAAACAATTACTTAAATTACTCTGTATGTTTTTGATCACTGGCTTAAAGCCCCCTGAGCCTTCACCAGTGTTTTGTGAATAAACATCAACAGCTATCTTGGCTTCTGGCTTCAAGGAGATAGGACATTGAGTCTGCAAGTTGATGATGTGATCTTACGAATTGAGGTACTTGCAGGAAGGGATGTAAGGGATAGAGTCTTTGGCTTGTCAAATTTTTTTGCAACAGCGTCCTCACGAGATTTGCTAACAACAGAAAGTTTTGACAGTGTTTTTTCAGCTGGCCTACACTGCGTATCAACAGATGTGATCCAAATCATCCAGACTCCTTGTGACTTCTGTGTACACGCATCCTTAACTGCTGGTCGAGTAATGCTTTGGAACCTGGAGAGCATGGAAATATTTCTGTGTCTCAACAAAGATGTGCTAAAAAAAGAGTAAGTTAAAGAACAATGGCAGAGCCACAAGCTTCCTGGGTTCCTCACAACAAGTAAAACAAACATTACCAAAAAAATTTACAAACAGGATGCAGTTTAAAACAAAAATAAAACAAAGGTTCGCTTTGACTGAGATAATTTTACTTAAATTACCTTAAAATATATATGACTTTTAACAGCTTACAAATAACAATTAAGAGTCGGTGGGAGTCATTTTGCTTTCATTTACCATCAATGTTAATTTTTACTAGCAAATTACAACATAACAATATGATCTTTTGAAATGCAGTTTTCTGGACACACAAAACACACTTAAAAACCTTAAGAATAGTATTTTTTATTAATCTAAATTATCATTTTAAATATAATTTTTTGCCCCTTAAAACACGCAGTTTTTCTGCACAGACATATTGTATGAGAAAAACTGTATTTCCCATCAAAAACAAGTAAATGTTTTTACATATCTGGGTAAATAATTTTATTTGTCATAATATAATGCATTCACCATTAGCTTAAAGTTAATCTTTTTAATTAAATTCACAAAACCTCTTTTAATGTATAAAACTGCAAAATACGTTTTGGCATGTTTTGAACTACAGAGTATTTCTGGTTGTCTCAAACTTATCGTATCACGTGTCAGCTTGACACGTTGTGGTGAGCAACCACAGAAGCGCAAGAAGAGTATTTGCAGTTCAGGTGTGGAATCATTAGTATCGCCTCATTTCAAGTGTTGGCACTGTTATGTTAATAAATTAATTAAAAAATGGAGCATCCATATAGTACGAAGGAAAGTGTAGTGCTCAGCCAAAGAAAAAGGTAACACTACGTTTAGTAAGTAAGATAGTTCAAAGTCTTTTTATGACTTTAAATACACGTGTCAAAAGTTACAATAGGTACTTTTTTCGTTGATTCTAATTTTCAATCCCCGGACGCATTCTTTACCTTGGAAACTGATGTTTACGATTAGTTTTTTTCATTAAGATAATGAAAATACTTTTATTATTATTTATAGTTTCTGAAGAACATAAGTTTTATTACTATACACAGAAATGTGTTTCGGCTAGGTTCGCTCAGTTCGTGGTAACAGCTTTTAAACTTATGGGGAAAGGTGTGTATTATTTAAACACAATATTAGCTGAAATATTGAAACTCAGCCTTTCACTCTAACCTAAATTAGCACCTGCGAACACATCAGTGGCCAGACCGAGATTCAAACTAGAAACCTTTTGGTCTGAAGGCTCCTGGCAACGAAGGTGGCATTCATTCTCTAAGATGTTCATATTTCCTCACTGTTCTAAAATACATTTGAACACTACTTATACGCACATGCTGTCTGATACAGTTTCAAAAAGAATTTTAATCTGACACTTATGCAGCATTTCAGAAATAATTTAAAATGTTTCACTTTTTATTTGGCATTTATTTCATAATCCAAAAATAGATTGATATCACTGCGAATAGAGTATATATCATTTTGCAAAAATTGTCTGTTATTGCTTTTAAATAGCTACTTGTTTGCGGTAGTGTTGTTTACGAACGTACAGTTTATTTCATGTAATATTTTCAGTATTTGAGTAACTGTTGCCAACGTATTTAAAGCACATCAGAATGGCATCTCACCTTAAATAAGTAAACGTCAGCTAATTGTCAAGTGAAGTAATTGTAGCATTTTTGAATAAAAATTGTCTGCAATCAGCGGGGGAAACATACGCATAGTATAAATAAAAAATAGCAAATTATTTTGGAATAAATGTAATATTATATTACGTTAAACTATGTAGTATTAGCTTTTGCAGTGTCGTATTAGTTTTGAATTTGCTCACGTACATATTGGAAGTGATCACAAATTCAACTGTTTAACTTCATCTTCATGCAACAGAAACGAATGTTCAGACCTGTTGCTTGTGGGAGCGTATATTTTTCATGTTCGCGTGTGCGATTTAGTGTGTTCCATGTCAGATTTGAAAATATTAAAAATTTTTGTGAAATTGTGTTACAATGCAATTACTGAAAACCCTGTGTTTGATATTGTTACACGCTGCTACCCGGCACTGTGGCAGTGGACCCACCTCATCCCTCCCCTCCCCCGGGCTGACACGTTTGTTGCCTCCTGACCCTTTTCTGAGAAACCCATGAGTAATGGACAGTGGCCATCTGGCTGTCGTGCTGCTCGGCGCCTTGCCTGCATCATGGCCCCTCTCCCCTGCTGGAGGTTTCGACGGGTCTGGCGATGACGCAAGAACGTTCTGGAGAGAGTGGCTGGCGCCTCGGCCCGCCGTGACGCATCACGCGAGTTGGGGAAGAGTCTAGGTAGCGGCCTAAGTCACTATATATACTGCCGCAACCCAGCGGCCGACAGTCTTTGACGGAGGCCGCCTGGCCGAGTATGTGTGAGTGAAGTGAATTGTGGGCGATGACAGGAGATTGCGGGACGATGGTGGGCGAGGTGTTCGTGGTGTGAATGGACGAGCGGGTGTGAAACCGAGTGAAGCCTACTGTGCGTGAGCGCGCTTGGAGGACTCTAGAACATTGCGACTGGTGGGACATTGACTGAACGGAGGTGGGACTGAATGGAAGTGTAATACGGATTTTATTGTAAATTATCGAACTGTCGATTTGGACACATATTGTATAAAATATTTGAATAGGTTGACACTGTCTATTGGGACTTAACTTTAAATATTTTATTTAATTGATTTCTTTGTGGTAATTATAAATGGTATGAAATTGAAGTAATTAGTTGTGAATAATAATTGGTATCAATTTATTGTGATATTTTGAGTTCAGAGAATTTTGCTGTAGTTATTGTAAATAAAATAAGCTAATTATAATTAATTATTTTATTTAATTAAGACCTCCATTCCATAACGAACTTGGTATAGCCCACTTAATTTCTAGAGAGAGAAATTGTAACACTGGTGTCAGAAGTGGGATGGAAGCATTTTATAAAAATAAAAAATATAATAATTTTAATTAGTATTTGTAAATATCACAATATTTGAGCAATACGTCGAGAAATCATTTCAAAAATTTTGAATGTTAACTAGGAAAATGTCGGAAGACATGGAAGCACTTCGCACTTTAATTGAAGCACTACGCGGCCAAATTAGTAATGTTAATGAAAATGTAAACAGTAAAATAGATAGTGTTAGTGAAAATGTTATTAGTGTTGGTGAATTAGTGGACAAGAAAATAGACAGTGTTAGTGAATTAGTGGACACAAAAATAGACAGTGTTAGCGAAGTAGTTGATAAAAAAAATAGTGTTAGCGAAGTAGTAGACAAAAAAATAGACAGTGTAAACGAAAATGTAGATAGAAAAACAGACAGTATGAATGAGAATGTGGACGGAAAGATAGAAGGTGTGAGCGAGTTTTTGAACAATAAAATAGACTGTGGGGACAAGAAAATTAAGAGCGTACGGGACAGTGTTAACGAAAGGTTGGACAGTGTTGAGTGTAAAGTGAACCAAGAGGTGAGTGCCCTGAAGAAGGAATGGCAGGAGTTCTTGCAGCAGCATGGGAGACGACATGCAGGGGTAGTAGAGCAGCCGAATTTGGTCACCACCGAGACGACGAGTGCGGGCAGCAAGAAGAAGGTATAGGTCTCCGCAAGAGCAGCCATCGAAGGAGAGGCGCCGCAGTTCTGCAGTGTGGGTACACCCCATTCAGGGGTGGGTAAAGGCATCACAATTAAAATCGCCCCCTACAATGGACAGACACATTGGCGCGAGTACCGGTACCAGTTCGAGATCATTGCCACCCTGAATGGCTGGACTGAAGAGCAACGGGCGTATTACTTGGCGGCTGTACTGAGGGAATCAGCGTTGAGCATACTGCAGTCGCTGCCGGAATGACATTGTCTAGAATACCCACCACTAGTGTCTGCTTTGCAGCTTTGATTCGGCGACCAGTACTTGCAACACGCCCACCATTCCCAACTGCGAAGCCGCATTCAGCAAACCGGCGAAACACTACAGGAGCTGTGGCAGGACATTGTGAGACTGACACACCTGTCTCTGGAGGGGTGCTCCGACAAGGCATGAGTAGTCATTGCAGTTAACTTCTTCGTAGATACTATTACCGATGCGGATGTGTGCCGAGCTGTATGCCTGACATCACCACACAGCATGCAGGATGCCCTGGCCCGAGCATTGGAGGTAGAATCAACAAAGTACGAGCCGACGTTCGGACATGCAGTACTGGCAGCTACTCCATGCAATGATGAAGATGAAGAGCAACTTGGACATCTTGAGAAAGTCGGAGACCACAATGAAGGACATTAGTGCCAGAGTCTGTGCTAGGAAACCCAGTTTTTATCCACCTAAGCGTCGGGAATGTTGGGTATGTAGACAGGCAGGACACTTGAGTACCCATTGCCTGCAAAGGAACTGCAGGTCTCGGCAGCAAGAGGTGAGTACGGCAGACAGCTTGTTGAGAAGACTGGAGGCAGCGGTAGAGGAACTTTTGAACTCCATAGAGGCGGCAACACCTGTCCCTTGTCAACGGAGGCACAGACAATGCTGGAACTGTGGAAAGGAGGGACACTTACGAGCCTGCTGTCCAGAGGTCCCAAACGAGACTAGTGATCGAAGAACCAGTCAAGGGACACCTGCACGAACAAATGGAACTGACAGCCGCAGTAATAATTATCCAACCCATGGGCCCATCAAAACAAATGGTAACAGCCTATCTGAGGAAACGAAGAGAGATTGACATATGGTGGTACGAAGGATAATGACATTACAGTGGAACCATGTAAGAAGTCGCCCAGCAGTTAATGCAGGCAAGGAAAAGAGAGAAGTCCAGTTTTCAAATGGAGCTGAACATATGTATCTTCGGAAGAAGGAAGAAGGCCAGGGGGAAGGGTACGAACATATCGCAGTGTCTAGTGGCATCAAGAGGAACGCTCAATGTTGTACAAGAGTTGCAGATAATGTATTCAAGGAAGGACAATTAGTGTGGCTGTATGAAAGAAAATGCCTTCAGGTGAATACATTCCCAAGGATGTTGGGAAGGCCCTTACAAAATTTTGAAGTAAGTGACATTTCTTTCCAGATCTGTCGCTGGGACTCCTGGAAATAAAATCCTAAGGTTGTCCACACTGACCAAATGGCACTGTACACAGGTCCTGATGTTGTAGAGTCTGTTCGGGACGAACGGACTTAAGCTTCTTACACAATAGAAAACTTTAGCATTTGAACCATTTCCTTTCCTCTGACGAAACCACCAATACACAATTCAATATTGTAAAGTCAGAGTTCAGAAAATTGAACATCGGTTCTACAAGCTTCGAAACAATGTGTATCTTGTTATGTAAATAATTATACTATCCAGGAATGCATTTTATGTACCTTTATTAAATATAGGCTTAAAATTTCCATTAAAAGTTTATTTTAAAACAAAAAACTCATTTGTTTAATTTATTAAAATATGTCAATTCATATATTTCCTCTTAACATTATATTTGTTTGCCATTTATTTAATTTAAGACGAGCTTTGTTTAATATACCGAGATTTAAATCGCCTTACAGTAAAATAACACACGTTCCACATATCCTCTTTTGGATTCTCGGCAAAATGGCTGCTTAACTTTGACTTTAAATATCAACTTTTCAAAATCGTTAAGTCAAGAGTGCTTGACTTTACCTTTGACAGTTCCATTGTGTCAAACTCCATAAGAAGCAACATGTCGGAAAGCAAACATAAAGTCAAATGTTATAAAGTTTTCAATTGTGTAAGGGCCTTTAAGGAGGGGACAGTGTTACCCGCTGCTGCCCGGCGCTGTGGCGGTGGACCCACCTCACCCCTCCCCTTCTCCAGGCTGACACGCTGTCTATTAGGAATTATCTTTAAGTATTTTATTTAACTGATTTCTTTGTGGTAGTTATAAATTGTATGAACTTGGAGTAATTAGTTGTAAACAGTAAGTGGTATCAATTTATTGTGAGATTTTGAGTTCAGAGAATTTTGCTGTAGTTATTGTAAATAAAATAAGGAAATTATAAATGAATTCTTTTATTTACTTAAGACCTCCATCCCTTAATGAACTTGGTATAGCCCACTTAATTTCTAGAGAGAGAAATTGTAACAATATTATATTGTATATAACTTCAGATGCAACACATTGAAATACTCTGTCAAGGTTGTTTTCGCCCATTATAAACACATCGCCATCGCTGGTATAACGTTTTGATTATTTCCCGGTTTTTACAGGATACTCTCACGTAAATTTATTTTTGGCAACAAGTTTTGTAAAATCATATCCGTGTGCAATTATACTGAGTTTAGCAGCATAACAATTGTCATGTAGGTAGTGCAAAATCACTTAATAGGTTTTCGCACACAAAATTCGAATGGTTGTATTGAACACGACATAACTGCACCAGAATACTAAAATTTCAATACCTTGCTGAATAAAGAAACTTTCATCTCGTTTTATTTTAAGATTTAGTTATAAAATATATTTTACCCAGATTTAGTAATTTTTACTTCGTCTTCTAGATTAAGCAAGACTATTGTATAGTTCCACATTCCTGCTCGTACCAAACAAAAGCCTGGACAGAAATGCAAGGCACTCTCTTCGAGTGTCAATAACATTCATGAAATGTGCCATGTATACTATTAAGAAATTACATGGCTGTTTGCTGAAAGCAAGAAACATACGGGTAGCCTACTTGTGTTAACTATACATCACTGGACTAACAAAATAAATACATTCAGTACGTACAAAAGTCAAAGGACTGCAGCAAAACATCGCCTGTATTAAAACACACTCAATCATAACTTCTTGAACTAGTTTTGTGTATGTAAGTATTATAATTTTCAAAATTAGGCTTTGTAATGTGGAACTGCACTGAGCTGTTATACATGTCATCCGGAAACGTAACAATGCACTAAAACTGATTTCAAAAAATTGTTTTATAGCGGCAGTGCCATAGAGCAACTTTAATAATGTTTGTGTCTGGGTAGCTTGGCATCATTAACTCCAAAAGCTTTGTTTAGGCCTTTGGTTAAAGATACACACCAGTAGTAAACACAAACACCTCATGTTAAATTTAAAATAGGCTTACTGTAAATTATTCTAGTTCATATATATTGAGATTCCAGTGGAAAGCACACAGTGGCGGAAGGTTATGTAGTCAGTCTGTTTACTGAGTGCTACTTTGATACAATCTGTCAAAACTGGAAACTCTTTAAGTTGAGACAGATTACACCACTGGGTTTGCTAGTTATTATTTTAATAATCCTCTATGGCGTAATCTGAGTAGATAAAATGTTTTATCCTCAATCAATTTATGAATCATTGGAGAATGACTTGCTGTTACTTTCTCAATAAATAATACCCAATAATTCTACAATTATAGACCACATCGCCAACCTCGCCGGTCTGTGGAGCGGGAGGTTCTGGGTTTGAATCCCAGGTATGGCATGGGTGTTAGTCTAAGTTAGGTCATCAGTTACTATGTAAGTCATTCCCTGATAAGCCTTCAGGTATAAAACTGGGGGGACTTTAATAAGCCCAATCCAATAGACCACATCATCTTGTTTAATTTATCGTTAATCTTAACACATGTCTCAAAGTGTAGAATTCAAGTAGGTACATCAATAAAATTTTACTGGTTACATTTTTGTAGTTGCAATATGTCTTATTTGGTGTTTGTCGTTTCTGATTGTTTCCCGTTGGATAAAATCAAGTTGGCTCATAGTGAGATGTCCGTTTTTAAATAATTATATTCTGATAGTGCACCAATAAGTCCCGTATGCTACAGTACAGATACGTGAGCAGAATGCCTAATCTGTCATGACTTAGTATCAAATGTACTGTACTAACAAAATACATCACATAAGCATATGTCCTAAAATGTTATGCTATGTAAATTTATAATTCAATAGCCAAAATTCGTTCGTTGTGTCAATATTGTTAATATGATAAAAAAAAATTTCAGGAGTGAACTGAATGAGAGATTTCACCTGTGTATATAAACTAGAAACAGTCTGCCGAAACTAAATATACAGTATAGTTCAATTATGAAAAAGTGTTGTTGAGAAGACTTTGCCATTTTTTCAGTCAATAAATCCATTATTTGCATCACTGTTTTATATAGTGCAGAATATTGATAATGTGATTGTTGTTTCCGTTTGGGAATATTTATAATAAGTTTATCAATAACTTTTGTATTACAAAAAAATATATGACCAATTACAAACTGCCAAAAATCTAAAAAAATTTTCAATACAGAGAAAAAAAATTCCTGTAATTAATATGGCTATATTATCTTGATTTTCTCCCAGAACCCTCTCTCCCACTCCCAAACATCCCAAAAATATAGAAAATTTATAACGCTATTCAAATACAAATAATCCATTAAAATGCTTTCCGATTAATGTAAAAATTATGTATACCAAATTAATATTATATTAAAAGTAATTATCTATACTAAAATAATTAAAATTTGAAAAATAAAAGTTTCTCTTAAGTATACATTGCATAACATTTTCCATATTAAATAAGTAAATATACTAATATATTTGAGAGCAAATATCAAAGAATCTGACAATCATTTAACACTATTCCGGTAATTCATAGACTGCCAAACATCAAAACTGTCACAGAAAGCGGGATCCACGCGTATCACTTTAGCATTCTCAGGTATACGAGAACAGAAAAGAGACGCGCTGATGTTTACAGCGATAAGATGAAAACTTCCCTCACATACCCCTCGCTGGTGCTACAGTAATTGTCAAAAGCCAGGGTGCAAAATGGGCATAACAACCACGAAGTACTGCGTATCTTTCCGGTGAGAAAATCACGTATTTTGTCTCTTAATATCCAGTATGAAGTTTAAGTGACATAAAACAACTAGAATTATAAAATAATAAATATGAATATATTTTTAATAATATCAATTTTTTTTAAATCAAATGATAACACTATTAGTTATTTGTTTTCTCATTGGGGCCCCAGGGTATATCATTTCAGTATTTGTAAAGGATTACAATTTTTTTTTACACTTTAGCCAATTATAGAACATAGGTTAAGTAAAAGTTCCATAAGTGTGACATGCACATGGATGATGAATAATTACAATTAAGTATGCGGATTCATATCTGTCAGGTTTACTGGCCCAATCCCCCAGCAGAAAGTTACTAAGAGAGGGGCATGTTGACTCAGGTATCTGGGTCACACCAGATCCGACTTCATTCTCACACTTCCATAACCAGAAGGACAAATCCACAGACTCTCAAGAATGGCATTTTTATGAAAACAAATTAATTATAAGTAAATATGCGAAACGGAGAACATACAAAAACAAACATCACACACTATGTATTGTTTCCGAAAGCAGTATCCCTAAACATTCACAACGTTATAATATATATAATTAAACTAAACTTTGAAGAGGTAGAATTTTGGCTTGTTACAAGGCTGAGAAAATGTCCGACAAAGGAAAAAAAGACTAATTCAGTAAACTCTTAAATCGGCTCAGCAATTTCCAAGACAATCACAGATATGAGATAACATTGCATGTGCTTGCCATTAATAACTACAAAGATATCAAAAGGACAATAACTATGCAGTATGAAACAGACATAGAACATCGCAAAATTACTTATATATGAATAATTTTTTTTGTTAATTTTAAAAACATAGAAGATTGAAATAATTCTACTTAAAATTTATTATAATAACACCACCTTTTTTTCTATGTAGTTAAGTGAAATAAACTGCCAATAGAAAAATCATCATTTATGTTTACAATATTAAAACTGATCAAGTTTTACCAATTAAATTACAGAAAAATTTGTCACATATTTAAAGTAGCCTGCTTAAAAAAAAAAAAAAAAAAAAAATATGCCTTTTTTCGTATTTTAACTTTTAAATTACTCATTGGTGACTGCTTTTTTTGACAGACAATATATTTAAGTGATTCTCAAACATTTAACCACAAATGGCAAACGAAAACAAGAACAAAAGTTTGCCTTAAAAAAAGAATAAAACTTACCAAAACATAAAGGAAAAAACATACTTAACAAACAAGGTGTGCCCAAAATTTTAATGGCACACAGATACAATTATAATTAATTACAATTTTCCCCAAGTAAGTCTCCATATGAGTGCCATTACATTTTTTCTGTACTTTTATCATTGCTGTTTGTATCATGAGTAATTCAAAAAATTTTAGTAACAAAACTGTCAAGTTAGAAAAAAGATCGTTCACTATAGAACTGGCTGAGACACTGACTTGAAGTATAATACAGTAGACAATGTCGATGAAATAACTGAATAATTAACTTTTTTTAAGACTAAAATAAATTACATCATCTACAGAGAATTGACATTTCACATATAAATCATAAAAGGCAATATGACTGAGAAGGCAGTTATACAATCACAAACTTGTATATTTTTTAATTTTTTTAATGTGGTCAAATTAATAAAACACATAAAAAAACCTGTTAATCTGCAATTTTACACAAAGAAAAACAACAGGATCTTAACCAACTAACTACACCTATTCCTAAGCTTCACATCAGAATTTAATATTACAAAATTCAAAATAAAAAATAAAACACTGAATTGATGCAAAACTTGCAACGAAATTCACAACAGTTAACAAGTACAGTAGAATCTACCTATTGATCATAAATCACCCTTTGTGTGGCAATTTAAAGATAATTTATAAAAAAAAATGTAAACAAAATAACAGAGTGGAAATAACATATCATGACATAAATCATACAAAACTGATACAGTGTATGAAGTTTACGTGCTTATTTGTTTCCTGTATGGTATAAAGGCATATTCCTATAACTGCACTGGGCTGCACTCAGGGCGAACTGGCCGGGTGTCTAGTGTTACAGCCTCACTACACTCACACCAAAAACTCAAACTTTAAAAATTTGTTAAAAATCTAGAAAAATATTAAGTTAAATTGCAAGGCCACACAGAAAAGTAGACACTGGATAAGCACAACACAGATAAACAAATGTACACTATACATTTGTTTTAATTAAAATAAAATAAAATCAATTTTGCTGTTGCCAAAAAAAACTGACAAGACACTTCTATATGTTTTCCCTGTATTAATAAGCATTTTCAATTTCCTTGTCTTTTATCTGTTTTTACTAAAGGAATGCTCTCCCACAATAAGTTCTGTTGTGAAAAGGTGATCACCCTAGCTGCTAACTGATTTTCTACAAAGTTCACAGACAAAATAACACTGACCACAGTGAGTTTTGCTATGATAATTTTTATCATGCAACATACAGACATCTTCATAATCAGTTAACAGCTGAAAGATCTCTCACCAGAATGAGTTCTGACGTGCTTAACAAGACTAATTTTCTGACTAAATGATTTACTACACAGATCACAACAAAAGGGGCGTTCCCCAGAATGAGTTCTTATGTGGATAATAAGATTACCTTTACAACTAAATGATTTACTACACTGATCACAGCTGAAGGGGCGCTCCCCAGAATGAATTCTGCTGTGCGTAATAAGGATACTTTTCTGACTAAATGACTTACTACACTGATCACAGCTGAAGGGGCGCTTCCCTAAATGAGTTCTGCTGTGACTAATAAGATCACATTTCTTACTAAATGATTTACTACACACATCACTGCTAAAGGGGCGTATCCCACAATGAGTTCTGCTGTGCATAATAAGGGTACTTTTCCGATTAAATGATTTATTACACACATCACAGCTAAAGGGGCGTATCCCAGAATGAGTTATGCTGTGCCTAATAAGATCACTTTTCTTACTAAATGATTTAGTACACAAATCACAGTTATGAAGAGTTTGTTTATATCCATGCATTAATAAATGCTGTGCTAAATCATTTTTCAACACATATGATTTCCCACTGGGATCACACTTAACACATATGTACTTGTCTCTGCACTGGAGAGATGGCGAGTTAGAGAGTGCTTCAGTAACTGATGATATATTGTTACATTTGGTAGACAAGCACACAGCTTCACTGCGCTGTTGGCACTTGCAATCTGCTGAAGCCATGTTGCACAACTTGCAAACCAAGTCACTGTCATGTAGAGAAGTCTCTACCATATCACCATCTAAAGAGAGACATTCACTCTTCAATCTGGCACTTCCTTCACTGTAATACTCCACTTTGCTTCCTGACGGTTCTTCTCGAGAACTAATCTCTATGACAGAATAACTCAATTCCTGCAATGAAAGAAGAGAAGACTTTCGCTAACTTTATAACAGATATTAACTGTAGTACACTAGAGTTCATAAAATAAAGCATATTATCCTCTAGAGAGAATAAGAAATGTTACAAATATCAGATACATATGCAATAAGCAATCATTATTTTGCAGGCCATAATTTGTTTTGGAATGATTAGTGTCACATTTAAAAGTTACAGACATACGTTAGGTAAAAGTGAATTTACTTTAGCATTTACATGACTGTCCTTTCCTTTTATAATTGCATTAGGCATAGAGCTAATGTTACATGGACTGAAGAATGGCTGAAGACTTCAATTAAATACTAAGACACTTGGACCTAAAAATATTTGTGACTGATTACTATGCCTGACATGAGCTCCAGGCTCCAGGAATGATGCATTCACCCATCTGAACTTTCAAACAGTCAATGTAGGTAGCATGTCCGGCACCAACACGTTTGGAAGAGTGTTGAGTAGGGGTCGTCGACCGACGGCCTAAAGGGATCCCTGGTGTCTGCGTCGTTACTAGTGCAGATGTGCGATATACCATGTGCACTTACATACACTGAGTTTAAGGTGGTAGTTGTTACTACCACGAGAGCGTAGGATTTATACCTCCTATAAGCTGTTTTTTTAATGACACTGTTTCTACTGTGTCTAGGGGACAGCACCCATAAGATACACACTTCAATAATTACTGCGACCTTAAGGATGACGTGCCTAAAATTACCTTTCAGGGTAAATGCAATTAAGAGACATTAATTCATTTGAATAGTTTTATTGACGTGAAACTATGTACTTACACTCATGGTGAAAGTGAAGTGGCCTCGGCACAGAGGTCTGCCGATAACCCAGAGTCGCAAAGAGGGCAAGGCCCTTAATGAATTTAATGGAATGTAAATTCCCGCTGAAGGGAAAAAGCAGCGGGTCCAACTCTTGGCACGAAATAAAAAAAAAAGTTCCGGTTAATTAACTTACTATTGATTACTGAAGTGATTAAAGCCTACATGCTGTGTACTGAGGGAGGTCATGGAGCTGACCTCCCATGCTGCTGTCCTCTCTGCGTGCTGAGACAAAAATGATAACATGGCAGCGGCAGCAGCGACAAGCGTCCGTGCCAAGGTCAAGTTGCTATCCACATGAATTTGAGGTGTGTGCTTTCTTACAACTAAAATGAAACATGACATACACTGATTTAAATAAACATGTTGATGACATCCCCGCGAGTAACCAACCGTTCCTTTGGTTGCTCAAAACTACATATGCTTGGGATGTCACAGCACATACATAATAAACAAAATTGCTCTACGGCTGTTCTGTACAGTCCATTGTATTATAGTTGATATACCACTGACTTTATAACTAACTAAATTTTGTGCATGTCCTTTGCTGTTATTATCAAACACTTTAGAAGAGGCGTCACATCCGCCGCCATGGCACAGCAGAACGCCACTTCTGCTCTGCTCATGCCATGTTCTATGATATCACCACATAAGAGGTAAATTGTATGTGCCAAAAGGGGCTACATGCAACTTCATTTTGCATGGTCTACAAAGAAAACTTATTTACGGTATGTTTTTGCACGCACGAACTTGATGATAGGCAGGACAATGCTATTCCCTGCCTATGTGGGTTGCATAAGGGCCACGGAGCACTACGCTTCAGCCAACAGGACTAACCACCTAGCATGTATGGTAGGAGCTCCTAACACTGCTGCGCAGACAGCCCACTTGTTCGTACAAGTGAATGTTGTACCTGGCGGTCGTGGTTTCACGGGGATGCTGTGCCATATCGATAACTAATTTCCCCCAGCAGTTACCTCTTGAAGGAAAATTATTAAATTGACTTTTGTGAGATATGTGATATAGGTCCCAGAGAAAAGTCACTTGCTTGTTCTCTGCAACCTACACAAGCGTACTCTCGGCTGTTCTTGTCGACCCCCAGCGTGCTCTAACTGCTCTTGAAGACTGCGTGGTGCAAATAGTCAGGGAGACGCATAGTAGACCCTGCGTTCACGTCATGCCTATGAATAAGTACCATATAAGATAGCTTTTGTGCTGAAAGGTGTCTCTACAACTTAATTTTTACCGCCAGACAGACCAATAGCGGGGTGTCTAAGTTAGGTTCAATGGTATTCGGCGAGGGATGTTGGCGAATAACATACATCGTCGTCCAGGTTACTGCTGCAGATGCTATTCGGGATTACAACAAAAGCAGGTGCGACTGCTTGGTGTCTGAGTTCTGCGGAGCAGTCCCGTTCCGCCGCCCTTTCCTTCGTGGGAGGTGCGAATGCATTCAACTGCCTGGCAGCAAGGAAATCTAGATGGTGCACCCCATTATTTTTGCCATTCCTTACCTGATAAGGCATAGAGTAACTTCTTACAACTTACTGGTTACACCCTGACGAGAACAAACTAAACACAATTTACAGTGTAAATCCGGTTTTGGCTTGCTGATCAGGCTCTGTAAAGTCTCCACTGATCTCCCACGCTATGCGGGCTGATCAGCTGTTTGGGTCACCAATGCCAACACTGGATGTGCATCCACACAGGAATTGGCAGCAGGTCTCAAGTTACAATATATCCCAGCACTAGCAATGCTCTTGGATAAGGCAATAACTCGAGACTATTGCTCCTCCCTGGGAGAAGGTGTTACTAGTGGTTGTGGCTCCTCTGTTCCTCTCCACAGACACTAGGGGCAGTGCTCTGACAGTTGGAAAGCAATAGATGGCCGTCTAATGGGTGTGTGAGAAAATACGATGGACCCCTGAGGGGAGCCCATAGTTGAAGTTAACACGGTTATTATAAATTACCCAGTTATTGTCAAGGGTGTATATAGCAACCTGTATCTAGCAGGCAAACAGACAGATACTCTAAGAAATAAAAGCTGAAAGGTAGGAAACAAAAGTATGTTTATTGAAGTCTCAATAAACATGCGATGCGTCGAAGTAGGAATGATCTTGATCTCTGGCTTCGGAGTTATACCAGGTGAAGTGGTAGGAGCTCGTTCTGGGTCCCGGCGAGCTCGCCTGTTGGCGGCCCGGTGGAGGGTAAGTTAGCTTCTCGGCGTCAGAAACCGGCTTTGGGAATACTCAGATGTCCTGGATTTCTGACTTGGGAGTCGTATCAGGTTTGAAGGAAGGTGCTCGGATTGCTTCCATCACCGTCACCATTGGCGGTTCGGATCTCTCTGCTAATCGGACTTGACCAGAGGGGTGTTCGGCTGTCTTCCCTATCTCTGGAACTTTGCCAAGACATTTTGGTACCCAATTAATGAGGGTTCCTCTATCTCTTCCCAGTTGAAGGCGCCATTGTCCATAGTCGAGGATGCAGTGCTGTTGAAGTAACCATGGTTGCCCCAAAATCATGGATTCCCTGATATGGGGCGTAGCTATAAAATTAACGTGGGAATTAGCTCATAAAATTTCCCGTGGTTGCCAAGTCTAGCACTGCCACTGTGTTTCCTTTATTAAGGCGGACCTCTACACGGGGCATTCCAGGGGAATCAAACCCTTTTGTTAAGTTTTTAAGCAAGACTGGGGGTTCTTCTCCCCCTTGTTCTGGTTCCGAATACACCCTCTCTTTCTTCGTGGGGCAGTCTCTGTTGTGATGTTGGCCAGCGCAATCCAGACACTTTGGCGACATCTGATAGCGGGGAAGTCAAGGTCGGGGTTTCAGGCAGCGTAGGGGGTGGGCACGTGACCTGTCAGTGTTCTCCCTTCCTTCCTCTTGTCGGCCTGCCTACGGTCTAGCTCGGCTTGCTTTGTGTAATTGCACTCTGTTTCCCATGCGCGTTCTATCATCTCTGCTATTGACTGCAGCTTCGAGGCTTGTAGAAAATTACGCAGCTTCTGCAATAGCAATCAAGCTATGAAGCGTACACAATTTTCTTCGTCTTTCTCTGCCGGGAAAAAGCGGTGGTAAATCAGTACCTTGTTTTGTATAAACAATTTGGGCTCTTCATCCATGTCCTGGGTCTGGCTATAAAACTATGTCGTTAGTCTAGCCAACACCTCCTTGCCAGTGAATTCCACCGCTATTCTGTTATTGAACTGCTTCCAGTCTGTTAACAATTCTCCCTATCTTTCCCACTATGTGAGGGCGAGACCCTTCAAATGTAGTTGAGCCCTGTGGACCCATTGTTTCGGTGGCAGGTCCGTTTCTTTGAATTCTTTTTCGCATTCCTGTGTGAATGCTAGTGGGTCTTCATGTGGTCGATCTGCAGTCAGTAATTTGAATATCGTTGTCTCTACCGACTGCTGGATGGCCAGGTGTCGTTCAGGGTTGTATATAAATCCGGGATTGCTTGGATCTGCGGGAGTGAGAGATGTGCTTTCTTCGGCATCTCTCACACTGGTAGGCCATCCTGGGCATAGCGACGCATTCGTCGGGCCAACCTACACATAGGTGGTGATAAGGTTCACTGCACGTCATGCATCTGATGCGGTTTATGCCTCGGCCAGAACACGTAATTTCATTGCAGAAACTCGTGGGTTGTTGACAGCAAGCAGTACAGCGGTACTCTAATCCGTCTGTAGACCGGGCCTCTTTAGGCCAGCCTATACAGGCATAATGAAAGAGTTTAGTGCAATAGGTGTATTCTATTCTTAGTGCGCCATGGTCTGGACAGTCAGCATGGCTACACTGTACGTCGGGTAAGTTGTGCTCGTTGTTGAGGTTTTCGTCTGTGGCGGCACTGATCTCAGAGTCCGACATGGTAGTGGTTAAGGGTGCCACAGGGTGTTTTGGGGACTCCCCGAAGTCCGCTTGACTGATTGTTTTGACCCTTAGTTCTCGGGGTACGGTTGGACTAGTTTGTGTCGTTTACTGCGCACAGCTATCATCTGATGCCCCATGTTGGACACCAGAAAATCTCTTGATGTGTGCCCGGTTAGACTGACTGGCACGTCGGTCGAGGATTCTTACCGTTAGACCAATAACAGGGTTTCTAAGTTAGGTTCGACGGTATTAGGCACGGGGTGTTGGCAATTGATGTACATCGTCCTCCTGGTTACGGCTGGAGATGCTGTTCGGGATTACAACCAAAGCAGGCGTGACTGCTTGGTGTCTGAGTTCGGCGGCACAGTCCCGTTCCGCCGGCCTTTCCTTCATGGAAAGCACCGAGTGCACTGAACTGCCTGGCAGCAAGGAAAGCTTAGATGGTGCTCCCAATGCTTTTTGACGTTCCTTACCCGGTAAGGCATAGAGAAACTGCTTACAACTTACTGGTTACACCCTGACGCAAACAAACTAAACACAATTTACAGTATAAGTCCTGTTTTGGCTTGCTGACCAGGCTCTGTAAAGTCTCCACTGATCTCCCACGCTATGCGGGCTGATCAGAGACGGGGAGCTGTTTGGGTCACCAATGCCATCACTGGATGTGCGTCTACACAGGAATTGGCAGCAGGTCTCAAGTTACAATATATCCCAGCACTAGCAATGCTCTTGGATAAGGCAATAACTCGAGACTGTTGCTCCTCCCTGGGAGGTGTTACTAGTGGTTGTGGCTCCTCTGTTCCTCTCCACAGACACTAGGGGCAGTGCTCTGACAGTTGGAAAGCAATAGATGGCCGTCTAATGGGTGTGTGAGAAAATACGATGGACCCCTGAGGGGGCCCGTAGTTGAAGTTAATACGGTTATTATAAATTACCCAGTTCTTGTCAAGTGTGTATATAGCAACCTGTATCTAGCAGGCAAACAGACAGATACTCTAAGAAATAAAAGCTGAAAGGTAGGAAACAAAAGTATGTTTATTGAAGTCTCAATAAACACTAAGTTCTCTGGAGGTCTCGGCACTGAGCAATGTTCTGGGATGTCGCTAGAGATGGAACACGAATGACTGCCCGAGCCAGTAACGCCTCGTCGGTAGCGCTCACCCTTGCCCGAGGTCCGGGCAGCTTGTAGGTTCTCAGCATGGGGTAGGGGAGCCAGTGTGCCTGCCGGGTTGCGTATCCTTCAGGTGAAGAGAATTCACTTATAAGTTCCTGTTGCCTGTAGGGTAGGCAATGTATCTCTCACATCTGTAGCACGTAGGTGTACTCTTGGCTATGAGTCATAATCGTAGTTGATTAGTTGTGTAAGTGGCATGCGTCAACATTCATACAGTTTTGCAAGAAATTTTAAAAAGTTCTTCAAGTTTTCTTTAGCACCTGGAATTTCAGAATATCTGTGATGTAGCCCGCCACAAACCTGGCACCAGGAAGCCTGAAAATACCTGGCAAGACTTTACCTCCCCCTCCCATGTGTGCAGCAGCAGCGTTGGGGGCCTTTTCTCAAGGTTGCCAAACATCTGCTCCTCTCACAAGTGGCACTTCTTACCTGCCAAATTCGTTCTCATCTCACCCTTTCCTCAATGACCACCCGTGGTGCTCTTTGAAACTGTGATGCATTGCAGTCAGTGTTAAGTAATTTGTTTTAGTTAATAGTGTTGCACTTGTGATGTGTATCATTTTGTCATTCAAGTGAAATGCGCTTTGTAATATTATGAAATGTATAAAAAAAAAAAAAAATTGTGTGATGGCTGTAGAAAAATTTAAAAATGGCAGGTGCAACATAAAAACTAAGAAGAACAAATAATTAAAAGTACATTTGCACAACGATACAGCAAAATGACTTTCATTAGCATGAAATACAAGCATATACACCAGCCACATAGGCAGAACGTGTTTGGTACGAGTAAAACAAAGGATTTATTTCACAACACCAATATTATAATAACTTCATGTTTCACATATCATGTTACAAGAAACACATCCACGTAAACTGGCTATATCTCGACTGGCATCTTTTAACAATACTTATTATGATTGTTTCCCATCATGCACAATGTACATTTACGTAAAGAAAATCTTGTCAATAACAATCTTTTGCATGATAGGTGATACTCGACTCTGTATCAAGTGACTTTGCTAGCCAATCACAACAGGGACAGAGTTATGTTACATTTTCAGGGTATTGTTTTTATTTTTGCTATGTCCTCTGCCTACCGAAATAGAAAACGAATGTATATTAGATGTTAGGCTACATCCTGAACTATATAATAAATGAAGTTGAACAATACAGTTTAAGGAAAGTTGAGGACAGCTGTTTAGAAAAAGTAAATATATATAGCACAAATTTATCTTAATGTTTGCACAATGGACAGACAAAACAGTACCTTCATTAATAACTTACAACATTCAGGTTTAAGGAATAAAGCATATTATTTTGTCCATAAAGTCAACACCATCAAATTACAAGCGTAAGAACTATACAAATTATTAAAATTTTTAATTTACCCACTCCCTCTGACAATTAATGCACACATATATGAAAAAAGTTTCAGCACATCCCAGTTGTAATTCAATCTGAAGGTTGTGGCGGTCTAGTTGTTTTCAGAGTTTGAATAAATCATGAACACAAAATTTCTGCTGCAGGCAAAACACCTTTATAACTTAAATTTTAAGAAATTTCAATTTGAAATGAAACAAATTATTTTGTGACATTTTCATTCCATAAACAAGTTTATGTGCTTATATGATATGTCATAATATGGATCCCTAAATGACCAATTTTATGTACATGAGTGAGAGAAAGACTGAAGAGATTTGGACGGTTCTTAACATTGTTGTCTTGAGAGCCAATAAGGGTGATTGACGTGAGTATAGAGCAGAGTCGGAATGATACTGCGGGGAAACGGGAGATCCCAGAGAAAACTCGCCAACCAATGGCATCGTCTAGCATGATTCCCACATGCAAAAATCCGGAGTAACTCGGCTGGGGGTTAACCCCTGACAACACTGGTGGGAGGCGAGCAGGCTAACCGCCCAGCCACCGTGGCCCCCTATTTTATGTACATGTAAGTGAGTGAGTGAATGAGTAAGATTGTGAGGCACTCCACAGTGAAGTACCAAGGACAGGTAAAAACAGATAAAAACCTCCACATGAGTGAAAAACAATGGTCAGGTTGAAACAGACAAAAACCTCCATAGGAGACAAAGTCAAAAGTCAGGGCAAAACACACAAAAACCTTCAGAGGAAGCAAGAGAAATATCACAAAACAAACAAACAAAACAGGACCAAATACTCCAGAGGAGCAACAACACAAGTACAAAAAAACAAATCACAACATACATTAGAAATACCAGTCGCATGTAAAAATGGGAATACGACGCTCACAGATGTTCTCCCATCACACAGCATTTGCCACAGGTCGCCAGGAACATTAAAAGGGCAATGAGCACGATCATACATGCGACAGTCCACCAGAATGTGCCGGACAGTCAAGGGAGCACCACAGGCATCACACTCGGGAGGGAGTTCACCACAAAGCAGATATTTGTGCGTCAGACAAGTGTGGCAGATGCGAAGGCGAGGAAGCACATCATCTTCCCTGCACATGTATGAAACACCAGGAAGAGTTTAAACAGGCAAGTCGGAGATGGCCCATAACTTGTTGGACAGTGGCAGAGAAGCCCACTCCTGCTGCAAAGTTTGTCAGACAAGGTCACACACAGCGTGCAGCACATAGGGGTACGAGGATCACAGGGTGGAAGGCTGCATGCCTTCTTAGCCGCTGTATCTGCTGCTTCATTGCCAGATAGGCCCACATGCCCGGTCATCCACAGGAAGACGACGTGACCATCAATATGCACAGATATTGCATCCTTCGACCGGATCATGGAAAGAAACAGGTTTGCTTGGAAGCAGGTCTGATGGCTGTTAAGGCACTCATTGAATCTGAGCACATAAGGCATTTACGGTGAAACACATTACCGATAAAAAACAAAGAACTAAAATAGCAAAAAGACATGCACTTAAAATACAGCACGATCGATGAAGTTCAAAATGATACAGCGAAGCACCAGTGACAAATGTGTACCCTGTCGAGGTATCTAATTTGGAACCATCAGTGTAAAAAATTAATAAAACCATAGAATTCAAAAAATACAAGATCAAGGAAAAGGCCCTTGTAAACAACACAATGAGTGATAATTTTATAAAATTCTGCCAGGTCGAGGCACACCTCAACCTGCGTTGATAGTCATGGCTGTTCATGGCAAGGCAAAGGCAACACACACAGAGGTAAGTCATACCGCTCCAGAGCATGCGCAAAGTGGTCAGATGCCGGCTGAGGAGAACATGGTCTAGTGGAGTACAACAGTTCATAGGGTGGATGAAGAAAAGCATTGTAGTGTAGGTGCAAGGAGTACGAACGCACCCGCACACCATAGGAAAGAAGCAGTTGGTCACACATGTAATGTAAAGGGGGTTTACCAGCCACAGCACAAATACTAACAACAGGGCTCGTGCGAAAAGCCCCAGTTGCAATACGAATACAAGCATGGTCAACACTCGCCAGTGATTTCAACACAGACGGCCAGGCAGAAGAATAAACTACACTGCCGTAGTCAAGCTTGCTATGGACCAGGACACAATACAGTTGAAGACGGGTGTCTGTGTCAGCATACCAGTCACAACCACTCAATGTTTTCAAAATATTCAGATCTCTTACACAATATTTCAGGGACTGAATATGACTCCTCCAAGAGAATTTAGAATCAAACAAGAGGACTAGAAATTTGACAGTGTTTGAAACTGGCAAAATAGAGCCATACAAAAGCACCTTGAGAGAAGTGGGCCACCTGTGTTTTGGCTGTGGAAAAGTGGAAGCCACGGCTGTCTGCCCAGTCGCTAAGGAAGTCGATGGCCAGCTGGATCTGATGTTCTGCCACGTATAGAGATGCAGTATGGCAGAAAATGGTAAAGTCATCTAAATACAATGCACAGTCAACAGGTGGCAGAACAGCTGACACAATGCCACTGATAGCGATGGCAAACAGAGTGGCACACCGTTCTCCTGAACAAACTCCCGAGAGTAGGTAGCATAAATGCAAACTCTGAAAGTGCGGAAGGACATATAATTTTGTATAAATGTCGGAAGACATCCACAAAAACCCCAACTTGATAGCTGTCGCAAGATACAATGTCACCATGATGTGTCATACTACTTCTCCAAGTCAAACAATACAGCAAGTAGATGTTGCGCTCATAGAAAGGCGGTCTGGATGGCAATCTCCATGCTGACCAAATGATCCACCACAGGACAGTTTCGGCTGAAACTACACAGAAGAGGCGATAAAAGCTGCCAGGTGTCAAAGCAGTACATCAGACGTGCATTAACCATATGCTACATGGTCTTACATGTGGCAGGTTTCACCAACACATCTTAAAATTTAAGTGCCACTTAAAAATGGAATAAGCTGTCCCTAGGACCTTGTACCGTTTCACCAACTTTAAGCTCTTCTTAAAATGCTTTAAGCAGCTCTTAATTTAGGCAGCCAAAATTCGATGCCCAACTCTTCAAGCTCTGCTTAACTCCTTCCAAACAAATTAAATGTAAAATGGCTGCTACTGAAAAAGTCATGTGTAGATAACATCAAATGTGCTATAAAGTATTTTATTTTAAAATTTAAATTTTTTATAAATAAAAATAAGAAATTATTTTGTATCAAAGTTACTGAGACTGGGTGCAAGTCCTTATTTGCTGAAATAACCTACGACAATGGTGGAAAACAATACATTGTGAGCTAAAACCCATGCAGGCACATATTTGTTTATGTGAATTTTCCACGTATTTTGAAGAGGCAAAACCAATATATACATAGAAAATTGCGTGTTATTAAGCAGGTAGCTGATTGATAAAATATGATTTTTTTGAAAATGCACAAGCTGCAAAAGTATTTAAAATAAATGAAAAAAAAATTTTGCTTTCACTACACTGCATAATTTTTACACCGAAAATGTGTCTACATTATACCTGTATGTACAATATGTAAAACTATTGATTACATTGATTGAATTTGAGACTGGACATAATATAATGCATCTATACTTACGTTTACTACGCATGACAAATTTACAGTACAAGTTTAGCACACATTCTACTTTGTTTTGAATTAGAAAAGCTAACAAGAGCCCAATTAATGATGTCATACACGTATGACTGGTGATAATTATATTTATTCAAATTCGGGCACTGGTCATTTCTAAATTGCACATGAATTTCGTCAATGTTATTATCAACAAACTATCACAATTTTTAGAAAGTTAAATTGTGGTTAGTGATGAAAGCCAACATATTAATTAACCATCCTATCTTCAATGGGAAGATGTATTTTCTTCACAGTGTAATTGCTTGAACTATTACCGGCGAGGCATTTCATAGTGTACAAAGGATGCATCGTGAACGCTTTTTCAAAAGAAAAATCAGATTTCAAAATTGCAACTAAGAACAATACTGTCATTGAAAATATCTATTACAAATAAATAACTTAAAATGAAACTTGTAACGAATCTTTAAAACATAGCAGTAATATCGTAAGTAAAACATAAAACAGTTCTATTAAGTAGAAAAATTTGGGATGGTCTTGTAGTAAATGTAGGCCCAGTGTTGTTTTTGAGGGCAATATGATTTTTACATGGAATATACATCACTTTTAAGGAATATTCAATCAGTGCCTAAACAAGAAAGCAGTTTCATTTTAAAATTTATTATTAACCTAATGTATTATTTTTTACAAAGCATTGAATATATAAATGCTTGACATGCTATGTAAATATATGTAATGAATCTGAAACATTACCAGAGTAGGTAAAATATAAAACAATTAACATTCTGACTAGCCAAAAACAGCCCAGGCCTATATGGAACGTTGTAACTTTTGCTGCAAAAAGTCACACTTTGCACTGATAATTAATAAAAACGAGATTACAAAACAACCCAGAATTGCAACACATTTCCACTATAATAAAGTAGCCTCAAAAAATTAAAAACATATTTATTCTCGTTCGTAATTTTAACATTAAAAAATTTTGGTAAGCGTATTTAGTTGAACAAATCGAATACACATATGTTTTTCGTATATGCAGTAACATCTATTTTAAATGATTCTTGACGTTCATCAGAACAACGATAAGGCTTTAATTTTTTATTATAAAACAAATATTTGGTTAGGATTCGTTTGCTCTTAACAAAAGTAAACATAACATTTCAGGAAAAAAAAAAAAATGTTTTTACGACCCTTCCACACCCCCCCCCCCCCTTTTTTTTTCTATGGTATAATTCTCATTCTGAAGTATAAATGTTATTTAAGATTATCAGGAAAACCAGTTTCCCATTGAGTGAAAAGAGTTGCAACATAGCATAATAGATATTTTCGAGCCCAACACATGTGTGCTTCGAGAACGATAAAGATTGCTCCAACTCAACAAGGTTGAAATGCGTGTTGTGGTCCTCCTCACCCAAGCCAACAAAGTTGACACCCACTGTCTCACATCATTCTTTGATGGCTCTAAATGATGACGTGTAATGTGCACTGCTTGAAACATCTGCAAAATACTGACCCAAAAAATCTGCTATGTTTGTTCAATCAGTAACATTACTGTTACTGACCCAAAGAAAGGGAACCTGTGTGCTAAGAGATTGTCAGCACAACTTTCGAACATTGTCCCAGAAAAACTTACTAGTAACATTGATGAAATAGAAATCTCTCCAGGATTTTCGCCTGCTGTCCTTGATTACACCGTGCCCAAGCCCGACAGACACAGAAGAGCTCCAGGTTAGCTTGAGTAGGGTGAGCACTAAGCGTCTGAGTGCATGTCGTCAGGCATGGACAGCATCCCTACATCCATCGCTCCACCAAGGAACATACGTACGACCACGAGGTGAAGACTGAGGGGTGGTAGCCTCCCCAGCTGACACGACGATAGAGTTGAATAGTTCCACTGCCATTATCACACCACTTGGAACCTCATCAGTGAAATGGAGGGAATGCTAGAAATCTGTCCAGTCAGATTCCTTAAGTACCCTCTGAGGTGCTATGGGTAGGGCAGCAAACGACACCAATCCAATATGGTTGGGTAATGCTTACTCCCACAGAGATTTAGGTATGAGATAATCGTAGTGGGTGACCAAAGCTGGGCTACAGAAAAAGAGATCAATACAGGACGAAGTGCAAGTACGGGTGGTGAAGTGCGTAGGAGTACAAGAGTTCAACCAGGCAATATTAGACATGATGAACCAAGACTCGACTACATGACACTGACGGTCCCGTGATCAGGGCCCAACATCTGATTGTGAGCGTTACAGTTTCCAACAACCAGAAATGGAGGTTGGAGCACTGATGAAAGCTCCTCAAAATAAACTAAGCTGACATGCTGGTGTGGGGGTACACATAAGCTACAAATATGTAGTGACAAACATACAGAGAAAATCCCTGACCAACACTGCCCGTAGAGCAGTGCGAGGGGCAACAGCTTCATTGTTAACAGAATCCTTCACCACAAGACACACACATCTACAGGCACGGTCCATCAACATGTTATCCAGGTAGTAAAATGTGTGGCCTTGAAGGGAGACCATATCTGTGGAACGAAAGTGCGTTTCCTGAAGGCAAATGACTGATGGGGTGAGGGACACAAGGAGATGTTTCAGTTCTTCAAGATTATTGAAATAACCTCCGCAGTACAACAGTACCAGGGACATGAGTTATGGAAAGATAGTTAGTGCAAACAATTACTTAAATTTCCCTGTGTGTCTTTTGATCACTGGTTTAAAGCCCCCTGAGCCTTCACCAGTGTTTTGTGAATAGACTTCAACAGCTATCTTGCCTTCTGGCTCCGAGGAGGCAGGGTGGCGAGTCTGCGAGTTGATGATGTGATCTTGCGAATTGAGGTACTTGCAGGAAGGGATGATAGGGATAGAGTCTTTGGCTAGTCGAAATTTTTCGCAGCAGCTTCCTGACTAGATTTGCTAACAATAGAAGGTTTTGACAGTGTTTTTTCAACTGGCCTACACTGCGTACCGACAGACATGGTCCATTTCATCCAGACTCATTGTGGCTTCTGTGTCTGCATCTCACAAACATTTCAGTCTAGGTAGCCACATTGACTGTCTGTGTACATACATCCTTAACTGCTGGTCGAGTAATGGCTACAACACTGTAGGGAACAGAAGGCTTTGAGCCCCGGAGAGCATGGTAATGTTTCCGTGCCTCAACAATGATGTGCTCAAAAAAAGAGCAAGTCAAAGAACATTGGCAGAACCACAAGCTTCCTGGGTTCCTCGCAACAAGTACAACAAATGTTACCAAAAATTTACAAACAGTATGCAGTTTAAAACAAAAATATAACAAACATTAGCTTTGACTGAGATAATTTTATTTAAATTACCTTAAAATTACATTTAACAGCTCACATAACAAGTAATATCATGTATAATGTTTAAGTGACGTACAAAAACTAGAATTATAAAATAATAAATATGAATATCTACAACTTATACAATATATCCTTTTAATGATTTTTTTTTAAATTAAATTTAACATTATTAGTTATTTGTTCTATCATTGGGGTACCCGGGTATATCATTTACGTATTTGAAAAGGATTACAATTTTTTTTTTTTTTACACTTTAGCCAATTTTAGAACATTAGGCTAAGTGAAAGTGCCATAAGTGTGACATGCACATGGATGATGAATAATTACAATTAAGTATGCTGAATCATATCTGTCACGTTTACTGGCCCACTGGAGAAACTGGCCCAATCCCCCAGCAGAAAGTTACTAAGAGAGGGGCATGTTGACTCGGGTATCTGGGTTACACCAGATCCGACTTCATTCTCACGCTTCCATAGCCAGAAGGACAAATCCACAGACTCTCGAGAATGGCAATTTTATGAAAACAAATTAATTATAAGTAAATTTGCGAAAACAAAAGGCAAGATGGCCGCCACAGACGGACTACAGGTTGTGTTGTTCCGTATTTAAGGTTGTTTTGGCTTGTGATTAGTTCTAGCAATAGGTTTAAATATAGGTGGAGTAGTAGTTTGAGGTATAATTAGAGTTAAGATTAGTGCTTATGTGGTAATTAGTTATAAGGAGGGAGTAGTGTCCGATTGTGTGCACAAGGCCGAGGCCTTTGTTATTGTACAAGGGTAAAGGGTGTATGGTGTAAGTTAGGCTAGTTAAGAAGTGTGTGTGTATACGTAGGTATTTGGTGTATTTTATAAGGGAGAGTAGTTTTAGTTTTAAGTTAGTTAAATTATTTTTTTTTTTAACGAGAGGGTAAAAAAAAAATAGTAGGGAGGTGTAAGTGTAGGGGCTGCGGAAAGGTGTGGAGAAGGTTAGATAGTGGTGTGCAGTGTGGCGGCTGGTACCATGTTGGCTGTATAGGGATCAGGGAGGAGGAACTGGGATCACTACAGGAACATGAGTGGAAGTGTGAGGAATGTGCTGAGGGAAAGGATTTAGTGGCAGTGGTAGGGAACAAATTAAGGGTAGAGAAGGAAACACAAACAAGTGGAGAAGCTGGAAACTGGATTTGGGATATGCTGAGGGGAAGCTTTGTAGAGGGTGTGCCAGTGCCAATGGAAGGGGATAAGGAGGAGAGGTGGAAAGGGGAGATGGTAGAATTTATGAGCAGGAAAGAGAGGGAAATGATGCATAGGATTGAAAGGATGGAGGAAAAGGTCAGGAATGAGATGGGTAAGAGTAGAGTAGAAATGAGGGTGGATAAGTTAGAGGAGGAGTTGGAAGATGTAAAGGGGGTGCTAAGGAAAATGAAAGCCAGTCCACAGGAGGAAAAGCTGAGTAGAGAGGAAGAGTTAGGCAAAATGCAAGTAGGGCTGCAGAAGGAACTGTAGGAGGAGGAGGGAGGCATAGATAGAGGTGGTAAGATTAAGGAGGAGGATAGATGAGTTGGAGGCAGTAGAAAGGGATAAGGCAGTAGGATACATAAGATAGCAAATAAGGTTAGAGGAGCAAGAAATAGTAGCAAGGGATAAGGTGATAGTAGTAGGCAAGAAGCAATCAGGAATAGAGGAACGGGAATCAGAAAGCAGGAAACAGGCAGTGGTAGAAGGTAGGAAGCAGTATACTGAGGCTTGCAAGTGTGCGATTAGCAAAGACCAGCAAGCAGGAGAAAGTGGACAGTTCAGGGCCAGAGGGGAGTGAGGAGGGCTGGCCAAAGGGAGGGAAACAAGGGTGCTGCAGGAGGCCGGAGACAAGGGTAGGCAGGTGGTTGGAAGAGCCACAAAGCAGGAACAGGTTGTAGGAAGGGAGCCAGAGGTAGTTTTTCTAGGCAGCTCTATTGTAAAGTGGGTGGAGCTGAGGAATATCAGGAAGAAAATTTCATATAAAGCAGCGTTTGGATGGGGGGGGGGGGGGGGAACTACCAGGGATTTGGAGGAAAGGGTTAGTGGTATGAAAGGTAGCAGGGTGGCAAAGGTCATTCTCATTCATGTAGGGGGAAACGACCTGGCTCATAGGGAGGTGGGGCAGGAGGTAGAGCGGGACCTCAGGGGATTGCTGAGGAAAGTGCGGGAGAAGTTTCCTGGAGCTACGGCAGTAGTCAGTGGTGTGCTGGTTAGGAAAGGAGTATCCTATAGGAAGGCAGTGGCTGCGAGTGAGGTATATAAGAGGGTGTGTAGGGATTTGAGAGCTACATTTATAGATAGTAGGAAATGGGTAGGCTGGGAAACTGTAGGGAGGGACCAGGTTCACCTGACCGAACAGGGAAAGAGGATTCTAGGTGACCTGCTAGGTAGAGAAGTAGCTGACTGCATGGAGAGGGTCAGGGCAGAGCAGCAGTTGTTGAAATAGCAATCAGTTAGAAGCAAGGAAACGGAAGGGGAGAGAAATGGAGAGGATAGCATTGATGAGGCCGCAGGGGTGGAGATAGGAGATAAGCAATGTAAAATGGTACAGCAGAGTACTAGTATAAAGATAATGGTGGTGAACTGTAGGAGTGTGTACAACAAGCTGGAGGGCTTCTGGGGAAAGGTTGAAGGATATGGGGCGGATATAGTGGTAGCTGTGGAGACTTGGTTGACTGACGAAGTACTGGACATAGAGTGTAGGCAGGATGAGTTCACCATCTTCAGAAGAGACAGGGATGGGAGAGGAGGAGGAATAATGATGTGTGTAAAGAAAGGGCTAAAAGGGGCGGTAGAATGGGTTAGTGAGGATGTCGAGGTAATGGAAATAAAATTGAGTGGTAGTAGAAATAGGAGTATTACTTTGCTGGCAGCGTATAGACCACCAGGACAGGGATGGCAGGCAATTGAGATGATCAAGGAGAGGGTCGATAGACTAAAGGACAGGCAGTGGGTAGTTGTAGGAGGGGATTTGAATATGCCAGGGGTGAAATGGGTAGAGGGTGCAGAAGGAATGGGTAGCATAATGCAGAGAATGGCAGCACAGTTAGTCAACAGAGGATTAGTCCAGATAGTAGAAACACCTACGAGATGGAATGAGGAGGGTGTTGGGTCAGTGCTGGATGTGGTGTTGGTCAGACCTAGGAATGCTGTAGTTGGTGCAATAGTATTGGATGGTATAAGCGACCATCATATTCCGGTTGTAGAAATTGAGATTGGCAGGATGAGAGAAGTGCAAATGGCAGAAAGGTTGGTGTGGCAGTATGGAAGAGGAGACAAGAAGGGGGCAGAAATCTTCCTGAGAGACAGGTTTAAAAAATGGCCTATGGAGGAGGGTGTAGAGGGCTTGTGGAGGGAGTTTAGAAGATTAATGGAGGTTATGTTGGAGAAATTTGTGCCAATGAAAAGGTTACGAACTGGGGGAGATCCCCCATATTATGGACAGCAGATTTTGAAAATGAAGAAGAAGTGCAGAAAATTACATACCAAGTGGGAAAATGAAGGGATGATAAGATCTAAAGAAATGATGAAACAAATGGGTAGGGAGCTTGAAAGGAAAATCAAACAGGCAAAGAATGTATTTCTGGGGAACATGGTGGAAGAAAAAAAGGCAAGGAATGGGGGAAATTGTTTAGGTATGTTAGGAGGTTAAGGGGAGGAGAGGAAGGGATCCTTCTGCTAACAGGAAGGGATGGTAGGCATGCAACAAATGACCAAGAAAAATCGGAGATGCTGCAAGGACAGTACTTGTCAGTGTTTGAGGCAAAGGAGGGTTGGAATAGGGGGACAAACAGGGTTCGGGGGGTGTATAATGAGTTTAAGATGAGGGAGTGGGGGATAGAAAAGGTAATTAGGGGTTAGGAGAGCAGTAAGGCAGGAGGACCAGATGGGATAGGAAATGCAGCACTAAAGTTTAGTGGCAAGGAGTTGGCAAAATATTTAGAAGTGCTGTTTAAAAAATCCTTAGGAGAGGGTAAGTTACCACAAAATTGGAAGGATGCTGTGGTGGTACCTACACACAAGCAGGGAGAGTATAGGGGGAGGCCTGGCAGCTACAGACCGGTGCGTCTCACATCAAGTACAGGAAAAGTAATGGAGAGGCTGGTGGTGCAGTATGTGATGAGGGTTATGAACAATAGGAATTGGTTGGAGGAGTCCCAGCATGGTTTCAGGAGAGGTTACTCATGTGAGACTCAGCTGGCTGGGTTATTAGCGGATCTGGTGCAGGTAGTTGATGAGGGCAAGCAGGTGGATGCCTGTTTCATAGATTTTGAGAAGGCATTTGATAAGGTGCCCCATGGGACATTGATGAGGAAAGTGGAGGCACTGATACCAGACAGGAGGGTAGTGGAATGGATAGGGGACTTTCTCAGGGGGTGAAGGCAGAGGGTGAAAGTGTGGGAGGCAATATCGGAGGAAGAGGAGGTTACGTCAGGGGTACCACAGGGAAGCATGCTGGGTCCTTTGTTATTTACCATAATGGTAAATGACATGGGTTTGGGGATTAGGGGAAAAATCAGAATGTTTGCAGATGATTATGTTGTATATGCTGAGGTGGGAGAAGGGGGCGGAAATTTGCAGGCGGACATTGATAAGATATGGTTGTGGACCAGAAAAAATAAAATAAAGATAAACGTAAGAAAAACTAAGGTAGTGAGGTTCACAAGGAAGAAGAAGATAAACAGGGACATGTACAGATGGGAGGGACAAGAGATAGAAGAATCAGCAGAATATAAGTATCTAGGGATTGTACTGTAGGGAGACCTCAGGTGGAAAAAACAGGTAGAGAGGGTGGTTGCAAAGGAAAGAAGGGCTCTGGGTATGATGGGATGGGTGCTGAATGGAGTCAGCTGTGAGGTGAAGGAGAAGACGTATGGCACAATGGTACGGCCAATGTTAGAATATGCTGTATCAGTATGGGACCCGTATGTGGAGGTGGGGGTGCGAGAACTGGAAAAGGTGCAGAGAAAGGTAGCAAGATGGGTGAAGGGTAGGTGGAGAAGGCAGGGGCAAGATGGTGAGGAAGAATGGAACTATAGGCCATCAGTGATGATGAAAGAAATGGGGTGGTGCTCATTGAAGGACAGGAGGAAAGTTGAATGGTTATTCAGGACGTACAGGATGGTGAATGAAGACGGGAGGATGGGGAGGGCTACACTGCAAGCTAAGTAAGGGGGTTTTTAGAGGAAGAGGAAACAACAGTGAGAAGCTTCAGAGGGTATGGAGGAGAACAGAGCGGGGTAGGCAGGCCATCCTTGTGAGGTCTGTGAGGGAGTGGAATGTGTTGAGGGAGGAATTGGTATCTGTGAGAGGGGTTAGTAAATTCAGGAAGGGAGTGGAAAATGAGTTGGTTGGGTGAAGGAGAGTTGAGAGAGCTCGCCACCGGGCGGTAGCCTAATTGTGAGTGTATGTAAAAGTACATTTCACAAGAAAAAAAAAACACCACACACTATGTATTAGTTACCAAAAGCAGTATCTATAAACATTCACGCGTTATAATATATATAATTAAATTAGACTTTGAAGAGGTAGAATTTTAGCTTGTTACATGGCTGAGAAAATATCAAAGGAAAAAAGGACTAATTCAGTAAACTCCCAAAATCGGCTCAGCAATTTCCAAGACAATCACAGATATGAGATAACATTGCATGTGCTTGCCATTTATAACTACAAAGAGATCAAAAGGACAATAACTACGCAGTAAGAAACAGACATAGAACATCGCAAAATTACTTATATATGAATAATTTTTTTTGTTAATTTTAAAAACATAGAAGATTTAAATAATTCTACTTAAAATTTATTATAATAACACCACCTTTTTTCTATGTAGTTAAGTGAAATAAACTGCCAATAGAAAAATCATCATTTATGTTTACAATATTAAAACTGATCAAGTTTTACCAATTAAATTACAGAAAAATTTGTCACATATTTAAAGTAGCCTCCTTAAAAAAAAAAATTGCCTTTTTTCGTATTTTAACTTTTAAATTACTCAATGGTGACTGCTTTTTATGACAGACAATATATTTTTAATGATTCTCAAACATTTAACCACAAATGGCAAAGGAAAACATGAACAAAAGTTTGCCTTAAAAAAAAGAATAAAACTTACCTAATGTAAAGGAAACAACATACTTATCAAACAAGGTCTGCTCAAAATTTTAATGGCACACAAATACTTCCATATGAAGTAATTTTTAATTATAATTAATTACAATTTTCCCCAAGTAAGTCTCCATATGAGTGCCATTACATTTTTTCTGTACTTTTATCATTGCTGTTTGTATCACGAGTAATTCAAAAATTTTTAGTAACAAAACTGTCAAGTTAGAAAAAAACATCCTTCACTATTCAACTGGCTGAGACACTGACTTGAAGTATAATACACTAGACAATGTCGATGAAATAACTGAATAATTAACTTTTTTTAAGACTAAAATAAATTACATCATCTACAGAGAATTGACATTTCACATATAAATCATAAAAGGCAATAAGACTGAGAAGGCAGTTATACAATCACAAACTTGTATATTTTTTAATTTTTTTAATGTGGTCAAATTAATAAAACACATAAAAAACCTGTTAATCTGCAATTTTACACAAAGAAAAACAACAGGATCTTAACCAACTAACTACACCTATTCCTAAGCTTCACATCAGAATTTGATATTACAAAATTCAAAACAAAAAATAAAACACTGAATTGATGCAAAACTTGCAATGAAATTCACAACAGTTAACAAGTACAGTAGGATTGACCTATTGATCATAAATCACCCTTTGTGTGGCAAATTAAAGATAATTTATAAAAAAAAATGTAAACAAAATAACAGAGTGGAAATAACATATGACATAAATCATACAAAACTGATACAGTGTATGAAGTTTACGTGCTTATTTGTTTCCTGTATGGTATAAAGGCATGTTCCTACGACTGCACTGGACTGCACTCAGGGCGAACTGGCCGAGTGTCTAGTGTTACAGCCCCACTACACTCACACCAAAAACTCAAACTTTAAAAATTTTCAAAACTTCTAGAAAAGTATTAAGTTAGCTAAGGCTGGATGACGGTCGTGTGGCTTTGGTTGCACTTCAGCCGGTTGTGCTTACTGGCGTTTACAGTTGAATATGGTAGCTGGGCACGTGGTCTTACGTGAAGGAACAAAGTTCTCGACATTGCGATTGACAAGTCCTTTGGATTGGTCTGCTCTATGCCTGGTTGCGTGACTAGTTACTGTAGTAGACGACTGGAGGGAGATGCTAGCGGTAGCAGGCTTACTAACGTCATGAGTGCAAGGACTAGTTGGGTATAGTTGGTTGAGCCGATCGTTCTCTGCCCGGGCTGCCCTTGGAGTAGCAATGGAAAAACTACCATTCCAAATGTTAGCTATTGCCAAGAGAAAATTGGACGAAAGAAACTTCCGTATGTTTTCCCTGAATTTATTAGCATTTTCAATTTCCTTGTCTTTTCCCTGTTTTTACTAAAGGAATGCTCTCCCACAATAAGTTCTGTTGTGACAAAGGAAATCAAACTACCTACTAACTGATTTTCTACAAAGTTCACAAACAAAAGGACACTGACCACAGTGAGTTCTGCTATGATAAATGTGATCATGAAAACATACAGATATCTTTCATGCAAACATACAGATATCTTCACAGACAGTTAACAGCTAAAAGATCTCTCACCAAAATGAGTTCTGACATGCCTAATAAGACTACTTTTCTGATTAAATGATTTACTACACTGATCACAGCTGAAGGGGCGCTCCCCACAATGAGTTCTGCTGTGCGTAATAAGGATACTCTTCTGACTAAATGATTTATTACACACATCACAGCTAAAGAGGCGTATCCCAGAATGAGTTATGCTGTGTCTGGTAAGCTCACTTTTCTTACTAAATGATTTAGTACACAATTCACAGCTATGAAGAGTTTGTTTATATCCATGCATTAATAAATGTTGTGCTAAATCATTTCTCAACACATATGATTTCCCACTGGGATCACACTAACACATATATACTTGTCTCTGCACTGGAGAGATGGCGAGTTAGAGAGTGCTTCAGTGACTGATGATATATTGTTGGATTTGGTAGACAAGCACACAGCTTCACTGCGCTGTTGGCACTTGCAATCTGCTGAAGCCATGTTGCACAACTTGCAAACCAAGTCACTGTCATGTAGAGAAGTCTCTACCATATCACCATCTAAAGAGAGACATTCACTCTTCAATCTGGCACTTCCTTCACTGTAATACTCCACTTTGCTTCCTGACAGTTCTTCTCGAGAACTAATCTCTATGACAGAATAACTCAATTCCTGCAATGAAAGAAGAGAAGACTTTCACTAACTTTATAACAGATATTAACTGTAGTACACTAGAGTTCATAAAATAAAGCATATTACCTTGTAGAGGGAATAGGAAATTTTACAAATTTCAAATACCTCTGCAATAAGCAATAATTTTTTTGCACGCAGTCATTTGTTTTGGGGTGTTTAGTATCATATTTAAAAGCTACAGACATACCTTATGTAAAAGTTAATTTACTTCACCATTTACATGACTGTGATAAGTATAGAGCTAAAGTTACGTGGGCTAAAGACTTCTATCAAACATTAAGTCTGTTGGACCTAAAAAAATTTTATCACTGATTACTATGCCTGGCAATATTCTGCAGCTGTATACACTAAAGTTACGCTAGGTTTCAGTCTCCAGTGTTTGCAAAATTCAACAAGTCATTGGTCAGAGCATGGTTCAGTTGTTTGAAGCTGCTCATCTGGATGGCATATGCGATGTCGTCTGCATACATGAACTTTCTTGCTATAGATTAAAGAGTAGGGGAGCTAAAACACTTCCTTGAGGCAATCCGATGTTCAGCCTCATCAGGCTACTATTCTTTCTGTTCATGAAGACTTGCAGGAATCTGTTGATCAGTAAGTTGCATATGAGATCGCAAGTGGGGATACATAGAATGACCTTCAAGAGTTTGTATGAAAGGCCTCTTTTCCATACTGTGTCGTATGCAGCGGTTAGATCTACGAAGACTACTCCCGTTTTCAGCTTGCGTTGAAAACCTTCTTCAATGAAGTTTGTAAGAGTTAAGACTTGGTGAGTGCAACGTCTACCATTTCGAAAGCCTGCCTGCTCGGGTGGAATTATTCTGTCTGACGGGAGTTATACAAATATAAATAAGTATTTCAAATAGCTTCAAAGTCACTGAAAGTACAGCTATGGATCTATAGCTTTCAGGCAGATCAGCAGGCCTGTGTGGATTAACAGCAGTCACATGAATCTAGTAGACGTCCAGCTAAACTCTGCCATACATGCCAACTGCAGCGCAGTAAGATCAACACCTGTCATCTGGCTATCTGTTTTGTCTAACATCCTCCTTCCTGACATTAGGAGGCAGAAAGCACTGTTGCGGGAATATGTTAAGGCAAGGAACTCTATTGGAACCCCGCTGCATGAGGATTTTTGAAGGCATGTTCCTTCAAAGTTGAGAAAACCGCCACTGAAACTAGCTGAAGACCTAGACATGAATAGTTTCTACCCAGATTTGGAGTGGCAGCAAAGATGAACAGAATCGAACATAAGCAGTACATTGTCAGCGTTCGGTGAAGAGAGGTAAGATAAACTTATGTTTGATAAGAAATTGTGGTGTACCTTTAATAGACTTCAGACTGGGCATGGTCAATGCAATTCTATGTTGCACAAATAAAGACTTAGAGACCATCCATTCTGTCACTGCGGTCATGGAGATCAGACCATACGTCGTCATCTCCTAGAATGCCCTCAGCTATCATACCCTGGACACACTGATGATATCAAAGATTTGTCTACTGACGTGATAAAGTGGCTGAAGTCACTAAATATTTGATTTTTATTATTTTATTTCCAAAACTGTGTTGATGAACCATACTCAATAAATAAATAACTATGAATGACATGCACACCAGGCTCCAGGGATGATACGTTCACCCACCTGAACTTTCAGACAGGCAAAGTAGGTAGCATGTCCGGCGCCAACACGTTTGGAAGAGTGTTGAATAGGGGTCGTCGGCCAACGGCCTAAAGAGATCCCTGGTATCAGTGTCGTTACTGGTGCAGATGTGCGATATACCATGTGCACTTACATACACTGACTTTAAGGTGGTAGTTGTTACTACCACGAGAGCGTAGGATTTATACCTCCTATACGCTGTTTTTTTAATGACAGTGTTTCTACTGTGTCTAGGGGACAGCACCCATAAGATACACACTTCAATAATTACTGCGGCCTTAAGGATGACGTGCCTAAAATTACCTTTCAGGGTAAACGCAATTAAGAGACATTAATTCATTTGAATAGTTTTATTGACGTGAAACTATGTACTTACACTCATGGTGAAAGTGAAGTGGCCTCGGCACAGAGGTCTGCAGATAACCCAGAGTCGCAAAGAGGGCAAGGCCCTTAATGAATTTAATGGAATGTAAATTCCCACTGAAGGGAAAAAGCAGCGGGTCCAACTCTTGGCACGGAATAAAAAAAAAAGTTCCGGTTAATTAACTTACTATTGATTACTGAAGTGATTAAAGCCTACATGCTGTGTACTGATGGAGGTCATGGAGCTGACCTCCCATGCTGCTGTCCTCTCTGCGTGCTGAGACAAAAATGATGACATGGCAGCGACAGCAGCGACAAGCGTCCGTGCCAAGGTCAAGTTACTATCCACATGAATTTGAGGTGTGTGCTCTCTTACAACCAAACTGAAACATGACATACACTGATTTAAATAAACATGTTGATGAAATCCCCGCGAGTAACCAACCGTTCCTTTGGTTGCTCAAAACTACATATGCTTGGGATGTCACAGCACATACATAATAAACAAAATTGCTCTACGGCTGTTCTGTACAGTCCATAGTTGATATACCACTGACTTTATAACTAACTAAATTTTGTGCATGTCCTTTGCTGTTATTATCAAACACTTTAGAAGAGGCATCACATCAGCCGCCATGGCACAGAAGAACGCCACTACTGCTCTGCTCATGCCATGTTCTATGATATCACCACATAAGAGGTAAATTGTATGTGCCAAAAGGGGCTACATGCAACTTCATTTTGCATGGTCTACAAAGAAAACTTATTTACGGTATGTTTTTGCATGCACGAACTTGATGATAGGCAGGACAATGCTATTCCCTGCCTATGTGGGTTGCATAAGGGCCACGGAGCACTACGCTTCAGCCAACAGGACTACCTACGTAGCATGCATGGTAGGAGCTCCTAACACTGCTGTGCAGACAGCCCACTTGTTTGTACCAGTGAATGTTGTACCTGGCGGTCGTGGTATCACAGGGATGCTGTGCCAGATTGTTAACTAATTTCCCCCAGGAGTTACCTCTTGGAGGAAAATGATTAAGTTGACTTTTGTGAGATATGTGATATAGGTCCCAGAGAAAAGTCACTTGCTTGTTCTCAGTGACCTACACAAGCGTACTCTCGGCTGTTCTCGTCGACCCCCAGCGTGCTCTAACTGCTCTTGAAGACTGCATGGTGCAAATAGTCAGGGAGACGCATAGTGGACCCTGCATTCACGTCATGCCTATGAATAAGTACCATACAAGTTAGCTTTTGTGCCAAAGGAATGTCTCTACAACTTACAGTTTGAAAGATACCGCTTTTCAAATATGTGTTTTTGACACTTTTCGCAGTATAAATCTAAACAACCAATGAACAAAATTGTGTGATATTTGGGGTGACACAAGAGCATTATGTAAAAATTAATCACAATTGGAATCTTCAAAATATTGTCAATTCAAAACTTGCATGATTAAAACTTAAAATTTTTAAATGCATGTAAATACTAGCTATAAACTTCTGATATGAAGACATAATTGAGATATTTTGGTATATCATCTTCTCCATTGTAGTAAATTACAAAAGGATGGAGAGTGGCCTGGCTGTTAGTCCAATAGTAGGATTGAACTTCATCCTGTAGCACAAATTAATAATTTTCAGCAAATTTGAATGTTCATATTTTTGTTTTTATATGTTATGTGCCGATGTTGGCAAACACTGTTTACCAGTCGGTTTAAAATAGCAATGGTGGCGGAAAGATGTACCACAATATATGTGTTACATAAACACTGAGGCTTTTACTTTAAACAGCCACCTTAGTAAAATGAATTTTAACAACTTATGGGCCCAGTACTTTTGTGAAATGTTTAACTTTTCATCGTGAAGAAAATAAGGTGGGAAGTGTTGACGTTCATTGTGAAATGTTCGGAAAAGAAACCGCTGACGCCGAATAAAAACAAGATGTCCTCGTGTAGTTCTCAATGAGTCCTGCCGAGTCTTTCGGATAAAGTGGATTCAGCAACTTGAAATTTTGTGTCAAGTTAGTGCTGGATGAAAAATAACTGCTGGAGACTACAGAAATAAATGTAGAGGACATCACGGAAGACAAAGAGAAAAAGTAATTCCTCAAGAAGGATGCCAAGGCGAAATCTGTTATTGTGCAGTGTTTGCCCGATAAGTATTTGGACTTGATAAAAGATGCAAGACGTGCCAAAGATATGTTAAAATCACTAAATGAAGTCGTTTCACAGTTCCCCCAAGATCATCACAGACACTTCTACCGTGTGATGTGGCAAAGAAATGCCACTCTGCATTGATTCCAAAATCTAATTTGTGCAAACAAATATTCTGGGTTTTCTTTCAGCTTTTGTACTGGCCTGTGCAACCATCTATGAAGTAAAATATTTTTTTTGTACTGAATAGCTTCTATGAGAGCAGGCATCAGGTGTGTTTGGAAGAGGTTGAACACAATGGTGTTGTGAGTCAGACATTCTGATACGAAGACATAATTGAGATCTTTTGGTATACCATCTTCTCCATTGTAGCAAATTACAGAAGGATGGGGGGGTGGCCTGGTTGTTAGTCCAATGGTAGGATCGAACTTCATCTTGTAGCACAAATGAATAATTTTCAGCAAAATCACAAATGACTACAACTTTTCCTGCCTTCAAATTTGATTTCGCATAATTATAAAACTCCTTTTGCATGTCTGCTATAAATGAGTGAGTTTTTAACTTCAAACAGATCATCTGTGAACTCCTCTATAAACTCATCCTTAACTTTGATGACAGTTTCCAATGTACATCTATCTACAGACATCCACTTCTTATATATTACACTATCTATTATTTCATCTTCAAACTTCTGACTCAATAAAGCTTTAAAAGAATCTACCCCAGGACAATCTTTACAGTTATTCATGTAAAAATTGGGTGATGGTGGGTTACACGTTATTTTGTATAAACAGGTTTGGTAGTTTATTATTGGTGTCAACTCCATCCAATAAAAAATTTTTCCAGTTTAGACCTATTCATCGTTAATTTTACATTCTGATGAGTTGTGCACACACAAACTGTATGGGTTCTTCTTCCCCGCTAAAATGCAGTTTTGTGGTCTCAGCTCACATATTTTAGAAAACCCAATATGATGTCAAGGGTATTCTGCTTTGAACATTTTGTAAAGTACATTCAGATTTGTCAAAACAAGCAATTTTTGCATTTACAAAGTTTTTTTTTTATTTTCCCTCCTAATAGTAACATATTTCTTCCTCGGCATCATTCTGCTTACCTCATCTCTGTTATAGATGTTGAACTGTTCTTGAATCTAAAGTTTTTCCTTACTTGGGGTTTGGAGTTGAAAGGATTCCTTTCCTTGAACTAATTTTTTTACTGCTCCAGCCTTATCATTGCTAACTCCAAACTCATTTTGAATTCTCTTGCGGCTCCAACTACAAGGCAAAACAGCTAATGCAGTCATTTTTTTCTCTCCAAATTGCAGTTTGGGAAAATTTATTTTTTAACTGGGTTATCATTTCTGATTCGTTTTGTACACTTGCTGATTTTTTATTCTCTACATCCTAAGGTCCAAGAAATTTTTTTTTTTGTTTATACTTCAAATTTTTGTTTTGTGTAAGGATCTACTGTAAGCTTTTTTTCTTAATTGGTGGTTGTTCTAGTATTTCCAATGATTTATTTAAATATTCCAAAGAAGATTCAGGGTCTACATAATCAGAGTCATTCGTACTGTGCCTTGACATTGTGCTGTTCTTATCAGTGGTTCGTTGCTATGTTCATACTTTTTTTGCAAACTGTCTGGTGAGTTTTAGTATTCATCCATCACATATTTTCATTCCTGCCTCAACAGTTTCCAAACCCAAAGAAAGGGATGGGTCTAATAACAAAAAATAACCGTTCCGGTACAGATTCTACAATTTAAATATCGTTTCCAGTATTCTGTTCTATTTTGAATACTTGCCTTTTGCTTGCAATTTCATTAAACCAATGAAGTTAAAATTAATTAAATGTTTTATTTAACCTACAGAACAATTGAACAATAACAAAGTGTGAAGATGAGATTTAATGTATACATATAAACATGTAGTATTAAATTTATTTAAGGTTTTAATTTTTTTTTAATTAGCATCTTCACTCTATGTAGATCTAAACGGCTCCTCTTGGAGTCGCAAATGAATCCTGCAGTGCCGAAAAGTATCTCACTGTAAACTGTTGCAGGTGGGACACATAAGTACTTTTTTGAAAGTGTCTAAAGTGGTTTGCAGTGATCACGCCAGCCAATGACAATGTTCACCAGGTTAACATGTGAAAAATGGTTAAGTGTAAGAGAAGGCAATTTGCCTTAACGTCACAATTTAATAAAGCAATAAATAAATAAAATCCTCTAGCCACTAAACGCTGGCGGCCCCCTTGGTTGAGAGTGAAACAGTATCTGTTAGGTTATCTTCATACTGTAGTCATGACTTCATTTACTACTCACTGAATCTTTTCGGAAACATGGTTAGCATACATGAATTGCATCAGTTGGACCACAGGTTTGTCTACACTGGCTTAATATTGCCACTTTGGACAAATCCTGTTACAGCTATTTACTATTTTCACTTGACATTCTAGCTCATACAGAATTTCATTGCTAAGTAACTATATATGGTCAAGCAATAGGTTTGCTCCTATACAGACACACAATTAAAAGATCTTTAATGGGAAAATATTAAAGTATACTCTATTGCAAACTTATACGATTCTGTTATAAAATATTATATATAAAACTGTAACTTTTTTGATTACTTACACAAAAAAACATATCACTCGACACTCCCGTAAGAAATATTAGCCTGAACATTAAATTTTCCCATTCAAATTCAAACTCAAGCAAAGAGTATTTATTTTTTAAGTAGTGAAGATGCGTGTAACAAATATTGCATTGGGCCTACATGAAAAATAATTTAATAATTGTAATAATAGGAACTTTATTAAAACACAAGATAGTTTATTGATAAACAGTGTCAGTGTATTAATAATACTTACAGCAATCGCTAAAGTTAGAACTGTACATACATATACATACACTCGCAATTAGGATACCACCCGGTGGCGAGCTCTCTCAACTCTCCTTCACCCAACCAACTCCTTTTCCACTCCCTTCCTGAATTTACCAACCCCTCTCACAGATACCAATTCCTTCCTCAACACATTCCACTCCCTCACAGACCTCACAAGTATGGCCTGCCTACCCAGCTCCGTTCTCCTCCATACCCTCTGAAGCTTCTCACTGTTGTTTCCTCTTCCTCTAAACACCCCCTTACTTAGCTTGCAGTGTAGCCCTCCCCATCCTCCGTCTTCATTCACCACACTGTACATCCTGACTAACCGTTCAACTTTCCTCCTGTCCTTCAATGAGCTCCACCCCATTTCTTTCATCATCACTGATGGCCTATAGTTCCATTCTTCCTCACCATCTTGCCCCTGCCTTCTCCATCTACCCTTCACCCATCTTGCTGCCTTTCTCTGCACCTTTTCCAGTTCTCGCACCTCCATGTTGGATATATTATAATTTTATATATTATTTATTCAAGTTACTTGATTTATACATGGAAAACTGAGAGCAAGTGTGTATTCAGGAAGTACTGCATTATAACGCTCGCATAATTAAGAATACATTCAAATTATAAGCATAAAAATATTAATGCAGTTGTTATTTTAAAAGAGAACACACACGTCACTGTGTCAACATACCTTGCACATAAGAATCATACTACGACGGCCCTTACTTATAATTGGTACAATAACTCAAGCATACAAAATAACTTACTGCTGGAGGATTATGATAACATCTACAAATTTGCAAGCATAGGTACTAAGAAAGCATCGAATTGTGTTAAGAAATGAAACTGTATTAGAGAAAACAGCTGACATGTACATATGTTTATACCATTCAATATTTAGGCTTTATTTAGTTTTCCAAAGAAACAACTCACTATAATAAAAATTCAAGGTGACAATACGGATAGATGCCATTAATATTTAAAAAAAACAAATCCATGTAGCTAATATTTTGCTTTGCTGCATCACATTATTAATCATAAATTGGGCCATAAGCTATGAAAAACAATCATCAAACCAAATTACACCAATTATATAGTTTAAAACTTTGTGCTTTCACATTACATAAAGGCCACTTATTAAATACATAATGACTGACCACAATACACATTTTCTTGATTTGATATGTGTTTTATAAGTAGGTGATTTTCAAGTTGTACTGGACTTGTGCAGTGTGGTACAACATACCATTTGGATTTAGTTAGTGTTCTCTAGTTCTTATTTCAATACACTTGCCATTAAAATACCTATTTCCAAACAAACACTTTTCATAACCAAAGTATTACACTGGCAGCATGCGGGCTTACTTTAAACATGTGACATTAGGACATGTTCATGTGGGAAAGGAGTGTTTTGAAGAACATACAAAAAAATTGGGTAGTTTCACTTTTGTAAAACTTATTTCCCGGTCGTAACAACTTGTAGATAGAATTTTAGTTCAATTGCGTAGAAAAATGCATAAAAATTTGAGTGTATAATATTTTGGTACGGGTAACTTTATTAGTAAAATCGTTGTTCATTCAGACTGCCAGGTCCCAGATATGAATGCTAAGTAGCTTGGAATAGGACCGCAGTGGTATGGTTGACAGAACACTCATCTCCCACCACTTCTAAGGGATGTGTGTTTCCCGTACATGCTCAAAGTCCGCAGCAAACATCAACTCAAACTACCTCAGTGAAAAGTTGAGACTCTCTGAATAAATAAACAGTTGAAAGTTTGTTGATGACGGGAGTGCCAACGGAAAATAAATTAAAGTTGAATTACATGTTCATTGGAGTTTATCACTGTTTCTTCAAAAACCACTGACACTCGTAGAAAAAGAGAAGCAAAGCAAGAGAGAATGGCAGCATGGTCACTCGCTGCCCTAAGCAAACACTACATCACTGAACTGTCTTGATGAATACACTGTGACGTATGACAAACTGTGACAAATGTGCTGTGACTATGAGAAAATCGCACTTATCCTATATATGTTGACTGAATGTTTCATCAGGTAAATATGGTCCAATCGTGGCTTCGCAAGGTGCGGCAATGTCTAAAAATAGCCCTGAACTCTGACTGTGGCTCTCGAAATCAAAGGAATTACATACGCACAATCTGTCACGTCAGCCAACTGTGGCCTCAGATGGTGCAATCCGACGGCTAGGTGTCTAGCTTCCTAACACAGTGAAAAGTTGCATTGTCATCCTATGATGATGTTATTAATGATGCAATGTTTCAAATAAAAATAATAAATTTGGGAAAATGAACATTTATAAAATACAAACAAATTATCATTGCCACGATCTTCTCAATATTAAATGAATTACTATATTTTACACAGAAATATAAAAATCAATTAAATAATTCCCGAATATACAAATTATTACATATTGCAATGCTACATTAACCCCCTCGATTTAGGGAAGAATTTGAAGAAACCTGTCCCAAATCGAAACCTACATGAATGTTGATTGTACAAAGGCTGACTTGCGATTCCATCTCTTGCAAGAAAATTATTTGATTACATAGTTATACATTCATATACAGAGTTCAAGTCACAATTACCAGCATGTCAACACATGTTTCAGGATTTTTTTTATTTCAGTGTTGTGGAGTTCTTGAACTGCCTTAACTTAACAGAAATAAATATCTACCAATACTTCGTCAATTTTGCATGGAAGAGCTGCAGCTGCTTTTTCTACAGTCAAATTTGTAAGATGGCAAGGGCAGCCAATCACAAACATGTTAGGCATCTCTTTTCTTAGGTGAGTAATTATACTATTCTCCACACCAATCATAAGTGGAGCATTGTCAGTACCAAATGCGATGCAATTTTGTAGCGCAATGATCCGTGATATTAATGCAACCGAAACAAGTGTAGCAATATTCAAGCCTGTAGAATCACCATTCAGTACAGGAATACACAACACATAACTCTCAATCATCAGTGTCTCATTATAGTAGTATGTTGCAACAACAGGATAAAGTTTGGCATCGCTGTCATTGCTACCATCAGTGAACAATGAAAATAAAGTACCTTGTGAGACGCCTTCCGAGTCCCACAGGGAAGGGGGGGGGCATAACAAAAAGTGCCTCACTCATTCACCAAGATAACACCACCCCCTAACCTCGCCCTTGGGTGAAGCCAGACATGCTCAACATTATACACCCATCTGACCCATGCCCCATCCTCAATATTATATGAGATTATGATTAAATAACTGTAGAAATATCCCAAACAACTATAGAAGTCTGTTTCAGTCATGCACAAAAGAATGTTCTCAAGTCTCTAGTGGCAACAAATTTTATTATTTTAATTACACTCCAAAAATTCACGTGGCATTCCAAAAAGTCTCTGGCTAACACATTAAAATACTGAATTAAAAATTTATCTTATGCACCTTTCGTCAATTCAAAGAATACAGCCAGTTCAAAAAGTTCATTCTCATTTTACTTATTACCAGCATTCAAATACAATTTTACACTCACTCCAAAAATTTAAGCCCACGTTAAAAGTCATCTCAGAGATCTGGTGAGTCTTAAATACAGTGTTGTGCATTGCACTTTGGTAGCGAAAAAATGGCAATAATATAACTACAGTACCTTGGCAACAGCCCTACCATGGGCCCCGACGATGTGAAGAATCCAATCCAACCACGCGGGCAACGACACAACACAGGTTGTTGGGCCGCCGCTTACTGCCACCTCATACTTTTCTCCTCTCAAAATTCTGGCCAGCTGTTTTCGCCACGTCAATGCACTCTTCATTCCCACTGGCACTGCACTTGAACTACGCCGCTCCTCAGCGACGCACTCGCTCATATATTAAGATTGCAGCGGCTACCATGACACAAACGTGCATGCCTGGCAAAAGCTCCAGGTAGCGAGTCAGTCAAAATTTTATCCCAGACAAAAATTACTTGCACCATTTAGATCGAAAATTTTACCAGCAGACCTTACAGTAGGATGGGCCACAAATCCTGACGTGCCCATCATTATCACAAAATCAAGGTTTACCTTGATGCATTTTACACACCAATATCCTGTAATTATTCCCATGACTTTCTTTGTTAAAATATTGCTAGTGCATTGGCAATTTCCAACAGTCTCTGAATAGTGTTTGAAATGCCAGCACAGACTTTTATTCGCAGTGAACAGTTAATTTCTATGCGACCCTGTGCCTTTGATTATGTTACACAATCCGTCTATATTTCGTATCAGTTTTACGCAACGCTTTCCGGGGCGGGTTGCACCTCGCGCAATATTTAACACCAGCATGAGTCTGGTCACGCACGGGCCCATTTCACTGTCTTGATTTTTGTTCCACACCGCGCTCGATCATGGTAACATTTCGGCGCAGTCCAACAAGAGACCATAAACACACTATCACACAGTACGGGAGTAAACCATATTTACATGAGTAGCCCAACCTTATGCACACACTGTCCAGTCTCCCTAGCCCGAGACTGGCTGGTGACACACATAACCAGCCAACCGGTGTGTTGGCTCCCGCGACGACAAACTCACAATTCCCGTCCACGCGATCATACTTCAGTACAGTAACATACATTACTCATGTTCACAGCTGACTCTCGGACGCCTGCCGAGCTCACACTAAACCCCCACGGCTCACGTGCACTGCAGGTGCCTACAAACCCCCTTATGTCACGTGCAACACGCCAGAGGCGGTGGAACATAAAACTACATATTTCATAAAATACTCACAGCCTATATTGTAAATGTAACCCAAAAATAATTCACATTGATTATTATCACATAGTTATACAAAGGTAAATAAGATTAAATGCTTTAAATAGTTAGATTGAACAATTACAATGACGACATAACCAAATGGTCAAATGAAGAGAATAAATTAATGACCGGTCATTATAAAATTATTAACATACACACTAAAAAGTACCAATGCGGTATTGCCAACCACTACAAAAAACTACCCTAAAAATATTTACTAAAAAATACTAAAAATACTGTGGCAATAACCAAATTGTCACACTTGCTGCAGTGTCGAGACAAGTTTTTGTTCTTCAGATTTCGTTATCTCCATCGTAATTGCACAAGATTTTGTGCGAGCATAACCATATTTCTGGGCGATTTCACTATCACATTTTTCTGAACAGAGAACCTGCGTGATCGGCACAACTAATGGGCAAATTGTTTTCTAAAACAAAATATATGAACAAACACTCAGCATTAGTTACCTTATCTTCTTTGCGATTTGTGTTACGGAAAACATCCAACTTCTTATTTGAATCCACGCATTGAACATTGTATGCATGTTTCTTTGTGTTTACATGCTTCACAACGTTGCCCTTCCTGGCATGCAAGACGGAAAAATTACTACGACACAATGAGCAAAATGCAAAATGTTCTCCTTTTCTTGAGGATAAAATACACGGAAATTCTTTACTGAATGTCTTCTTATACACCGAAAAATACTTCACTGTAGGATTACTCAGTGCCATTTCTATAAGAATGGCCCTATTCACGAGTAGAAGTACACAGCACGTATGAAAAACACGTTATCACCGAACTCTTTTCGCTCAGCAGTATATTTACCCAAACGTGGAATAAATTTCGCGACTACCTTGGGCTGTAACAAAATCATGTAAACACCGTCCAACACTCCTTTACAATGTTGACAAAGCCGTCTTGGATTGAAGGAGGAGGGGATTCTGATTGGCTAACAAACACCAATGAGGAGCGCATCTGAAATCTAACTATAGTACACAAGAAGGTAACTATTTCGATGTACACTTAATTCTACGAGGTTTGGCCAAAAATTCTTTTTATTAATGCAATTTAAATTACTATACTTTATGGCACGTACTATAATTCCTATACGCTGCGGGAAATAAAATTTACGAAATCAAAAACCACATAACCAAAACTCTGTAACAAAAAAGCGGGAGATTAAAATGCCTAAGTGGGAGGGTGGGAGAATGGGTTATAAAGTGGGAGTCTCCGGCCTAAAGCGGGAGGGTTGGCAGGTCTGCTATTCTTGTATTTGTACAAATATTTTTGGATTATAATTCCCTTCTAAATCCACTTTTTTTTATTTGCCTGTCATCCCCCTGTCAAGCTGAGGTTCGGTGTGGAAAGAGTATAATTCCCAACTCCCATTATGTATATATGTTCTGAAAGAAATGTATCTAGTTAAGTCAATATGGCTACGCTATGTGCATAAGATTAAGGGCTGATTTTTTACGATTTTATGAGTACGTTTTAATAAGCTCAATCGCTGTGGAAGCAGTGTTTGAAGTTAGTGTGTATTCTTTTAAAATGTATCTAAAGGATTATAATTCTTCTCAACATGCAGTGCTGCCTATTATACTTGCAGGCAATGGTTATTGTATTTGTATAGTTATATTCAATTAACTCATAAAATTCCAACAGCAAACGAGTGTATCGATTGTGGCTCATGTCGACCTGCAGCCGGTACACCTGTTATGAACCACATGTGTGTGGAGAGTGTATTAATCTGAATAATATTTAATGGTAACTTATATGCAACTAATTTGATTATTTTGAGCCCGGTATTTGACTTTGGATTTAAGCTTCTATTGTCACCTACTGTAAGGCTTTTCAATTCTGTGATCAGTTTTGTCATATGCTGTGGAATGATGTTTAAGCCCCTGGTGAACGAGTTAGTGCAGAAAACTTTATGGGGTGTGTGTACTTGTGGCCCGCCGCACGTTTGCATATGAAAATTTATGAAGGGGCACAGGCAAAATATAATATGATTGTTAAAATGTGTGTTGTATACATTAAACATTGTTAAGCCTAGTGTACCTGATCATCTGTATACTGTTAATGATAAAAAAAATAAATATATATAGACACACACACATTCTGAACATATTCTCTTGTGTTACAATTTGTGAGAGTCTCACAGTTTTACACATGTATATCGCTGAACGATGTCCTCCACTATTCCCGACTTGTACCCAGTATCACCCACGAAACAAAGGAATATTTCTATCTTTTTTCCTTCATCTTACTGCACCAACTTGCATTTAATTATTTTCCTTTAAAAACTCAGTGGCTAAAATGTCTGCACTCTTATTTTCAAATAGTAAGAGTTCTTTACATTTTCTTGAATCAAATTCTCTTCATTAAGAATAACATTTATGCTCACGAACAGGCATGTACGTTGCCATAGCTGCTACTAACTAGAAAGCTAGCATGGCCACTATGATGTTTGAAACAAATACTAGCAACTGCTAGGGTGTACGAATAGGGTCTATATTTTATTCAACACACATTTGCAGCAAGAACTATACTGGAAAAGTTCTAGCAACAACTAACAGTAAATAATCCATGGTATTTGTTATTCAACCAATCTTCAGAACCTGATCAAAAATGAGTTAACTTTACCACTTTCTAGTTTTTATTGACTTGACTCAATGCGCTAATGGCAGTAAATGTTAATACAATCTCACATCTGCAGATGTTCTACATAAGGGTCAGCTTTCTGAAAAGACGTATAAAAATTATATGTCAATTAAATTTAAACAGATTTTTTTGCTGTAAATACCACACTTTGTAAGTTTAACAGTATCCAGAATAAAGCTTGGTTAAAAAGTCATTTAAGCACATATATTGCACCATTTAGTATGATACCTACTTCCACCTTCCTGCTAGAACATACGTATATCAGCACATGTGAAGTGTGAAGTGGATTCAGCATAAGGATGGTGAGTTTTAAACTCTGTTAGTACCCTTTCCTCAATTCACTTCAAGTTACATAGCCTAGTACGCAGCTAGAGAATCTGAACAGGGTAGTAGAACTTGGTGTGACAAAGGACTACACATGGACAACAGGAATATCTCAACTCAGTTATCTTGAGATTCCATAAGTGTGTTAACACCACAAAAAAATAATAGATGAATTTAGAATGCAGTGGTAGCTACTCACCTGCGGTTCATCCATGATCACTCCTTCTGTCCCAAGGAAGAGTGTCTCAAATGGTTTAAGTTCCACAGGCTCTTCCTTCACGCACACTGGTTCATCCTTTATCGAGACATCTTCTGCCATCGCCTGGACAGAACCACATGTTACAGGGTTCTTACACACACTTTCGATGTAGATTCAAGGACTTTCCACATGAAGAAATAAAAAATTTCAGGGACAAAATTATATAAATTAACAACCACCTAGCAAGAATCACCATTCCCACTATTAATTTTGAAGCTGTAACATCACACATTCAAATTTCAGTACTTCAGAAAACTACAGAAAAACTGAAAATGATACAAAACATAACACATCACCAATTCACAAGTTAATACTATCAATTTTGCAGTATTAACCTAGAATTTGTAGTTCAGTTGCAAGTGTCCAGCCTAATGATACAACTGGCATGACATTCTGGATCTGACCAAGTCACAATCATGAAATGACAATTTACAGTATCTCTCCAGCATTGTGAAATTTAAACTCTTACTCTCGTGTATATTTTCATGTAATGTATTCTGTAATAGCGTAAAATTCAAAGACTTTTCAAGACCCAGCATTTCTTTTGCCCGACATCAGGTCTCACTACTTACTGATCATAATGTATGTCACTGGAGTCTTGTCTATATGTGAAAATTAAGTAATTTGTTCTGCACCTGTTTTGCTATCTGCATGTGCAGTTTGGTCTGTTTCTGGGCATTCCTTCATAGCATGGCATTTTCTGCCAGGCAATGTACATATATCACAAAATAATAGGTGATAAGGGATATCTTTTTTTCATTTTAAAAACGCCTTGACATTTCCCCAAATTAAAAAAAGGTTTTTTTTTTTTTTACCTGTCATATTTAACATATGTTTCTATAAGGATAGACACCTTTGCACTATAGTATACTTTTACACAAAAATACTTCTCTGATCCTACAAAATTACTCCCTACAATTATTATGCAACTGAATAATGATACACAATCACAGTAAGATGCCAAGACCTGTTACTCTCAGTAAATTATTTCAACCAAGGATAAGTTAGCTTCTAATACCAGTTACTTTCTCGCTAAAAAGATAACAACTGTGTGTCAGTGCAAGGCCGTAAAATTGTGCTGACGTCTTGTGGGCAAAAACCACACAAGTATCTCGCTCACTTATACTCTGCACAGAGCAGCACATTGACAGCCATCAACACCAAACCATTATTAAGAGTAGTTGAGTGTGTTAGCGCTAAGGAGGTTTGGACTAAACTCCAGCAAACATGTGATGTACAGTTGCAGAAAAACGTTGACTTATTAAGACATAAATTTCAGAACATTGGACGGAACCCAGCTGGTGATGTTCAAGAGCATCTAGCCAAATTTGACGATATCCAGACTAAAATGATTTTATTAAATAAACCAATATATGAAGGAGACTTGTGTGCTACGCTGTTACACACCCTACCTAGAGATTATGACAATGTTTATGTAACTTGGCATGACCTGTCTGCTGACGAAAAAACTTGGTCCAAGTTACAGAAGTGACTCTTGAATTATGAAATATGTATTAGAGACAGTGAAGAGCCTGTGGATGCTACGGCTGTGTTGTCCCAGATGAAAATTAAGAATGGAAAGAAGACCCAGAAATCCAATTTTATCCCAAAAAAATATGAAAATCATGATGACAGAAAATATTATTCATGCGGGGGAGGTTGACCATCTTTCAAAAACTTGTAGAGTGGGTATAGTTTGTTTCAGGTGTAAAAATAAAGTCCATAAGTCTAACAACGAGTACCTTAGTAATACTGATAAACATTCTGCAATGTTGCCCTGCTCTAATATCAAGTTAGATGGTCTTGACTGTGATGAATGGCTGATAGACAATGAGGCATCTCATCACGTAACCAACAAACGAGATTGGTATGTTACTTTTTCTTACTTTATTGTCTCTAAGAAGCTGTCTTGTGCATGCCAGGGAGTTCAAATTGATGCTGTTGGGTCTGGATGAATAAATTTTAAAACTTTTGATGGTCACAGTTGGTCAGTTAAATATTTTGAAGATGTATGGTACTGCACAGACGCTACATGTAATATTGGTTCTGTTCGTAAAGCAGGACAGAAAGGTATAGACCAGTCTATTAACAATAATAGCAGAATTTGGACATTTTCTAAGGATAACAGAGTTATGGCTATTGCTGTGTCAAACGATGAGAATGATCTCTACCATCTGGCTGTCAAAGTCATTTATCCCTCGGAGAAGGTTTGTGTTATTTCTGAATAACCTGACTCTTTGCAAGAATGGCATCAAGGTTTGGACATCAAAATAATAGGTATGTCCAATCATTTCTAAAGGAACAGGGGATTGATGTTAAACTCGATAATGATTTTTGTGAAAATTGTGTATTGGGGATGTCTTTTGGCAAACGAGTTGAAAAATCTAAGACTCCTGGAGAATTCATTTTTGCTGATGTCTGCAGGCCAATGGAAGTTAACAATATCAATGGACACAGATATTTCCTTGTCTTGAAGTATGATTTTTCTAGTAATAGATAGGACCACCTACCTATTACAGAAGACAGACGACGTGAAGCATAAACTGAAATATTTTGTTGAAATGTTGAAGGCACAGGCCCAACTTATAATAAAAGAACTGCGGACAGATGGATGTACTGAATTTAAGAATAGTGACGTCTACAAATACACTCAATAAATGGAATTCAAGTATTTATTTACTGCCCCGTACTCGCCTCAACAGTGCGGCATTGCGGAGAGGAAAAATAGAATCTTGTGTGAGATGGCCCGCTCCTGGCTGCAGTCTGCTTCTCACCTACCAAAATCTTTATGGGGGAAGCTGTCCTTGCCATTACTTGCACCTTGAATAGAACAGCACCTACAAAAATTAAAGGTAAAGTGCCAATGGAGCTATTTCTTAACAAACCTATTTGATTTGACCATCTACAATTTTTTGGATACCAATGTTACGCATGGATTACAGATGTTAAAAGAAAGAAGTTTGACACCAAATCCCAGAAAGGTCTCTTTGTTGGATATTCAGACTGTGGGTATTGTATTTATTTCCCTGACAGTCATAAAGTTGTTGTGTGCCAAGATGGGAAGGTCGAGCCTCATAAATTAAAGATACCAATACCTCGGAAATATGTAAATGTCTCCAAGTAATAAAAGGATGCTTCAAGAGAAGAAGATTTTGACAACGCCATTGATAATGACTAAATGGGGAATCAAGATGATGATGATGAAGAATCAATGAAGATGAAGAAAGAGGTGAAGATGATTAGATTCATGAAGCTAATAAAGAAGATATATTGAAGATCATCATGTGGAAAGAAGATATTCTTTGAGGGATAGGTCAGGAATAAGAAAACCTGCACGTTACAGTGCTTTTAGTTTATTTTTTAGAGGGAGAGGTGCCAGTCAACTATGAAGATGCCATTAGACATCAAAATGCTCCAGATTGGAAGAAGACGATGGACGAGGCGATGGATTCTCTTTTGAAGAATCAAACATGGCAGTTGGTAACTCCTCCACCTAAATGCAGAATTATTGACAACAGATGGGTTTATAATATTGAAAGCAATTTACGGAATCAAGTCACCAGATACAAAGTAAGGCTAGTGGTGAAGGAATTTAGCCAAAGTGAAGCTCTTGACTACTTTGACACCTTCAGTCCAGTTGTTCATCTTGAAACTATGAGGGCTCTGATCGGATGCGCTCTTCAACGTAATTGGGTATTTGAACAATTTATTGTCAAAGCAGCATTTTTAAATGAAACGCTTGAAGATGTGTATATGAGGCAACCCAAAGATTATGAAGATAAGACTGGGCGTCTGTGCAAATTACAGAGAAGTTTAGAGAGTTCAGTACAGAAGTACAGAGAAGCCTCAAACAAGCTTCCAAATGTTGATATAAATGCTTGACTGACTTTCTCAAGGAAAATGGTTTAAAGGAAAGCACTGCTGACCCATGTATGTTTTACAGTAAAAATCTAATGATATCTTTCCATGTGGACGATGGGATAATATTGGGTTCTCTCAAAATCTGTTATGGAAATGATTCAGAAATTGGGTGCCCGTTTTGAATTAACCTGCAGCGAAGTTGATTATTATTTGTGTCTTTAAAAATAAGAGGACAGCTAGTTCAATTTATATCAACCAATCTGCTTATGCTGAGATGGTGCTGAGAAAAGTTGGTATGGAGGACTGTAACCCTCTTTCTCTGCCAACTGAACCCGGATGGACCCCAGGTAATTCACCTTTAGCTGAGAATGTTGAAAACTATAGGGAGATAATCGGAAGTTTGAACTCTTTGGTTGCAGGGACCTGACCAGATTTAGCTTATGCAGTTAATGTAGCATCCCGAGTTCAAGATAAGCCGACCAACGCTCACTCCAGTCTTGTCATAAGGATACTGCGTTATATAAAAGTGACGATTTCCGAAGGAATCAAATTTGAAAAGACTAATAATAAATTCATAGAAGCCTATAGTGACACTGACCACACGGAAGAGGAAACATCTCAAACATCTACCAGTGGCATCCTATGTTCTATGGAGGACGAAGCTACAAAAATGTGCAGCTCTATCACCTATGGAAGCGGAGTATATAGCCACAAGTGAAGCAGCCAAGTCACTTGTTTGGCTCAATAGATTGCTGAAGGAGGTCAACGCTATTGATGAAGAAGAGTATTCCAACGTTAATGACGGGCAACCAAAGAGCCATTAAGTTGATCAAAAATCCAGTTTTCCATTTAATGCTCAAAACACATTGAGATCAGATTTCATTTCATATGGCAAATGGTTGAAGAGAACAGAATCGAAGTTGACTATGTTCCATCTGAAAAGCAAGCAGCAGAATATCTTCACCTAGGGCCTTTCATCAGGTGATCTGCGTAAGATGAAGAGACTTATTGGCATGAATATTCAGTGTTTTTTATTTTCACTTTTAATATGTTTTTTCTTTGGAATCTCGTGTAATCAAATTTTGTGAGTTATTTAAATTTGAACATTGCGGGGGAGTGTTGTTTATATTCAATGTTTAAAATTCATTCTACTACCTCTTTGGCGTATTTACTTGTCTCCCGCATGTTTGTAAATAGATGTTCTTTGTTTTGGTTAGTAAATTGTTTTTAGAAGTGCAATATTTTATGTTCACATTACCTGACAGAGGAGGAATCACAAATATTAAGATAAAGAGAGAGATTCTATTCTAGCCATTTGTTTTTATTTGACCAAGCTATGGAAAAAAAAGCCAGGAAAGCCCAGTGAATTGAAGTTTGAAATATTTAAAGATTGCAATAAGCACATTAGTAATTCACCAAGGTAAATGTTGTCACTGCAAGAGAATCTTCAAATGGTAATATCCAACTGTTTATTCTGTTTTCAAAGATTTATTTCAATGTAAATGATAACAGTTTTTTTTTAAAGAAAATTTTATATATTTGTTTTAATATACCCAGTGGATGCCCAAATTGAGATAGAACCACAGTTCCATAATACTAGTTCCATTAAAGCTTCTAAAGATAATAAGTAAGGCAGAATAATCAAACACTTGAAGTCAGTAAAAATGATAATTAACGAACATTGATTGAAAACAACAGAACTTATTTGGTTTCACTCGTTCATGGGTTGGCTTAGAATTAATTAGGTATTTCTGTTGCCTCAACATTTAATTGAAAGCATAACTATGTGATAATGAGTCTATGTTGTAAAGAGGAATGTTAATTTAAATTGTTTCATAATATTCTAATATTATTAAACATGCTCAATTTCTCAAACTATATTGTGTCCTACGTATATTAAAAAAGTTGTGTTCTGCACTGCTTGATTCTATGTGATATGTTCCTCTGTTAAGTTGCATATAAAGAAAGGATAATATATCTGTCACACTTACCTGGGAATTAACATTCAGTTGTGATTCAGAGTACCTACTGATGACTGCAGATTCAATACAAGTAATACGAGAGGTGTAATGTAATTGAATATTGGCAGAAATATTCTATGGTTCTTTATTTTGAATTGCAACAGTATCAGCCATGTGTAAGAGAGTGTACAACTAAATGTTCCCCAATTTTGTAGAACAATCCTCGCTCAGTCACACTAAATTATTTACCTTCAATATAACTTGCCAAATCCCCAAATAAAATTAATAAGTATAAATGTATCATATTTTGAGTGAACACAATTTCACTCAAAACCTAAACTACTTATACAGAACACTTTGACGCTGTCGGGTGAGACACGAGACGAACTATGACACAAATACTTACTGGTAATTTGGACGCCAGCGGTGCTTCCCAATCACCGCACTATTGCGACTCAGGGTTCTCAGGGATTCTATGGGTTGTGTGTGTCCGTTTCACCCATGCGTACTTACAAATACAGGCAATACTAAACTTTTTACTTAACATCACTGGAAATAAACACTTAATAAAACATATGTGGCTAGGACACTGTCACTATTGAATAAAAGATATATTGCTTTTTTTTGTTATTATGCATACACATCAACATGTCAACGAAAGTATGATTATCTCGGTCACGACTAGCTAATTCCGCTTCGGTGCTCCTCAGCCCGCAATTACTCTAGCGCACGCCTAGATGGATGATCTCACCGAGGTGCATGAAAGCACAGCCTTCACAAGGGAAGAGGGCCAATAGGGTGGACTGACGGTTTTTCCTGAAGACAGGACATGATGAATTACAAATGAAACCCTTAATACATTAACACGTGTGATTACTCGGCATCACTAACACAACCTCGTTGGGACTCTCCCTCCAGCACGTGGATAGTGTGGTAACGGCCTATACACAGAGCTAGCTAGGACGGGAAGAATTGCACCGTACACAAATTACAGAATTACATAAACCCTCTAAAGATACATAAAACAAGATGGGAGACGAGATGAGTATTCGCAATAAACACACACGTGTGAAAACAAGTTTAGTTGGTGCAGATGCCACTGGATGCAGTTCGTAGTGGACCACGTGGTTCAGGTGAAATTGCAATATTTCTGCGTGGAAACGGCAAATTAAAGTCATACAAAATATTATTCTTGCTGAGAATATTATTCTCTTTACGAATGAAGTGGTTACAAGCCTGTAACATGCCAGATGGCGTTAAAACCAAACATTACTGTGACCCCCATGGTCAAGTACAAAAAGCATCAATTTACGTGAAAAATTCATTAAACCCTGAATAAAACTGACATAGAACCCTGAAATAAATTATTGCACATACAATGTTACGTAAATAAGCTCTGAAACGCAATGATGGCGTACACAAAGACTTGGCGTCTGTCGCCCACGTGGTTATACGTGATGTCGTCATCAAATATTCAAACACAAAAATTACCTTCAAATACGTACATAAAAAGAAAGTCCTTGAAATTGCATGTAGCAATAATGCAGAAGTTACAATGAAATGCCATAAACATAGACGGATGGTGCCTGATTCAAGTTGCACGGGTCGCATGACCTCTCCGACATCTTTCTCCTCCTCTCTCTTCTCGATTAAGTTAAAAATGATACAAGGTCGCAAGAAATTAATAAAGCGGAGGCATAATGATGGGGAAAAGTATCTGGCAAAAACGTACGCAAGTTAAGGTTAACCGGTAAACTAAATTAACCATGGAAACCTAAATCAGTGAACAAAAGTTGTAGTGAGTGTACGTGACAATGTCTTATCTCGCCAGCTGTCCTCGACAGACTGTCCAGATACAAGCGTCGCACGGACCTACCATGGCCGCGTCGCACGGACCTACCATGGCCACCTACGGGATTCACATAAACGGAAGTGCTATGCACGCCGAGTAAAATATTTTATTATTAAAACAAAATGGCACGAATTAAATTAAGTATTGTTTTACATTTCTATAATTTTCTTATGAATTTCAATAATATTTTAGTGTCTCTTAATGATGGCGTTCATGCCGGAATATTAAGCGTTCTTAATCTCGGTTGTCAAAGAGAAGGGTATAAACAACGTGCATGACATCATTATGTTTTACTTTTGGTGGTCAGAGTTAGCAGATCATACAATTTACGCGTAGGTTGGATAAGAGCGTGCATATGTATCCCAATCACAGGTAGAGGTTTTTCGAAGATCTGTCTGTGACTGGCTACATATGTACGGAGCCAAATTTAGAGGGTTCGTTCTTGACTCTGACAAAAACTGTCTCTCTGGGTGATGGCCTAATTGAAGGTGGACGTACCAGGAGGGACCGCCCAATGTCAGTTGTATTTTTGCAGCGTAAATAATGAAACTTCATTTAAAAGTGGTTTGAACATGTAACTAAGAGTAAAGTATTGGCCAGACAAATATAAGAAGAGGTCTGAGTTCCAATTTAATGACATAACAAGAAGTTGAATCATAAGCCACCCCAAGTGACCATTAGTGTAGACTCTGGCAGGTATCCAGGTCTCATAAGTCAGTTATTTGTTAAATACAGTATTGCAATTTTCTTTCTTCATTAAATAAATCGATTCCACACATTTTCTTCTTAAAGTGGAAGGACAGGCATTTTTTTTTACCTTTATTGCTTATATGTGATTATAGTTTTAAAAGAAGTCTGAATTCAAAATGCCAGTTACAAATGTTTTAAATCTAACAGTGTTATACCCATATGTGTACCTTGAGTTGAGACTTGTGAAATTTAACCTACCGCAGCTATCCGGAATAAATATATTAAGAACATTTTCAATAGTAATATACTTCAGTATTTGTACAGTTAATGCCAGAAGTAGGCAGTACTGATGACAGGCCTCGTGATGTCATTCCAGCTATCGCTATCTCAGCCCATTTCTTAATGAAAATGGACTGTGATTGGATACCATAGCATTGAGCCAAAATCCAGGTAGGAGACTGTCTGTTTTACAGTCAACGTTCTTCTTGGATTAGGGGGCCTTGAAGGAGCAACATCCATTTTTGATGAACTCTCAAAATTGTGAAATATGTATGTGCCTAAATGGTTGAACAGTGCGTCGAAATAGTGGTAAATGGAAGCCACATGTGTTTACGCTGTGGGCATGCAAGAAGAGGCCCAGTTATATAATTATTTTTATACGAGTCTCGGGTGTCGGCCTATTTTGTCGTCCTTACACATATAGGACAGCATCTAGGTCTGGTATGCCTAGAGAACAATACCTAATGTAATGGGTGAAAGTTATCAGTTTTCTTAAATAGCCTATTGTATTTTTGCCGAAAGTTTGAAGTGAAAAAACCAAGGTGTTTTGTATCAGAAACATAATAAATGTAAGATTATAATTTTCATATTCCTGAAATAATATGCAACAACATGCACACGAGTCTGAGTTTGTCAAAATGAGAAAACTCAGTAACGTGCTCTTAAATCAAGCTCTCCTAGAGCTAGGCGGGGTAATTCTTAAGTATAGGGACTTTTCTGAAAAAATAAAATAAAAAAATCTCGCAAAGAGGTATAATTCCACTACTAATTACACAGAATACAAATTTACTACGGGTGTAGTGATTTGTTACTACAGACCCTCATTAAATAAATTTAATGCATGTTTGTTGTGATGTAGATTTGTTTATTTACACTGGAGACCTGTGGCGAACAAAAATATTTACATTTAAATGTTTATTTTCTCTTTCTGAACTGAGCAGAGTTTATTTTATTTTGTTTTGCTAAGTGACGCATGTTTTTTTCTTGTGCATTGATACGAACACTATTGTTTATTTACCATGACATTGACTGATTGATATATTCTCACACGTGTTTGCTAACTATTTTATTGTAATGAACTGTGTATAAAGTTTGGAATTGCCATTTTTCTTCTTCTACTTTTCCCGTTAGGATCTTCAAGGGGCCACAAACCAATTTCAATGCTTTTATTATTCAAATATTTCTTTATGTATCTCCATTTTATCTGCCTTTTTTTTTATGTGACCTGTGCCGTACATATTGTTTGTTTACATTGGGTTTACGGAAAGCGTGCTGTGAGCGCTAGGCCCGGGAAGGAGACAAATTCAAATTGGATTGTTATCAGCCAATCTCGGTTGAGCTGATAACAATGCAATTTGGGGTTTCCGCTATTGCGCTTGGCCTGGCTGTGTGAGCCCCAAATTCACTCTTCTTCCATCGGCAGCCATGTAGCTCGGACGTCGTATTTTTGGTCCGAGGTTGTAAGTAGTGTCCTCAGGGTATTTTACTGTAGTGAAACTTGAAATGTTATTTCTAAGTATTTTCTTCCATTTGTCACAAAGTGTCTATGTGATTTATGCTCATGTTTCATATTTGAAAACTGCAATGTGTCTTATCTAAGTTCTGTTTAATGATTTTTGTCTTGATTCTTATTGAAGGATATTTTCACGCTATGTTTGTGTAAAATGATCTATTTTAAGTGTGATTTCTCATAACGATGAATTTTTGCTGATTTAATATGTTCTTCGATTATGTGTCAATTTTTTAAGTTTGAAGAGTCTCATGTGTTATTTATCAAGTGCTTTGTTTTCAGATCTAGTAAAGTGATTTAAAAAAGTCGCCTGGCTCCGATCACTGTAGGTCGTCTGGTAAAAATTACTCTAACTGATGACGTGCTTCATAGAAGTGGTCAGAAACACAGGAGTAATGGTTTAATTTAATGCACTTGAGTTGGACATCCTGTGATCAGTCGTCAAATGCATGGGCAATGTTAAATAAGGTAATTTTCATAACCAGTGCCTTTGATATTCCAGATAATGACTGATTAGCTCAGTCACCACACTGCAATTTATGTTTGCACATGACAAGTATACCGGATTTCACACACACGCACACACACTACTACAAGCTAGGCACCTGGTGCCAAGGCCTTGTGGAGCACGTAAGAATGTTTGGTTTATATTTACCTTTGCTTGTTTCCATCACTTTAAACACTTGTACACCACTAAATATAAGTTTTGTAAACTAGTGTTTTTCGCTGGTGAGTGGGGTAGTTTGGAAGTATAGTCATACAGCTACACTGTCATTGCAACAACATCTACAATTTCTCGTGGGAGCTCATTACAGGGGTATCAATATTTGACCAACAGAAATCCCAAAAACGATAGTGGGGAGGGCAATGAAGATCACGGAAATTGTGGGGTAAAACTAGCGTAAAATATGTACATAATATAATATTTATTCATGAAAATAATTTATATTGCAAAAAGACTTAACCAAACATTACCTAAATTGACAATATTACCAATACAAGCTACAAATATGATAGTGGGGAGGGCTATGAATACCAGGGAAATTGTGGGGTAAAAAATAAAAAAATATTGACTTTTTCATGATAAATTGTTCCCCACAATTTCCCTCCAGTTCACAGCCCTCCCCACTATTTCCCTCCAGTTCACAGCCCTTCCCACAATTTCCCTCCAGTTCACAGCCCTCCCCACAATTTCCCTCCAGTTCACAGCCCTCCACACAATTTCCCTCCAGTTCACAGCCCTCACCACAATTTCCCTCCAGTTCACAGCCCTCCCCACAATTTCCCTCCAGTTCACAGCCCTTCCCACAATTTCCCTCCAGTTCACAGCCCTCCCCACAATTTCCCTCCAGTTCACAGCCCTCCACACAATTTCCCTCCAGTTCACAGCCCTCCCCACAATTTCCCTCCGGTTCACAGCCCTTCCCACAATTTCCCTCCAGTTCACAGCCCTCCCCACAATTTCCCTCCAGTTCACAGCCCTCCCCACTATCATATTCTAAACTGTATTGATAACATTTTCAATGTAATGTTCAGTTCAATCATTTTGCAAATTAAACATGTTTTAAAGTTACAATATTATAATTAATGTTACAAATAGCACAAAAATATGTTAAACTGCAAATCACGCACACATTATTTTCTAGTAAAAATGGACTACACATTAAAATAATTTCTGGGGAAACTCCAAGCTTCGCTGATGCATGATGCTTCGCGTCACCACTAAAAAAAATTGCTGGCATGCCTTGAATCACTGTAGTGGGGATTTACTACCCTGCTGGCGCTGGGACTCTGGCTCGGTGCATAATGTTCGGCTACACTTTTACAGTATTTTTGGAATTTAACATATTTTTATGAATAAATATTACCTTATGTACATATGTTTCAAAATGAAGACCTATACAGAAATACCGAAAAAATTACAGACACAATGAGAAAAAGAAGACAAATTTTATGGACACCTAAAAAGAATGAATGAGAATGGACTCACCAAGAAAATATTCAACTACATCGCAAAATTGAAATGCACAATAGGATGGGTGATAGAGATCAGTAAAGATGCAGAAAAAGTTGGGATAACAGAAGATTAGTTCAACAACAAAGAGAACATCAGGCGACTGATCGACAACGCATGATTTCTGGAGGACCAAGACCCAAGAGAATGTGGACTTAAGAACCGAGACGAGCAGCTGGAGAAAAAAATGAGGTAGTTCTGAAAAGGAAGAAAGAAGACGACGAACCAGAAGTCTTGAGTTCACTGCGGTCCATAGATGGCCAAATTCCTTTAAAAAAAAAAATGTTTTGATTGTTTTATCCCACAATTTCCCTGATCTTCACAACCCTCCCCACTATCGTTCTTGGGGTTTTTAATGGTAAAATGTTGATGTCCCTAGTAAATTTGTGTATTGTGTAATTAGTAGAGTGATAATATACCACTTCCCCGGATATTTTTCTTACTTCTGAAAAAGGTCCTATTCCTAAGAATTACCAAAGGAATGATTCTTGTCTGTGCAAATTTTGAATGTTTTTTTAATTCCAAAATATTTTTTTTAATAGTGATTGAAAACTATAGTTTTTTTTTTTTATTTGGGAGACGCATTCCTTTCTTACACAACCAAGAGTAATAAATGTTCACCTGGCAATATTTGGTAACAAGTTAAAAGTTTTTTTCCAGTTAATTGCTTAGAGGAAGTTGCATTTGTGGTGAGAGTGTGTAAAGCAAAGGTAAGTCATTATTCAGGGGCTGACAACAAGAATTGTCTGCGATACACACTGGAGTAGCAGAAAGTCATTGGTATCACAGTGATTAGAAGTACGTCAAATACAACTGAATGCTACTGTCCACTCTACAAGCTGCATAATATTATGTGTACACCTTCACACCGACACATATTAAAACAGTATGTATATCTTTGTCTTGTTTACACAGGAGTACACAGTGTCAGCTGATTGCGGTTACACCAGGTAAGCTACTATACCAATGTTCAAATTGATACAAGTAAACAATTGTACAGTACACATTTTCCTCCACATACGTTATACTTGGGTTTCAGGTTTGTTTGTGGGGCGCGCGCTTGGCACGCACACGCACGCGCGCGCGCACACACACACACACACACCCCTATCTCTCTCTCTCTCTCGGCTCCTCCTACCTCATTATATATAAATAAATAAATAAAAATATATATATATTTTTTATTTATTTTTCACAGTACTGTACCTTGTCTACACTTTCCTTCGATTTTACTGCCTCGTCCATGGTGTACTAAATGTGCACTTCAAGGGCAATTACTAAAACATTTTATTAAAATCACTTCCGTTCGCAGCATAAACAAATATTTTACTTCTATTAAACACCCGCCGACCGCAAACGAAACTAAAACAAATCAGAGGAAAAAAGAATACTCGATTACTATTCGATTATTAACTTATCATATACTTTGCTGTAAACTATCGATTGTGTTAAATCGATTAACACAGCTTAAACTAACAATTACATAAATCAATTTCGGTCTAAAATATTTTATTAGACAATGTCATTTCAGAAATACGAAAATAGCATATGGGAATTTTGGAAAAATATTCTCACATTGCGGTAACAAGAATGTTTGAAACATTTTCAGTAAGGCTTGAATTTCTTCGTTGGAATGCCGTGGCATGTTGACAAGAAGATGTTCCAACTAAAATAGTTGTTATTCAAAAAAATTAGGTATTTTATTTAATTCTCATTTATTTATTTAGATCTGTAAAATCCTAACTCAAAACGAATGAGTCAAGGGTGTAGAGCATTATGTTCCACTAATAATTGTACTTAATGACTCGATAAGCACACAGAAAATGAATAATAAGAATCTCAACTAACCTTAAAATATGAAAATAAAAAAAAGTGAAGATTTTAAGCTTATAATTAATTATTTTTTATTAACGCTTGTGTAAACGTTTCGAAAAGCTCGTTATATCCGACGCCAACAGGGATCCTCTAGCCCGTTTGCCGGTCATTAACATATTCGACCCATCAGTCATCCAGACTATACCCAGCATCCAAGCGCACTTGTGAAGTCCGGACGCCACTTCGATTGAACTCGAACGACATACACTACTGCGATCAGTGCGTTTAAGTCAGAAATAGTGATGCATGTGACAAAAGCAGAGAAAAATGTTGTGTGGGCCAGTGTAGCATTGCCAACCAGTTACGTGTGCTTCATGTGCACGAACATATTAAAGTATGCCCTGACATGAACCATTTCAGCGAGTCCGTTCACCATTCCCTTTCCTGCAGCACCACCAGGCACCGCGGCATAACAGTGAAGTGTGTGTGCACCACGAGTGCAAGTTAGCATATAAATGTGTTTTTCAAAGGCCTTTTCAATTTATTATGCTGACTTTACATTGGCACGACAGGCACTACACGACAGATGAGATGCGACAGGTGTGACGTCACTGAATTTTTTGGTAGTAATGAAAACACTGTGATGCGATGTGACACCAAAAACACTTTTGACCACTCATGGCTGAAAATTCGAAAATGTTTGAGAAGGACATGTGTGTATTTTAGAGAAGGACTGGAGATAAATAACTTTACTAGAAACGCAAATTAACATCAGTCCAAACAACCACGTGAATGTTTTATGTTTTATAAATTTCCAAATTGGAAAAAAAAAAAAAAAAAAAAGGATGGGTCTAACCATATCCATGTAGGATATTATAGATAGGTTCGCATTCAAACATGTTTTAATTTTGCCGAGTTATGTTTGAATGGGTTCTGCTTATTTTATTTCGAGGGGAAAAAACAGCAAGGGTATGCCTTCTTTAATGTTACGTCTTTTTTTAACAGGCGGTGGCATTTTGAGTTGCATATTCTTTTGATGGAGCAGTGACAAATTTTGCTCGTATGGAAATATCATTCAAATTATTGTAACTATGAAAATTTCAACTTCAATTTTATAAAAAGCAAAATGCTATACATATGGCGCTGTTCGAATTCGTACAGATGCAGCAATACAAACATACCTACAGACAAACATGTTGTACAAAGTTAACCTTACACTTGTTGAATTCAGGATACAGGTAAACAAAAAAAATAAAATTTTACACACTACAAATGTTGACAGTCCAGCTTTTTCAGGCACCGTTTGTAAAATTCATAATCCTTTGAACACGTGTTTTACTATGGAAATCCTCAAAATTTCACTTCACTAAAATCATGTTTGTTAGTCACTAGCATTAAATAATTTATTTACAGAATAGGTCAGTAAAATCCACACTGTGCACATTTCCTGAAACCACAGTTTTAAGAAGCGTTAAACATGTACCGATTAATATTATATTTCACTCAGGAAAACACACTATAGCGGTACCTAAAACCAACTATGGTTAAAGAGAGCAAATGAAAAATAATTAACTACAGATAAAAATATACAGACACCACCAAAATAATATATTCCTGTGTTATTACAAATGTGACCAACTTAACATTGCCACTATGATGTGTGTATGGTGGACCATCGAGGAGAAAAAGGTTATGTGGATAGGATTTTTAAATACTACCATAGTTGTCCGAGTACGCCAGTGCTCTTAGCAGAGAGCACAAGTACAGTTGGGTCGTGTGGCCGACGGCCTAGATGTAAGCCCCTCGATGTCTGACATTTCATTGCAGAAGTTGCAGAAGTTGTGAAAGTACATCTTGATTTATTAATCCAATGCCTGGTCTAACGAGAGTTATTAGAGTTACTCCCATACCCTCATGCACACTTCGGGCTGTTATAAGCCACCTTACGCTTTATGAAATATAATCGTTGAGAGTTATAAGGTCATTAAGTGGCCGGTGAAATAAATAACAATACATAGCTCACGTGCCATGTTGATTTATTCCATTTACCTTCAAAGAGGCACTAATACAATTCGTCCAGTTAAAGTAAGGTGCTCACTACAGTGGTAAAAAGGTGGCAAAGTGCCTACATGGAAAATTATGTTTATGTATGCATATAAGATTTTGTCTTCGTTTACTTAAATTATGGTGTGTGGATCGCCTAGAATTCACTGCGCAATAAGTATGTTTTAATTATAACCCCTGAGGAACTTCAATACTGGAAGGATCACTACCTTTGGTCGTCGGCACACGACCCAGAGAAACAGAGTCAGCTGTACCACATCGCGGCATTGTCGTTGGACAATGAACCCCTTCACAGCAGCCCAAATACCATCAGTGTAATGTTAACTTCGGTAATGTGTGTGTATCGCTGCATCTGTATGAATACAAACAGTGGTGTATGTATCATATTTTGTTTTTCATTGAAGGTAAAATTTTCGAAATTGCAATCATGTGAATGATATTCCAATATTAGTGAATTTTGCCACTGCTCCAACAAAAAATATGCTACTCAAAATGCACATCCTCGTACGAATGCCGTCTCATGAACTACGTTAATCTAAAGCCCCTCGCACCCTCCTCTTTGATCCCTTTTTCCATCGAAATAATATAAACAGAACCCCAACAAACTTGGCAATTACAAAAATGAAACAGTTTGGAATACCAATATAGCTATTATAGCCTACAGCCTTTCAGTGCCCTTTACTGAGTCAGGAAATATAAGGAACATACAGACACAAAAAAAACTAACAAATAATAGTTGCCAACAAGCATAAATACATGAAGAACACAGAGAATTTTGTGGAAGTAATTCAGTTGATAAGCGGCAAATTAACAAAAAAAACTAATGATGTAAAGTGGACCACTTCGATGAGCCCGTTCACCACACCTCTTTTCCTGCAGCACCATCAGGTACCACGTCATGTCAGTGAAGTGTGTGCACCACGAGTGCAAAATAAAGTGTAAAAGTATTTTCCAAGGCCTTTTTAGTATTAAGTGTTACATGTGTGCAGCGAAGTGCTCAATGTGCCATGCTGAAAGGGTGACGAGTTTGTGTTGTGTATTTGTTGTTATTTATTTCGTCATGTTACTTTAATTATTACACATAAGTACCACGGAAAACACAGCTCAGGGCTATGTTAGGATAGGAATGTTTTGTTTACTTTTGATGCTCATTTGTTTTACGAACACGACAGAGGCCACCTCGTCCGGTTCGTAGGTGTGATATACCATATATATGGCAACAAGTCCGACCATATGGCAAGAAGCCACGAGTTGCATTCTAAAATTATTTAAGGTGCTGTTATTGTGTGATTATTTATGTCATACTGCTTTGTTCTAAATATGTACCCATGATTTTTCTTCAATATTAAAATAAGCTTAATGTCCAATTAGTTGCCCTCACAATTAGAATCACACAAATCCTTAAGAAGGGTGAAATAGCGTTTAAAGAGAATCATGTGACTTTTTAATTTCGCAGATGGTGTAGTTACAAGAAAAGATTGGCTTTATCTAATTTTATTTATTTTAACTACCTTTGGAAAACTCTAAAATGAAATGATTTGTCATTTACTGTACTGATCACAGCCTACCGTTAAATACATCACCATCTAAACACACGAGTAAACTTGATTTATTTAACTAAACATCTTGTTGGCAGCAGGTTCATTAAAGAATAGTACGCCAAGAACCCAACGAAGGGAATACAAGGAAGGAATTGGTCATTTCCTTTATTAATGTCACCCCAGAAATTGCCTAGAGTGAGTTCGAGAAACCGTGGAAAATGTAAATCAGGAACACAAGAGTTATTAGCTCTTTTAAATATTAGAACTGATATGGCTGTATATTCTGGTTTTGATAAAGAGATGATTTATTGTTTGTCACTGCAACTTTCCTGGCTTGGGGAAACAAATTGTAAGAGTGACTTCTTTAGAAGGTGTGGCCTTCCATTAGTTTACGAGGTGATTACTGCCCGGCAAACAGCAATTTTATAACGAGAAAAGCTAAAAGTAATCTTTGGAACATGCTTGGATCAGTTGTTTGCATTTTTATTTACCTTCACGCTACAAACTTTCACAGCTTAAGCTACTAATAAATGATTTCCATAAACTCCTACAAGTTGGACATTAAATGCACAGCAGATTAGTAATCGCAACCATACTTGCAAAAATTGTACACATTGCAATTGTTCATTTACGCATATAACATATCACTATACACACCATAATTGTGCAAATATATATTTATATTTCACGTATACATCCATGTTAAATACGAATGCACAAAACACTGATAATTTCAGGAATGTGCATGTCTGGCCTCGCATGTTTACATGCCAAATTCACATTTCACAAACGCAAGAATCACATAAATAGATCATTCAGAACTAGTGACTTCATATAGCACACACAAGGCTATTCAAATTAAACAAATTTCGAACTGACCTAAACTTTACATCAATCAAATAACTCTACCAGACTCAGTCATTCGTCTTCAACAGCATTGCAGATATTATTTACAAGTAATAAAATTGCCATCGGTACTCCAGCACAACCTTTAAACAAAATTAAATAATTAAGGAGCAAATAGAGTTCTCCCGGAACGTCCAAATTAACACAAATATATAGCAAATTCCAGGAAGTTACACAGATGAATATAAACAATGATAAGACATTACTGTTGGTGTAAAATATCCAGCAGTGGCGATGCGTGCTATAATTTCATGGGCAAGCTACTGTATACAGGCGGCAGTAGTGACGTTGATCCACCAATAAAGAAGGAGGGGGTCCGGGAGGCCTCGCCCAGGAAAATTTGGATTTCAAGGTGCAAAATAGTACTATTTAAGCATTTTTTCGTACCTAAATATAAAATTCACTGCTTGTAAAAATATTAATAATTTTTAACATAAAATTTGCCCGAGTTAAAAATATTACGAAGATACGTCCATCAAACCCAGAACCTTGTTCAATTAAAGCAAGTAACTCATAATTGCCAACATTTTCTGATTCTTTTGTCTCATCATGACCACTGAAAGGCAGTTCCTGTACACCCAAGAAACAAACATCATCTATTAAATGCTTCAAAATTTCTATGTTTCTTTTAACTTTTTCTTTGTCTTGTTGTGTGCTTAATTATTTGGATCTATCTCGACCAAAATCAACTCTATTTTTACCAAATTCTTTAAGGGACAAAAACGAATTTATGTTGACTTCAGAACACTCGCATGTTTGAAAAGCATTGCTCAGATTGTTAAGGTCACCATACCCAGTTGCAGTCTACGTGTTAACATCATTTGAAAGTAATAAACATGGCCTGCAAAACAGTTTGTTTAGGCTGTTACATCCAACTAGCCATGAGAGTTTCTGATAAACATTTTTTTTTTTTTAATGATGTACAAAATTGCCTTTCTTGCGTGTTGTCATGATCGTAATTTCAGGTGTCAGCCTGCCCTCTTTTATGATGTCACATCTTTCCTGAAAAGTGAAAGCATTGCTGGAAAAATGCTTCTCTCATATTCCACACACACCACACTTATATATACATGTTTATGTTGCACTCATTCTATCTACTCGGTTCTCAGTCTCACATGGTAATTTTATAATTTCTATGTAGGGTATACATCGCGCACGAATATGTATAACATTCTCATCACCAAAACTAAATTAAATAAAAACAATACGATTCGTGTAAATTACATTGTGCCAACTGCCTGCAGCTAGACCAGCTTCGGCTATGTCCGCATCAATTCGGTGGAGAAAGCACTACCATCGTAGCTTCCAAGACAGGTTGATGCAGCTATAAGCCCCCACCCTGCTTGGGCGGTCTTCTTCCCCCCTGCCAATCCTCCATCGGCTGGGAAAACATTGCGATCGCCTACCTGCTGAAAGCATTACTTACAGCACTTTCAAACATCTTGGTTTGCTAGACAATGAGTTGTTTTCTTATAATGTACAGTTTTGTTTCCCTAATAGAATTCATACGGCATGAGTGAAAAGTTACCTTAAAGTAAATATAAGTTAGAATTTAATATTTAATTTAAATATAACATTGTCACGAAACTGTCTTGCCTTACTTGCCCTAACAAGACACCACTGATTTTCGGGTAGCCTATCTTCTGGGTAGCTACCTGGATGTTTCCCAAGAGAATGGTAAACCCGGCTCTAAATATTACTGAGGAGAAGCAGATCAACAATGCCAGAAGGATACTGCCTATGGTCGTCAGCACACGATCCTGGGACAACAGAGTCACCTCTACACATCAACTTGGTTTTAATCGCTGAGCAATACCTGGCACCCAGGTACATTATCATTCTAATCTCAATTTTCCTGGTAAGTAATTTTACCACTCCTCAAAACTTCAAACAGCCTAATCTCACATCACATCGCCATATCTTATAGAAGGGAAAGCTGATTCCAACATTGGGCATTTACATCATACATCTGAAAAGTTTCATTAAATCGAATTCAATAACAATTTCCAAGAAATAAAACATTGCCATGAACTTCTTTAAATTTGTTTAAAATAATTATTTGCATACAATTTCACAATACGACATAACCTAAATACAAGGTGAAAATTCAGTTTCCAACCAACAACGAATGTCACTGGTCTCTGATTGGATACTTCGGCTGTAATTGTACTTAAGATATAAAATATAACGATCCCTTTTGCGGTATTCAGAATAGAGTCCTGCGGCGCGATGCATTGTGCATCAACTAATCAGAGCCTTGATGCTAGCATTAAGCATCGAGAGCATTGCACGAGCGACGAACTTTGTTTTTGACTCACATTGCCAGTATCTGGGAATAAGAAGAAGAACATTTCTGTACTTTATAGTAAATAAACTGGCGAGAAACTGAGATAAATAACTGAAAACATAGGTAAACAGTTTGCAGAAATGCTAACTGGAGTCCAAATTTATATTAATTTTTAAGGAAAACAAAAGCATGTTGTCCGATGCCTTAAGGGTTTTTCACATTCTACGACATCATTATAAACTTTAATGCAATACTTTTATTTTAAAAAAAAAATGTACATCACTAAAAAATACAATTTTACTAACCAAATGGCAAGAAACTTCACAGTATTTTGTACTTTTTTAGCATTTCAATGCGAACTTATTTTCAGGAAAACAGATGGAAGCATGGTCTGTATCGCCGGCGGCAGTCCTAAGAACATCGCTCTATCGTGAAGAAGCAAATAATGCTTGTCGCTGGCAGAGAACATCGGACGCGATGCACTGCATTGCGACACTCTATTTTGAATACCGCTTTAAATCAAGCCAAAAGTGAAAACGACTCGCCAAGACCCACGCACGACAGTTATAAACTAATACCCTTCATTACATTGCATGATATCTTCATTAAGATGTTGACATGTGTCACGTGTCCTGTCTGAAGCCAGTTTCACAGCCACGATGCCACGAAGCTGCCCAGTTGGGATGCGTACTCGACAAGCATAACAAAAAGTGCAGTACAGTGCAAGTGTGGATGCAACACAACACAAACTTGAGCACATGAAGTCAGAGCACCCGCTGTAACATATTTAAATTAAATAGCTTGTTGTATTCAGAGATATATTTTATGTAAGTTTTTGCATGTAAAATTTAAACATGGCGTTCACGTGTTTTCATCATTTAGTCAAGGAACAGACCCCAGTACATTTCCGAGGGCGTAAAGTCTGTTTTTCAGAGTTTCATTATGTACCATTCACAACGTGTGCCATCCTCAACTCATTCACCCAAATGTAAACAGTGTTCCTTATGTAGTGTTATTTTTAACAATTAATTACACATGTTCCAGCTCAAGGTAAGGAACACAAAGGGTTAATATTTATTTTACAATTTTAAGAAAAACGATCCACGTGGCCCGCCAAACTCTGCCGCCACGCTACGGCATGTAAGTCAGTCAGCTAGGAGCATCTCGAGGGTGTGGTTGCGCGTTACCACGGTTAGAGTTTCATGCATTCGTGCAGCCTTCAACTTTTGTTTTTCAATAATTCAATCTCCATAGTTTTTAATACACCAGAACCATTTTTATTTACCTGCCCAAAATACCAGGCCCCTCTTCACCAGTTCTTGCATTATATATGTAAAGTGTAGGCCTGAGAGCCTTGGTAATAAACTACATAGTTACGCATTAATAACTGATCATGTGACCATTATTTCGTTTCCTTTGTGCTCTTCAGGGCACGGGCCCTTAGAATACCCGCACCTTTTTCACACTGTTTATTGATATGCATTTTCTTTATTTGTTAATGTGCAAGTATCGTGTGTGTAAATGTAGGCGTGTGACTAACTGATAAGTCACTGCATCAACTTAATCATGAGCTATTGTATGCCACAATATTACGTAACAGGGGTATGTGAACTGACCCGAACAGGCCACTGCGCAATACTCATTTAGAATAATTGTACTGTGCATTTTAAGGAGCAGGAGTCTAGGATAGCATTTGTCGTTGGCCGAACGACCCTGGAGGAAACCTCGTCTCTACCGACTCTCACGGCATCATGAAGTGATGTCTGGTGCCCCTGGTAAAATAACTGTAAAAATTTCACCGCTCCTTAAATCCTGCCTCTACCCACTGGGGTACCATTGCACCACGTCAAAATGGCGCCCAACTTAGTTGCTGATCCTGGAAAGCACGGCTTCCGAGAAATCCTTTTTCCAAACTTTCCTCAAACCTTTCCAGAATTTAAATTCCTAAATTTACTCGCAACAACGGGTCTATATGGTCAACTTGGCGACTGGTACAGCAAGGGGCAGCATCGTGATGCCTTCAGGATGCCTCCACGATGCCAGAAAAGTTGCACATGGTCAGCAGGAAAAGTGCGCCAAAAAAACAAAGCACTCACCATCGCCAGCGAAGGCAAACGAGGGCTGTGAGGTGTCCATTTTGGGGGCAGCAGACGTGATGTCACCAGCGCGACACCCTGTCGCCGATCACCAGGAACAAATACCAGGGGAGCATACCCACGCTACCCCTCCACCACCTGACGTCACCGTCAGTGCAGCCGCATGCCAATAAGGAGGAGAGGAAACGAACGGATAAGAAAGGGAACAAAACCAGTTCCTCTCTCCCTCACTATCCGATCACCGCATGCTGGTGGTCAGCTGTGTGCCCGCGCCGTCTAGTGACCCCTGCACTGCACCACACCTTGCATGTCTGTCAGAGTCACCCACGCTCAATTTCTGGACCACGCTTCAACATCACGCACCACAGAACTTTCGCATTCGCGCTTCTGCACTTGGGTTTGACTTCGCTGTAGAGCACATGCCCCGGAAAGAAAATGAGTTGGCAGATGCATTATCACAAGCATCGAACCCGGATGTTGTCGTGTATGACAAAGCAGAGTGGGACAATATCCTTCTGCCAAATTCGCTGAAACAACTACGCGAGGCACAGCTAAATCAAATGGATGCAGTATAAGTTTACTGTTACTTGTGTGTGCATGTTCCAATAGTTTCACCCTACATGTTGCTGGTAGAAACAGTGTCGATTTCGAGTTTTTGTTTGCCACTAACATGTCCTTTCTCTCTCTTGCTATCACACAGCTGCCTTGCGCCTTGACTATTTTCCACCGTGTAGACAAGGATATCACCATCTTGTATCTGGTTCTCTTCTACCTTTTGGAATAACTTGTGTTCCGCCGGGGGGGGGGAGAACTTCATCTCATTATATGTCGTATGTAACCACTATGCTTGTATTAGGTGCGCAGGATAATGTGTCTGCCAGTTGATTCTCCTTCCCGGGGAAGTGCTCTACCATGAAGTCATATGACTGTAGGAGCAAGAACCACCAGGTAAGTTTACTGCAAGCTTCTTTCATTGTGTGTAGTCAATTGAGGTTCCTGTTGTCTGTTTGCAGTGTGAAACTTTTGCATTCCAAGTAGGGCTGGTAATTTTTCACCTTCCACACTACTGCCAACATTTCCCGCTCGTTTACATTATGTCTGTCTGTGCTCTACTTGTCCCAATTTTGCGCTGGCGAAATCTATAACTCACTACGTGCCGTCCTCCACTCATTGATACAAAACGGCACCCAGCCCCTCCTGACTGACGTCTGTCTGCAAGTAAAGGTGTTTGCCTGGCTCGTAACGTGCTAGTTTGGGGCAAGAAGGGAAACTTTTCTTTGTTGCTAGGAATGAATTTTCTACCTCATCTCCCCACACGAACCACTTCTAGGGCGAAAGTAGATCCGTGAGAAGGGCAGTAATTACTGTGAAATCTTGAATGAACTCCCTCAACCAATTAACTAAGCAAAAACTTGCAGAGCTGTTTGTGTGTGCATGGTGCCAGGTGGTTCTCTATTAAGTTCAACTGTTCCGAATTAGGTGTGTTTCTGTCCTCGTCTACAATGTGCCCTAAAAATTCCAACTTGCTTATACCCAAATAGCATTTATTTGCGGTGCAGGTAATTCCATTGATTGTGAGGCTCTCTAGTATCATGGGGACATGATGTATGTGCTCCTTCCAACTGCTCGAACAAATAATCACACCGTCCAGGTACACTAGCGTAAAGTCGCCGATAAACCCATCCAGCACACTGACCATCATTGACTGAAAGGTAGTGGGTGCTCCTTTGAGGCCAAAAGGCATCGCGAAAATATGGAATCGCCGCCAGGTGTCATGAATATGGTTTTCTCCCGGTCCTCCTGTTTGACGGGAATTTGCCAATATCCGCTTCTGAGATCTAGTGATGCCATTACCGTTGCCTTGCTGAGTGTTGTGAACGCATCTTTTAGGCTGATATAAGGTGGCAGATCACACTGAAATGTCAACTCCCATCTTTCTTAAGCGCTAATGTGATGGCCGAGTTATATTTACTGCATGTTGGCTCAATAACCCCGTCTGCTAGCATCTTTTTAACATGCTCACAAATTAATTTGGTTTTGATGTGGCATGTAACTCCGCGGCCCTGCATATATCGGCCACTCTTACATTAATGGAATTTCATGTTCAGCTACAGTCGTTCTTGTGAGCGTGTCGGTTTTGGCAGAAAAACCTCCCTCCTCTAACTTAGTATATGCTGGAATGCTGCCTGATGATGTTGCGGGATCTTTTGATTGAATTCCTCTAATTATACTGGGGGTTAATCACTAGTAATTGCCCTATCTACAGTGTACGGTGAGTGCCGCTCTTTTGCGCCGAAATGAATTCTCCTAGTCGCTAGTACTACTATAATATTCTGTTCCTGTAACCAAGGAACATCTAATGTTGCATCTTCCTTAACCTATGCAGTTACAATTGCACTCGTTATTGTCTCTATGTCCCTGCCTTTTACCATTACGATTGTTTGGCCTAGTGCCCCATTACTGACTTGGCCAGTAGCGAGCACAATTACATGATTACTAGATGTTATGTCCATGGGATTTATGAAACGAGGCTCCACAATGTTGTGTGATGCTGCTGTATGAATTAGTGCATGAGAGGGTTTACCATTCATACTCACTAGGATGCGAATAAATATCACCTGATACCCACTCACCTGCTGAATGAATGCCTGTTGCGATGTTTGGCCGGTTTTTGTTGCTGTGGCCGGGGCGGATGAAACGTCAGGCTTCTTCGCCCCTGCTGGCCGTTTCCCTGCCCTCTTGGTGTGGGCCCTTTGTAGGTATCCAGGTGCTGGTTGTTGGGCATGCACTCTGCCAGTGGAAAACAATCGCTGGAAGACAGTAGCGACACGGGTTCGCAGGTCGCTGGGTCTTGTCAAACCGCACTCATGTTTGCCTAGTGTTTCCATGAATACTATCACTCGGCATATCACCGAGGCGCGGAATGTTTTATCGGCTCACACATGCACTGTCCCGTTCCGGTTTGCACACAAACAGTTTCGCAGGATGGTCGGCACGGTCCCATTGCATGTTGATGTCACTCCCGTTTTGCTCATGCTTCCATCGTACGGTTCCGTTCTCACGATGTGATGAGTTCCAGTTTCATTCCAGAATGATAGCAGCCTTGAGAACCTCCTCTGTATTGCTGTTTAGGAATGGTAGTAAGGCAGCTCTGTACTCCGGTAAGGCTTTTTCGGCAATTATTTCCAGTGCCTCGAGATCTGGTAGTTGCGAGTGGAATCACTTGAATAGATGTGCCTTTTGCATGATGAATGTTTGTAGTTGTTCACCGGGCTGTTGCTACCAGAGTAACTTGTTTTGTGCTTGTAGGGATGTAAACATGCTTGCATATTGGCACTGAAAAGCTCGCACTAACTCCTCCCACTACATGCAGTAGTGGTTTACAGCACCCCATCACTTCCTTCTTCTCCTTGCAATTGGCTGCCGATGATACTGCCCCAATCATCTTCACACACCCCATAGCATTTCAGATGTGACGTGCACTCGTTTAAGAAATAACTAGGGTCTTCGCTTGCCATACCAATAACTGTCGGTAGGTGTTTAAATCATGTCAGTGTTCGTTTCGGGTTACTGGTGGTGTCTGGGCTACTTCTATCTTGTTTTGCATCAAGTTGCGGTCCGTAGCTATTGGCAGGAAAAGATGTTAGAGTTGTCGGTGCTGGAAAAGACGTGGGAAATATGCTGGGTATTTGTTGTGGAAATACTAGTGTTGGTTGGTAGGCGGGAAATTGCGGTAGGAAAGGTGTCATAGGTGGGAGAGGTAGAGGTAACATGGGTAAGTTTGGCAATGGTTGCAAGCACTGGTTAAGTGGTGCCCAATGAATGACAGCTGTCACGCAAAACACACACACGTTATTTCTCAGTGCAAATAGGCTAAACAGGACAGTCATAAATGGGGAAACTCAAAGTTTCGCTGATGCATGATGCTTCGTGTCACTACCTAAAAAAAAGTCACTCTTACAATTTTTTCCCCCAAGCCAGGAGAGTTGCAGTGACAAACAAGAAATCAGCTGTTTATCAATACAATAATATACAACCAAATAAGTTCTCATAATTTTAATAGCTAATGAATGTAGCCTTACTGATTTGCATTTTCCATGGTTCTTCCAACACTCTCCAGGAAATTTCTGGATGACGGATTAATAAATGTGATGGCCAATTCCTTCCTTGTATTCCCTTCATTGTGTTCTTGGTGTACTGTTCTCTAATGAACCTGCTGTCGACAAGATGTTAAGTTAAAAAATAAAGTTTATTTGTGTGTTTAGATGGTGATGTATTTAGCGCTAGGCTGTAATCATTATAGTACCTAAATGACAAACCTGTACATTTTATTGTTTACCAAGGGTAGTTAAAATAAAGAAAACATAGATTAAGTCGCTGTTTTCCTGTAACTACACAATCTGTAAAATTGGAAATCTTTATGTGATTTTCTTCAAACGTTGTTTCGCTCTTCTTTAGAATTTTTGAAATTATACATTTTGGGGGTAACTATTTGGACATAAGCTAATTTTAATATTGTTGATGAATAATGGATACATGGCCCCCATTATCCTAGGAAGGGAGGATCTGAGAGGTATAGGTGGTTTGTTAACAGCAGGGGTATTGGAGAGCCAATTAGGGCACAATATGGCGAAGATGGAGCAGCATTGAAATGCAAGGGTAGAGAAAACAGGAAAACCTCGAGAAAACATGCCAGCCAGCAGAACTATTCAGCAAAATACCTATATGTGAAAACCTGTGTGTAACCTCATAGGGAAAGAAATATGGATCACTTGGTGCAAAGCAAGCACCCTACCACTACGCCCACTAAAGCCCCCTCTTCCACCCTTCTCCAAGGAATTGTGGAGAGGCACCTTATTTCTCCAGTTATATTTGAGTAGAGTCAATTGCAAAGTTGAATTTTTTAAAAATGATTGTAACAATCAATATAATTCTGTACCAGCTTATCGTAGATCTGGTTTCTGAATTGTTTGCGGGGGGAGGGGGGCTGTGTTTTGCACATCTGCATTTTATTATTTTATTTTTATACTTATGTACTTGTTTCTTTCTTAGGTACCAGGAGGTACATACTGAAAGTTTCCAAATATAAGAAATAGGTTGCAATGTGCCTACATAAATACATACACATTAAGAGAAGGGATATACAGACAAAAATGCAGAGAATAAAATAAATTAAATTAAAGAAAATTATAGAGAAGTCAGTATTCCTGGAAGTAGTATTTGAAAACTTTCGCAGTAGACTTGCTCGATTTTAAAACATTGGTAAGTATTTTGACAAGCTGACGATAATGTTTACAAAATGACATCATCACTATCCACAGGTTAGACTATGCACCAGTTCTGCAGTAGTGACATAATTGAAACAAATAATAAATTGTTTTAGATATACATTGTTGTAGCAGAGTTTATGTTGCAGAAACTATAATTAAACATGCAAACACACAAAACCAAACAGGAATAGTTGTCAACAGGTACATAAACACACAGAATTCTGCAAAAAGAGTCGTTTACTTACAAAAAGACCCCTGTGTTGGTCTGTTTTTGTTGTCCATCATTAGTTTTTCTTTCGTTAATTTGTCGCTTAGTGACTGAATTCCTCCCATGGAATTCTCTGTGATCTTCACATAGGCCTACCTATTGGAAACTATTCTTGGTTGGTTTTATGTTTCTGTATGTTCCCCATGTTTCTGATTCATGATAGGCACTGAAAGACTGTAGGATATATTATAACTAGGTTGGCATTCCAACCTGTTTCATTTTTGTAATTGCCAAGTTAAGTTTGTTGAGGATCTGTTTATTTTATTTCGAAGGAAAAAAGAAAACAAAGAGGTGGTTGTTGGAATGGGGTGGGGGGTTTAGCTCAACGTCTTCCATGAGAAGGTATTCGTACGAGTATGTGGCATTTTGAGTAGCATATTTTTTGATGGAGCAGTAGCAAATTTCGCTCATTTTGAAATAACATTCACATTAAGGTAATTTCGAAAATTTTAAGTTAAATGGACAACAAAACACGGTACATTCGTCGCTGTTCATATTCGTACAGATGCAGCAGTACACACACTTCGACCGAATTTAACCTTGCACTCGTTGAATATACGATACAGGCAAATAAAGAAATACTATTTACACACCAAAAAAGTGTTGGAAATGAGGCTTTTTCGGGCCAAAAGCAATTCAATAACTATAGTAATGGCTTAATGCAGTATATACAAAATATGCAAACTTACTGTTTGTAAAATTCTCAACCATTCGAACACGTACTTTTCTATGGAAACCCTTGCAAGTTTACTCATCTAAATTTCCATTTGTTCGTCACTAGCACTGATAATTCCAACCATTTCTGTATCACTAACGTCTCCAATAACCTCGCCGATCTCGTTCACAACCTCCATTTCAAATGTAAACAATGACTGGCGGGATCGCCATATTTATCTCAATTGTAGACCCTTACCCAGAGCTTCAACATGCAGATCAAATAGACGACAGTTTACCCTCTGGGTAGCGGTACCTATAGATGGTAAGACGAGTTTTGTAATTTGCCTATAAGATAAATTACCCAAAACATTTACCAAGAGATAGTAAGACTGGCCCTACAGAGTTTTAATTTTCCTTTAGATGTGTGTGGTAAAATGCTCCGACCTTAGACACCGGTAAATGAAGAGTTAAAATGTTACCTTCATTTAGTTAAGCCGAGTTTAGGGCCAATTTCACCCCTTTTACATTAAAAGGAAATATCTACTATTCTGCTTTAGTTACGGAAATTGCGAAGCAAACGCCTAACAGAATTTTTATTTACCATCTCACTTTTTGATTTTCCTATTTAGTTGTTTAATTTAGAAAAAAATCGTGGAATAAGTTTTGCTGTAGCCAATTAATGACAGAATATTTAACAATATGCGAATATAATTTGTTATATTTCCATTCTAGAACGAAGGGCAAAGTTTATTCTTCACATAGGGTCTAACACAATACAAGTCGGAAGATTTTTCACAATTACATTCATTTTATGAAAATTGCACTTACATCATGTAATGAAGTGTGTTAGGAAACTGATTAACTCATATATATATATAAACCAGTATAACTCAACAACGAATATAAATATGTGTAGTCAAATTAGATTGTGTGTGGAAATCAGCACAAGTCATAGCAATATGATGTACCTCTTCTTTCCGATGTCATGATAAGGACAATTGATTAATATACACATACTATTATAGATTTCAAAAAAGAAATACTTACTACTAACATAATAAAACGAAATTTTTGAAGAAAGCTTAGGAAACTATAACTAAAGAAATAATGGAAAAATCTCATTTTCTACACACGTGACATCTTTAGACCCTTTTTAACAGAAGACGTCTATAATAATATTTAAAGTTACTGCTGTCAGTTGTCAAAGAAAAATTAGTTTAAAAAAAATTAATCAGTGCCAAATAAACAATAGATTTCCCTAAAATAATCACACAATATATCTGATATATTACCAAACTATTACTTGACTACTAAAATTAACTGAAGAATATTCCGAATATTATTATTTGGGCAACCAGGCTTAGTTAGTTCATCAGTAGAGCTTACGAATCATTTAAAGTCGTTCATGGTAATTTAATTCCACACACTCGAACCACTGGACTTGCTATGTTATTAAATTCCACATACAACTTCATAGTAAAGCGTTGAATTATTAAATAGCAAAGAAAAACCTTTCTTGAAGAGTTCTGCAGATACTAAGGTACAATAGCTGGTATTCCAGACTGCCTCAGATCACCAATCGAGAAATGCATAATGAATAATACTCCTGCAGTTAGATATACTCCGATGTGTTTATCACGGATACTTAATAGTGCTTAGCCTCAATACTGAAAATTTCATAAACTTAATTTAACATCAGACCCATTAGTTATACATGCTACTTCTGCATGGAGGTCATTTCTTCCTTCTGTATAATATTTTTATACAACATAAAATTTTCAATCAAGTCCTTCCAAACAAACAAAGCACGTCTGCATTGTCACATTCCAAAACCACTAAATTAGTTTTCTGCTGGGCACACTTTAATATCTATTACCAATGAGAAACAGACAACACACTATTTAAACATTAATTTCTATCATTAAAAATTTTGTAGCTAAACTGTCAATCTAGTAGAGTGTGGCAAAAGGTGCAGTAGAGTTTTGACATAGTTAACATTGGCTGATTTTAAACCAATTACAATAGGTGAAAATACATCCTGTTTAATGTGACATTTAAAAGAAGTTAAATTTAATATTTCAAATTTAGTTAATAATATTTGTTCACGATATTTAAATAACCATAAATTGTGTGTGTAGAAATTTGAAATAATAAAGTATCATGTGGAGACTCCCTATAAGGAAACTCCGTACAATACGAAACTGAGAAATCTATTACACATGCGGCACCAGTGCTAACTGGTGACGTGTGTTAGGTGGTCAGATGTTGGTTGAGATTAGGTTTGAGGAGCGGTGAATATAAACTTTTTGGATGTAGAGATAATGGAAATATTGCCCAGGGCACTATACATTAATTAACAAATAATGTTGTGATGTTCGGTACAGCTGACTTGTTCTCCTCAAGGCCGTGTGGCCAACGACCATGACGAAATCCTTCCCAGACTTGCAGTATTCCTCTAATAATTATATTTCCCCGCTGACTGTGCAGTGGGATAGTTGGGCTCCCCACACACCCATACAATACTGTGACTTACTTTGTGAACAATAGATTAAGTTGTACAATAAAATCCACCCAGGTGATGCGAACACTGGGTGGATGCGACGGGCAGAGTCTCGGGCGGCTAATATGAAACGGCTCCTGTTAATAAGATTCTACTGCACAATAAATATAGTTGCAAAAGTTGAATGTTGCCTGAGCACGCAAATGTGAGCCACAGCATAATGCACTGCACCCCTCACTAGGCGGACTACGACTAACTTGGTGGGATACAGCGTGCCGGCTGGCTTGGTGGGCGAGCACACTGTGTGAAACTACTTTGCTATAAACAACATTTGCACAAAAACTCTTCGACTTACCGTGCTGACCTCTCGCACATCTACTAAGTTAATTCTGACTTCATTATAAAGAAAAAACATGAACTTAAAAGATGAAATCAGATGTGGATGGTTACACATGAAAAATGAACATAACAGAAATACAAACATAAAAACTTGAGTTTTATTATTGGGGCAATAAGGCATTTTAACAGGTTTCTCTTGTGGATATGTGTCCTTTCATGTCACCTTTTGCCTTTTAAGCACTTATTAAAATGGGTCATGCAAATGTGGGGTCTCATTGCATATACATACGCCTGCGGCTTATGTGGCCGTGAGTCCAGCGCCTCCAGGGTTACATCACACAGCACTTGCACTGCACTTATGCTGTGTCCCTAGCACACTGCACTTGCATTGTGCATGGAGTGCGTGCACGCACTGCGCCGTCGGATCTTGGTGCAGTGAGCAAACGGACTATTGGAAGGAGTATCGTGGAACGAGTGACTAGCAGCAGAAATTATATTGACCAAACAAAAAGCATTGAGCTTCCCAACCTTCATAGTTTTCTCTGCCACACCGAGAAAATAAAATAATTTTTTTATGTCATTTATTAATCGATTATGTGTCTAATTAATCGATTCATTTAAAGCAATTAATCTATTTTAATAATCAGATCGTTCTGATTTAATCGATTACCACATAATCTATTTTTAGGTTTCGATGCCTATCCCTACAAAATACCCTATGCAAAATTCCATATTGTTAGGGATGTTAAAATTCTACTTTTATAGTACTGGTATCGATACTTTTATTACGACACTGGTTATTTTGAATCAATAAGTTTAATTCTATAATTTACCAGTATTACATCAGTAAATGATTCGATACCGATAATTTTTTTTCCGAATCACTTCAAGCTCTTCATTTTGAACCTGATGTGTGCTTTCGTGTCCTTCCTAGACCATTTGCCAGGCCGAGTACCCCAAAAGCACCGCAGCAGACATCCGCGCTCTTCATTGGTGCACTGGTGCTGGAGTGTGCATGTATGCATGCAGAGTACATGGTTAAGTGCAGTGCATTGTAGCCAAGCTAGAGCAGAACTAGCGCAGTGCCTCAAGCGTCCTTACCTGGCTGAGCGGCCACGAACTCCTCTACGTGGAGTAATGCACACTAGAATGAAAAAAGGGCATAAAATACTATAGAAGTTTTTTCAGTCATGCAAATCAAATTGATATCACATGTGTAATAAATATGCATGTTCTTGCAAGCCATTTCAGCACCTAGTGCCTTTTCAGTTTTTTCTGCAATGTTATGTTTATTTCCATCTCACGTGTATTTTGTTCTTTTCATCCTTGCAAGGGAAAATATAAGGGTTTTAATGTTTGTAAATTTATATTGTGTTACTTTTGAGCAAGCTTGTTAAGTAAGAGTTCATTCAAAGTGTGTCAGAACATAGTGCCATGTGATACACTCGCCCGCCAATGCCGGCGACAACAGCACTTGGGCCCAGTACTGAGCATCGAGCATATTGAGGGGTCGAATGCATGTGACCGTGTTCTGCATTTTCCCATACCCAAGCTGCCAGCATCTTTTGGACTTATCATTAATTATTGCAATAAACCTTAATTAACTGGAACTGTTTTCTTTCTACTGCCCAGGACACGAACCCTCACCTTCCCCAGTGCTAGGATTGCCTGGGGAAGTTCATGAAGCACCTTAAACATTACCACCTGGATCATTTTAGTAGTGTCACCCATGGCAGTGGGCTAAGCCTGGCAATTTGTGTAATAAATACAACAGCGGACAGAGCTTGTGTTCTTTTATTTCAGCAGCCACAAGGCGTTTCAGGGTCCAGGCCCTTAGAATTCCTGCCAATTTTCCTACAAATGTTTGATGAATTTTTCAGAGTCTTTTGTGTGTAATGTGTGCTTCACTACGTAATGTATGGGTGTGTGGCTAGCCCAGATAATTCACTGTGCTGAGAGCATATCATTCAGTTGAAAAATTTAACCGACACCTGGATACTTTCTCATTTAGGAAACTGATTTTTGGATATAAAATGCCGCATCATGGGATCAGCAAGCATCATGACAGAGATTTGTGCCTGGGTTATCGGTACGCAGCACCCTGAGAGCGTTCAGTTTCCATGCTACAGCATCACCATCATCATTGACACCAGTTTGAGTGAAGTCTGGCACCTACTGGGTAAAAATCAACGAACACCACCTAACCTACAACCTTCAATGCCTTCCACAATTACCTTCACCCATAATGACTCCACCACACTGTATCAAATTGTCGCCCTTCTGTGTGGCCAAATTCCTGCCAGTAATTTTCCAAAAATTTCGAAAAATTTTCCAGCCAAAATTAACCTACATAAGTCATCCCTACTTAATTTTCTGCCCACCCGCAATGAAATGACATCAAGGCGAGTCAACAAAGTCAAAAGCAGCGCCGTGATGCCTTCCGGATGCCTCCAAGATGCCGGTAAGTGCGCCACAGGGCCAGCAGGAGAAAGCACGCAAAAGGCAGCGGGCCACCGCCATTGTGGAGGCGAGCCTTCCAACGCCGCACATCCATACCGGTTAGCACAGCCACGTTGCGACCATGTGGACCTCGTGTTTACAAACATGGCATACTATACACATGCCAGACCACTAGCACTGATGTGTTTAGAGTGCTTGCAGCCTGTTCCGTATGTCTTTGTAGCAAAGTTTGAATGAAGAACACAGCACGGACATTACAGCCAATGCTCTAGCTTCGAGGACAACCATTCCACGAATAACCACAAGGAAAAACAGCCAGGGAGAACAGTTGCAAGTCATAATGCCCACCAGACAGTGCAAGTGCCGATCTAACAGAAGTTAGGAAACCTTATTTTTCCCAATTACAGTTTACCGAAATATTATGGCAATTTATTGTGCACCGGCCAAGGCTTTAACGTGCTAAACTGTAACTGGTGCCACATCAGATATCACCGCAATTGCATGAATGAACTGGAACTTATGACAGCAATAGGCCTAGCAATATGTGCCTTGGACGTAGTACAGGAGAAAACGCAAACAGTATGCAAAACACGCATCTAGATTTTTGCACAGAATTCGCTGTAAAATGGAGCAGGCCACAGCGGATAATTAAGAAGCATGGACCAACCACGTACATGGTCCGCATGGGGGAGGAGAAGGTCGAAGTTACATCGTGACGACATCCGACTCATCCCGGGTGCTGTCGATGACGAGGTCTGTCCCAATGACCCCCCACCCCACGACGGCGATGTACATCCATCTCTCGCCTCAAGGCTTCACATATCAGATGATTGATTGGGAGTTTAAATTGGTTAAGGGTACCCCTATCCCTGCCCCAGACCACCTTCTTCTCCGGATGCAGACACCCTCTAAGCCCAAGAGCAACAGAGGAGGAAGGAAATGCAGCGGCACCTCCAGTGAGAGGAAAAGTAAGTGATCCGCCTCAAATGACTGATTTTGAAGTACCACCTGGTGAAACCCTCGACGGCCTCGTCAACGACGAGCTCCCCAGAGGAGGTACGGAAATGGGAGATAGCGCAGTACCTCGAGCAGAGACAACACCAGCTGGGGTAGGAAAGCCGATGTTGCCCGGCACAATCACGCCCTACAGGGAGTATCGAACTGGATCGCCCAGTGTTGTCGATGGCGCAGTGCGTACAAGCGCCCCCATTAATGCAATTGCATACATTCGAGCAACAGCACCACGAATGGAGCTACCGCTTCACAACACCCAACATCGTTCTGCCAGTGAGAGCAATGGAAGCTAGGCTCAAAGTACCGCTAACCACAGGAGGCGTACCAGGAACCCTAGACACACTGTCATCGGACACACCAACTGCAAGTGAGAAAGGAGTAGATTGTCACAGCCAAGCAAGAGGAGCTCGGGTAGCGAGGATACATCGGGACACCGTCTGGCTCACCCCACCCCCACTGTTTGAACGTCTTTCTTCATTAAACCATTTTGTATTATATAAATTCAAGTTTTGAAAGACTATTCACAATGTTGCATTGTATAGAATCACCTCAAGAAAATTGTAACAAATATTTTATTTAAGTTTTAAATGTTATTGTCGTAAATAACTTTTGAAACTTTTGACCAATTATATTGCTTTGTATGAGACATTTAAAAAAAATTATAAAACATTTTCTGTTTGTTGTAAATAACTTGACATGTTTTTTTATACTAAAAACGTTTACATTGTGTAGACTTTCTCAAAAGATCACATGCATGCCCAAAGACATTATTAAAACAAATTAAAGTTTGTAATGAAATTTTCATGATATTGTAAAACATATTCAGTGCCTTGTTTGTGTTTGAAAGAGTTTTCTATGCATTATTTTCTACATAATTTTAGATGGTGTTTCGCACATATTGTTAATTAGTTAACTTCACTTGCCAAGTACTTGTTTTGCAAAGTTTACCAAGTCTGCTGAGATGACGGACTTTCTCATACTAACCCATTAACTGTCTTGCGCACATAACTTATTTTAATGCTGTGCGACACTTAGGGAGGCCAAAGATAGAGGCCAATTTATATTCTCCACCAGTGTGGCCGCAGCAGGATAGCTAAATAACCACATACCTTTACAAGTCAGGCTTTCTGGCAATTATTTTCAATGGTAGATTTTTTTGTTCCATCCCCATGTCTCGCTTTTATATTCGCGGGTAAAAATCTGTAAACTGCATATTGTACGCACCCAAGCCATCAGCTGTAAAATTTAATGCAGCACACTTAAAATGATGGCCGCTTAATCACTGACACCAGGTTCCTTATGCGACACACACCCCACACATGTAAAATATTACTACTTGCCTCCCGGGTACCAGCTGCTGGTAAAAAGAGACAGCATCCATTTTCTATACATCAGAAATAAATTGAGCATATCTAACCTGTCCGAGGCACCCGGAGTAAGATAAGTGAGACAGAGAAACTGCTAGCCACTACACAGACCAGGGATACCTACAGAAGCTGATGGAATGAGAAATAAATTATTTTTTAGGGTAGAGTATTACATTCCCCACAAGCGAACTTTTTCTTTTCTCATTCCTTCACCCAGATGAGTCTCCTATGCAACAAGAGTTGGGGCGAATTGACACATTGCATGTTTTTATCATTTTAAAACAACTTCTACTCATCAGTGTGCATCATTATAATGCTTGTGTCCATGGAGTTTGATTGGCTCTTACTCTTTGCAAGATGTCAAATTTTACTGTCTACTTATTCCAAAATCGGACACTCCATGCCAAATTTGTACTGTTCACTATCTGAGCCACGGAGACTATGCATCGAGTTCGTACAAGTACTAAAGCGCAATGCCATATGGCACCACCAATATGAATGTCGCATGTAACTTGAATCCAGTGCTGGCCGAGATGACACATACCCTGAGGATCAAGAGCTGCTACACAGCTGTCACACCCCTCCACAACTTACCAAGGGAGAGCCCAAGAAGAGTATTAATACCATGGCTCGACCATTGTAACAACAGTCTGTTCTATTCCTTCACCGCACACTGGTGCTGAAGGAACCATCCGCACCCTGGTTTTCACTGAACCCCAGTGCCGAAGATAATCTCCTACATACCTTGTCTTCACCACACCCCTGTGCCAAAGACTCCTACCAGCACCTCGCCTGTCTTCACTGCACTACGGTGCCTAAGACTCCTGTCATCATCTATATCGTCGAACACATAGACATATCTGGGCCCTCCTTCAGTGCAACACTGTAGCATAGCAGAGTTTCAGTTATTTTAGTAACACTGTGTCTACCTACCCCATTAGCCCAAGAACAGGATGCCTTCACCTGTCAATGCATAGCAGCTTCCATTAGGCTCCCTTTGATGTAGGAGGTTATAAACCATCTTGTTTATGTCCGTAGCTGGAATGAACAAGCTTTGATATACTTGAGGGTATTCTTCCTGTAGACATAGAACCTTTCCCTGTAGACATCAGGCCCATTGGAGGGAAATCAGGTAGACGAGGGAATTTTACTCAAACCATGCCATATGCCCCAGTAGAGTACCCACACACATTATGGATGGCCACCCTTTCTGTGCACTATTGTATACGGAACAGTAGAGCCACAACAATAGGTACTCCGCCTTTTCGAGTTAGCTTGTCAGCTTGGAGGTTACTCTTCCCACCACATTGCTTGCATCGAACAGAGTATTTCCCCAGGTCTGAGGAAACTCAGCCTCCGGAGGCCCTCACCCATGTATTGGGACTTTCCACCAGTGAGACCTGGCTCTCAGTACCTACTGTGCTGCTTGTACCGGATACTTCGAAAAGGATACTGCACTCTGTTGGCAGATACAGTACATAGCTGTACAGCTGTAGAGGACCACACATTGCCTTCTCCACTTCCTAGGGTTTTGATAAGAATGATTCTGTCCTCATGTCCTACTCCTGTAGGAGTGGTATCCGAGAGCAGGTTAAATGGGCAAGCACTGCCTCCGGGCACCAGCAGAAGCTTAACCCCTTCCTCGCCGCACTCATGACCTCCCTCCACAAGACAGAGCTCAATATATCTGCCATTAGGAGAGACCCACCATGCCGGAGGCAACCATGGACCTCTTCACAAAATCCATCAAGCTCAATGCAGACACACATCCCATGTTCGCTGCATACCTGAGTGGTCAGTACCGATTCACAATTTTAGGGAATCCAATTTGCCAAGCCGACCCCAGCGACAGCTGACACTCATGAGCATCTGCCCACCTGAACTACCAGTTCAGGGCACTGACTCAATGTCAACGCATCTGAGCCCCCGCAGGTCCCACAGGGTACACAGGTTATGGATCGCCCAGGTTTCCTGCAAGAGTAGTCCTGCCGAAATGTAAGGTAGTATTGGCAGTATTAGACTTTGTACCTTTCCATTAAGCTACCCGGTCCGTCTTATGTACTGGATGCGCTCAAGTGCCACACAAGGACTAGAGTCCAGACGTCACCCCCGAGTGCATCTATCCTAACACCCACCAAAAGCTCTAGATGTTGTGACATACCTCTCTCTCACCTCAAGGTGTAACTTGTGAGATGGTTGATTGGGAGGGTAACCTGGTTAAGGTTACCCCTGCCCAAGTTCACCTTCTACTTCTCCAGATGCAGACACCCTCTAATCCCCAAAGTCCCCCCAATAAATTCCATAGTCAGGCCCAATGAGCCCGATGGCAGCGGGCATGACAACTGCAGAGAAACCACCCACCACCTCCACCCCTTGCCTTGAAGTTCGAGTTTCGCAGGCCACGGGAGCCCAAACCTCCGATGGGCATTACCCAGAGGAACTATTCCTCTCTCCCTCGCATGGACCCCTTACCATGACAGGCATGTCGGGGAGGCATGTCCGCCTGGACGCTGCCCTCAAAACCCAACATCGACATCCAGCAGACCTCAACCAGGCTCAGCAGGTTGTGCCCCAGGGAAATCTGCTCTACAGTTGTGTCAAGGCGAAGCCATCAAGACCAGTGTGTCCTGCGTGAGACTCCCATGACACAATGTTATTACCAAGGTCAAGGAACCACAGTAGGTAACCGAGGCAAAGGTTTTGCAAGAACCCCTGCCCGCAGCTACCACCACATCGGTAATAGTAATCCAAACAGATCTGGCCTACATAGCCACGTCGTTGGAACATGCCGCGTTCTACTCTCTTGTTCTTCCTTCTGCACAGGAAGAGCACCTCAAAGAACCTGAGCTGGATGTGACGCAGTTTCCTCTGCCACCCAGTTCCATTCGACCTACACCACCTCCCGAGGTCGTAGGAACACTCGAGGGCCATAAGGATGGTGCCCCAGCTGTATCACTACTCCCCCCCCCCCCCCCCCCAACACAGCAGAGAAACCGACATCGGAGAATGCTGGGGCAACTGCTCAGCTGGGGGTCATTTCTGCATTTGCATACCACATGGCTCCTAGCTACCGGTCTCACAAACAAACCCTGAAGAATATGGATCAGCATACCATGATCGTGCAGACTGAGGTACACCCAGTACTCTCACCTCTGATAATTGTGTCTTCTATCGAAGATGTAATATGAGTATGCCGTGCTGAAAGGGGAGGAGAGTATATCTCCTGCATACTCCCCCTGATGACCGAATCGGCTCTGATAACTGGTGGTAACTGGACCCGAACCAAATCTCGACTGCCAGAAGCGAATATCAAGCAAAGACAGAAGAACGTCACATAGACACATCCAGCAGAAACCCCATCCTCAACCACCAATACTATGATCTTGGTGTACCCAAAAGAGAGAGATATCTAGTCACTACACATTGTCGATGTGGCAGGAGCCACATCTGCACAACCAGACCTGGACATTCCGATGATGTTGTCGCCTGGAGAAGAAAAATTTCGCTATACACAAACCCCATGTGGAGGCCCACTCCAAGGTATAGGTGGCCTGTGCAAACCCGCCAACCACCAAGGAAGAGAGGCCAACCACAGAAGAAAGGGTCACGGAAAAAATACCACAGCCAAGACACATTCGACGTGCCAAGCCTATAACCATAAAGACAGTAACTAGGTCCATGCCTAATATAATTGCCTGTCTTAGTGTAAAAATGTAATCATGTTAGTATGTAGGACAATTGGTAGTATTATTGCATTAATGTTAGTATGTAAGGAAATTAGTAGCTTTGTGTAGAAGAAGCAGAGTTAGTCAAAAGTCGCAGCGAAAGTAGAGAAGAATTAGTTGATAACTAACATGTGTTTTTACTAGAGATTAGGGTAAACTATGCTAAGCATATGTTTCTAAAATCATGGGACTAGCCAATATACTGAACCTACGAGATTTCTGGGTATGGATTGAAACATATTACACACTCATTGGGACTGTAACATTATATTTTTCCTAGAGAATGTCGTAGCAAGATTGTCAAGATAAAGTAAAAGTAAAGTTCAGAGTGCCATCTGTAAACACCTTCAGTCTATGTTATCCCAATTTAAATATTTTATTGTTGTAATGTTTGGGAATAATAACTAAACACATCTCGTGATAAACAGACGTTTTTATTCACAATACACTCCAAGCTCCCAACACCACCATCTTGGGCCACACAACCTACAACTCCAGGATGCCAACCCAACACTATTTTCCCCTCTTCTCTAGACCTAATAGTGGTTCCGGCACACAACTACATTGGCTTACAAGACCTCTTTATGCAACATACAAATTACAGTTTCGCTACACATAGCCCTGATTCCTGCACATAACTACATTGGCGTACAAGATTTCTTTATGCAACATACAAATTACAGTTCCTTCCACTACAGTTAACTAATATAACTCATGACAACAACAACAAAACATTTTTCTTTAAATATCACCTCGTTAGTTACCCAGGAACATACTCTTTAAATATATAAGCCATTAAATAACATTAAAATTGCATCATGATACAGATTACACAAAGAGATACAGTATACTAACAATGTTACTTTTCATTAGTTACCTAGGAACATACTCTTAAATTACATAGGCATCAACCCACACTTAAATTACTTCATGGCAAGATTACATGAAGAGATTCAACATACTTTAATCAAACAAGTTGGGTGAATATCATGCAGGAGTTTATCTCATCTTCATTATGGGGAAACCCACGAAATCCTTCCATCTCCTCCTCCCCTTCTGAGCTCTGTCCATCATGACGATCTACGATTTCTAGCTCAGTCTGGCATGGTTGCTGAAGGGAATTGACATAGGAGAATTTTCATTTGTATCCAGTTCTTTACAAGCATTGCGCCTCAACTGGCACTGGTGGACATTCCTGAAACTACCTTATTCTAGTTTATATATATATATAACCTTCCCACCCTGTTGCATTATGTGCCCTGGTACCCATTTCACCAGTGTCTTGGATTTTTGCAGGTTGACCCAAACCTTTTGGTTGATATCGTAACCAGACAAAAATCTAGTCATTGGGTTGCTTCTTCGAGCATTCCCCTTTGGGATAAACATCGGTATGGGAATACGTTGTGCCTCCTTGGTGGCCCATGCCTCCTAATTTGTTCAATTCTTGTTTTTGTGTGAGTCTGTGACTCGAATTCCGTTTTTGAAATCGGTAAAACCGCGGAATTCAGTTTCAGTTATCACATTTTCTGTCAAAATATTGGTTAAGTATAAAGTACTTGTTAAGTACTAGTTACTGAGCTAACTTAATTCGTTAACGATTTTATTTATATATCTGTATTTCGTTCTGTTGTTCTGCCTCATGTGCATAGTTCAGTTTTGTTCAGAAAAGTAATTAATTATTTTGGAAAACTATTTTTAATTTTATGTAAAACAACTTCATAATATTTATGTCAACTATGTAATCGGATAAATAAGGAAATGGTGTATTAAGCATCGCCAATATTATTTGTGTTTTAAAGATTTTAATATTTTGTTTACCATTGTAACATTTGTCTTAGGTTAAAATTTCCGTTTATTGATAAAATTCTTTTCCAAACCAGTCTGTAAAAGATTTGAAATGTATCAGAAAAACGAGTACTTATTCTTTGTAAATTTGTATTTCGTATAGTTTGGTGTATTTTTAAATTAATAACTAATTCTGTTATCTGTATAAAATGGTTTTTTTTTTTTAATAAAATATTTGTAAACTAAGTTTTAGACTTTACGAAATGTAACTCGATTTATGTTGGTACTTATCCTCTCGAATCGATCTTTCTTTGTGACGACTTCCGGTACGTTACTTCCCTTCTTCTTTATCGACATGATCTGATTGTGACATCTTGTTTACTTCTACAAATTGTAATCTTTCCATCCTGATGTAATATCATCACTTTTACCGCGAAAGGTATGTATATTGTGTAACTAATTTTCCATGTCACATTTTGTTCTTTGTGGTTGTCACAGCATTCTCTAATTTTTCCCTTAAATTGTGATTTAGCGGTTCAACCTCGTGGGCCTAAGATGACGACCTAAATTTTGTCTTCGGAGTTGAGGTGTGCTCGTACTCGGAAGATTTTCCTCGCCGCCTTTGCTCCATTATTTAGTTTCCTGTATTCAGGAATTTTCCCGATAGGAGATGCGTTCCTGGTCTACTCTTCCATCAGGCCAAAATTATTTTCATTTTATTTAGCTTGAATATGCTGTGCTACCAACAATCGCTTTGGACTGCCCTCTGAAAATTTGTATTTAATTCTGTTTGAACGATTCCAGAGAGTAGTTTCCAATATATTCACTATGTATGCTTTGAAAGAAAAAGGAGCAATGTAGTTTGTGTGTGTTGTTTTTCTCTGCCAAAATGGCCATTAATGATAAATGAATTTGGTTACTTAAGTGTAATACAGGATCCTGGAGAACTAATGTGAAAGTAATATAAAAAATATATGTGAAATAAAAAATACTCAATTTATATGATGTACAACATTTAGATATATTTCTGGTATAGCCTTTGTTCTCAAAGATTTTGGTTGCTTGTTAGAAATGATAAGATCTTTAAAAAAAATAAAAGTAATGTCGTGTGATATGAGATTTTTTTTTATGAATATGGTAGCTATACTTAGTATGTCAGTTGATTAAAACTTAAGTGTTGACAGTTACTTACCAAGTGACTATTGTTTTGTTTAGTAATATAAGTTGTAAGAAACTGAATTTTGGGTTAGGGCTTTTACTATTCTTTACTAACATTTAATTATGCACAAATGCACAGAAACCTTTCTCTCTGGCATTTCCTTTATTATGGTGTTGTTAAGGGGAGAATGGTTTTGGTAGGGTAATCCCTGTCAAATGTTTTGCCTCATAGATACCGCCACAGCATGGGGACTATGAAAACAGGGATGCCATGGGAGAGAGCCCAGTCATTGATGAGGATGTGGAACAATAAGTAAGGAGACAGTCATTTGGCTCAGCAATAAAGTGCTATGACAAGACATTAGGCTTCTAGTTAGCAACTTCTTGAATGTCTGTACTGATCTCTCAGCCAACCCATTTGAAGAGGAGTTGTATGGGAGAGTGAACAACAATTTAATAGAACGAAGTCTACAAAATTGAGCAAGGTCTCGCGCACAGAACGGATTACCATTATCACATACAATACATGGAAAATCGAAACAGGTAAATCCAAGACACAGACTGAAAACTGGTATCTATGGGTAAGACAAAACATTTCACCCATTTGGAATAGGCATAACATAGGATCAAGTACTCCACAGAGTTGAAATGAAACAGGTCAAGGTGAATTCGCTCCCATTGGTCCTGTGGTGCAGGCCAATTTAGTCGAAAACTGTTTCTACGTGCATTCTGCATTTGCTCACAAGCTGAGCATCACTCAATTGTTCTACAAATATCCTCATCCATGCCTTTCCACCACACAGGAATGAGCTAGCATACGAGTGCGTACTACACCAGCATGATCTTGGTGTAAAATGGATAACACCTTTGCCTGGAGAGATTGAGGAATGTCTACCCTGTTGCCATTCTATAGAACCCCATCTCTGTTGGACAGCTGATGCCGCACAGTGAAAAAATGTTTGAATATTTAGTTGGAGCAATGGTGTGGCCAGCCATTTTCACATACCTTGATGACTTTGCTCAGTACCTGGTCCTTTTTTGTTTCTTGTGCCACCTCGTCCAGAGAGACCAAAGGCGTAGTGAGGTAGATGAAGTTGCACTTTTTAACTCCAACTGGTGGGCAAACGTGAAATTGCATCTGCCTGGGGAATATGCTGGCCCTTCTTGTAAACAATTGAATAATTATATGCAGATAAGATCACAGCCAATGTAGTAAGTGTGAGGAAGCTATATGGGTTTTTTTGCTCTAGAAAACAAGGACATCAGAGGCTGTTGATCACTGATAATAGTGAAGGGGTGACCATACAAATATTTATGGAACTTTTTTACTCAAAATATTACAGCTAATGCCTCTATCCAGCTGATACAAAATTTCTCTGGGCTGTCATCAGTGTTGCAGATTCAAATGCAATTGGACACAATTCCATCAATAATGTGGCTGAACACTGCTCCAACTTCATATCCAGAACTATCTAGGTGCATCACAATCTCCTTAGTTGGGTCAAAGATAACCAGCAATGCTTTTACCGGAAAGGAATGGTTTGCTTTTGTTGAAGGCTAACTCACAATCAGGACGTCCAGACCCATGAAATGTCTTTGCGTAACAGGTTGTGTAGGGTTTCAAGCAGACCTGGACCACAGGAATAAATTGTCTAAAGTAGTTCAAAAAAGACATGATTTCAGCTCAGTGGTATCTGTAGGTGCAGGAGTAGCCAAGATTTTCTCAATCTTCAATTTTGTGGGTGATTTTCCCTGCCCAGAAAACTGGATCCCTAAGGATTCAAGAGAACTTACAAAAAACTCAGACTTACGTATGTTGGTCTTTACATTGTAAGCATCCAACTTTGCAAGGACTATAGTTAAATTCTTTGCACATTATTGTCTGTCTATCCCTCCAATCAGTATGTCATCCAAATAGGCTGCCAAATTTCCTATTTCGAACAGGATAGTCTCAATAACTTATTGGAAAGTAGCTGGGGCAGAAGCTAGGCCAAACACTAGTCTATTAAATTGATACAACCCGTTTATGGTGTTGATAGTCAAGAGCTCCCTACAAGACTTCAACTTCTAGCTGTAAGTATGCCTGGGTGAGATCAAGACGGCAGAACACCTGACACCCAAATATCATCTGCTCTAGGCAAGGGATACTGGCCAACTCGTAAATGAGGATTTATAGTTGTTTTAAGATCCACACACAGCCGAATCTGGCCTGACTTCTTAGGCACCACTATGATGGGACTTGCCCATGGGCTAGACTTTCCACGTGAAACAATTTCAGCCTGTTCCAGTTTGTACAACTCCTCTTTCACATTTTTAACAAGGGCATGTTGAAGGTCATAAACTCCATGAAACACTGGAATGGCAATACCTTTTAAATTAATATCAACCTTCAAACCAAATATAGGTATGTCATTGTTAACTATAGAGAATGCCTTTGTGTATTTTCTTTTTTTAACGTCAACTAGCACTTCAGCTTGGTTGGCCACCCCACTGGGACCAACAACATGCAAGGAAAACACTTGTGGATTAGCCAGTAGGTGGTCCTGCCAACCTGTCCGCAATGCTGATACCCAGTCTCTGTCCAAAAGTGCAGGTGCTGATAAATCCCTTGCTACCAACAGTGAATGCTTGTGCAAGGACTCCGATACCTCATCTGCGACTGACACTACTCTGCTTACCTGCAACCTTAAATCCCCTGGGCATGGGTTAGGCCTTTGATCTTAGTTTTTTTTTTTTTGTAGAGGTCCTGACTGCAAAGGGTAACAGCACTTCCAGTATCCACCACAATAAGTATTTCAACGCCATTTACCTTTATTCACACTTAAGCTGGTTACACAAGTGAGCCCGAGGTGTACGCACAAACAAGACTTAAAACAGACGAGTTGTTTACCTTGCTATTGCAGCGTGCCTTAACAATATGTCCCAAACAGCCACAGTTGTAAGAAAGCCATCTCCGTGCTAGACCGCTGCCTGACTGATGATGGACCCCACAGATGCAGGCATTCTGGGGCTCTTGTTTCTTCGACGTTATTGCCTCATTCTGACTGGCTGTCTCCCTATATGGCTGATGGGTGAAACCATCCTGCTGAGGTGGACGCTGGCGACGTCCTCTGCTAGTACTGGCATACTGCACATCCTCTATTGCCAGTTGCCTGAAACATACAGGCTCGGCAATCACATTCACTTCTCCACTCATCAGGGCTGCCGACTGCATCCATACCCATTACTATAATTACTGCCTGCAAATTTAAGCTCTTCGGATTCAGCCAGCAGCCACCTAACCATTCGCTCCGATAATATACCGGAAACCAATCTAGCTCTCGATGATTCGTCAAAAAAATCCCCATACTTATATTTGGTAGTGATGAGTTTGATTGCTGCGATGTATTCGGTAACAGATTCAATTGTTTTTTGCTGGTGTTGCCATAATTTGAAGCGCTTGGTGATAGCGATATTCTTAGGAGCTAGGCCTTTAATAAGACTGCCTATACACTCCTTAAAAGTGATTTCGTACTAATTTGAGACTTCAACACTGCATATGTCTCCGAAGGTAAGGTTACGCCTAATACTGCTACCTTGTCAGTTTCTTTAGTATCCGCCACATTGAAGTATGAATTTAGTCATTCAGCGTAATTCTCAAACGGTTCTGTACCTTGCACAAACGTAGGTTTTATGTTCTTGTCGGTATTGCTAGGCCGTTTGCCGACATGGCGAAATTAAGTCTTTAGCCCAGAACTTTGACAAAAGAATGTCACCCGACCACGAAATTTTGTGTGAACAAAATTGCTGTGAAAACTGTCAGTAATCTCCCCGAACAAGTCATCGAGAATCCCATCCTCGTCGCCACGTGTTATTTTCGGGAATAGTAACTAAACACATCTCGTTATACACGAACGTTTTTATTCACAGCACACACCAAGCTCCCAACATCGCCATCTTGGGCCCCACAACCTAGCACTCCAGGGTGCCAACACAGCATTGTCTCGTTAAGTTAAGATTATTAGAGTTAGAACATTGTAGATGATTAAGTAATTTTAATCTTACCGCAGTTGCAAAAGATGGCATATATAAAGAAAGAAATTCCGAAAGCCTCAAACAGTGTGTCGTATGTATAGATAGTGCCTTAAGTGTAAATAAATTTGTGTGATAATTTTAATATTGTTAAGGTTGATACCAAGACTGTTTATTTTAAAGAATTTAAGTCCTGCGAGATGTAGAAGTCCGTACCCACAAGTTAATTATAAAAATGGCAACCGTGGTATTGTGTGTTATTTATAGCGACTTAAGCGTGAACAACAGGTGTTAGATTGGCAAAAGAATTTTAATGATTACTATGCCGTATTGCACCGCACAGAAGAGTTAAAATGTAACATCATTTCTAACAGTATGAAAGTAATGCAAGTAAGTGTGTTCTTTTGTATCTTTATAAATACTGTTAATACATAGTAAAACTCTATGTAATTGTCATAAGTAGAACTGAGGTACCTCCATGTTGTTAGTTTGTAAGGTTTGTAGTGTTCATGTGTATTCATTGTATTATGTAAATTAGTGGCATTCCGCATGCCTATGAATAGGTTAGATAAAAATATTTTTTAATCAATTAATTGACTCACATTGCTTTGCAGAATGGATCATAGATCAGAATAGCAGTAGGCAATGGAAAAAATTACACGTGAATTTTATTTATTGTGCAGCACATACTGGCTCTAGTGAAACCTACGTTAACGGTAAATAATTTTTAGCTAATTATCCCCTGGTCCTTTTACAAGTGGGACATTTGAAGACACAAGTGCCATATTGGTTGCCAGCTTTTATTGCTTGTACAGGAATTTATGTAAAAATAAAATCTGTTCACAACTGTGACTTGGTTCCTTCCCCAACCCTGCCTTCCTTCCTGCAGAGAGAACGAAGATCCCACAAGTCAGCTGATGCCACGGTGTTGCAAATGTGGCTACTGTTTTATACAAGGGGAAGCGAAGAGGAAGCAGGAATGCATGAGAGAGAGAGCCAGAGAAGCCCAGCCACGAAGCAAAGAATAACTAAATGCCTGCCTGCCGAGCAGACAGCGATAAGCACCTGGCATGCCATCCTACAGAGCTGCCAGCAAGCAGAATAGGTGCTGCACTAGAAGCCAAACCATCTATAGCCCAGAGTGCCTTGGCCCAAATCGCACAAACTTGATTTTTTTTTTTTTTTCCTTTGCTCCAAGATGATTCTTCGTCGAAACAACAAAGAGAGGGGGGAATTGACATGATGCATACATGCGCTTTTATGATATGTACTCTACTGATCGACTTTTTCCCACCTTGAAGAGCAATATTCCTAATGGGTCAAGTCGTGCATTGCCAACAGTAATTCAAGTGGGTAATGTGCCTAGAGGGTTCATTGGTTCGGTCAAAGCTACTACAGAAATGTGCGCCTCATTACCCAGAATCGCCAGAAGCCATCACATCGACACCCCTCTCCGAAAATTATACTGTCTACCGAGCCACCTGCGCCCTCCAGTAAGGTCATGCTTGTTCCACCGCACACCACTAGAGGGTAGCATGCATTCTATTAGCGCAGCACAGCCTCCAGAGTAGCCCACAGAGAAGATACAAATTGTCATTGCCTCCATCACATGAGATAAAATCAGCACCCTTACATGAAGGAGTTACCAGTCCCTGAGAAGCAAGGCTGTGTCAGTCAAGGGTAAATGCTCAAAAACCCTTTTCTACTGCTGTAAGGGCTGGAGATGTCTTCAGGGTGTGCCAGCCGCTAGGCCCCTAAATCAAATAACTGATATAGCTGAGCGTTCTTCATGCCGGTAGTTGACGTCAACCAGAGGTCCGCAGCCTCTAGGACATCAGACACCATCCAGAGGGTCCTGCCGACGTCGCTCTCGACTACGTCCCCCTCTCCGTGGTTAACACCCAGAGGTAACCCTTCTTCTCAGCACCCTTCTGGTGATTTATTCATCTCTTAGTTCCTTCAGAATACCCCAATATTAAGTTAATTTAATTTAAATCCTTTCTTATATCAACATAATTTCGCCCACGTAATTATTAGCATTTGCACCATATCACCTTCACCTGGCATTAAGATAGGGTTAACTTCCGGGATAATATTAATTTTATTATTATATTAGGAGGGTGCGGAACCACGTGTTCAATACGTTAATCAATAACATGTATTATTTTATAAACCTTAATTTTGCTAAGAGTTTTCACTTCTGTCCAGAACCTACACTAAGGCCTTTAAGTATTGCAAGGTCTTATAGTCTGCTCTGAGGTAAAGCCGGCGATTCGCGCAACAATCACTAAGGTAGTACAAATTAAGAAGCAAACAGATCTATGCCAAGTTTAGTAGATCTTCGGGAGGTTCGGAATCACCTTAGGAATTCCTCCGCACGTTGAATCGAGTGACCTAAGTATTTTCCTACTCCACCACCACTGGCAATGGCCAGATTGGAGAGTGAATTGCTATAATCACACGACCTACTATGGATACCACACCTGGACATTGCTGCATAACACACAGTGACTCTATCCTAAGCTCTATTCCACCACTGTAATAGCCGGAAGTTCCATCCACCACTGGCAATGGCTGGATTGGAACAGCAGAGTGTGATATCACATTGTAAAAACAGTGTGTTCAGAAGTACACATTAGGGCTCTTCAATATCCTGGCTTAGCTTCAAGGCATTTGTCACTCAATTGCTCCTCATGCCTTACTCCAATTGAGGAGGTGTTAGGAAATGGCTGAAACCAGAGTTGAATCAAATTGTACAGAAACGTCTTAAATTACCATCTGCTGAACTTGCTTATAATAATCCTTTATTTTCACCCCCGATTTAGGTATCAAATTATCAGGATCCCTCCATAGAAATAGTACTCGGATACGGAGATTCCATGTTACGCCTAGACAAGCATTAGAGAGAGACCCCTTTACAGTTAGTTACAGTGGACCTCTCTGTCATGTATTTTGTATTTTACACAGAGCTCTTAGCCGTACGACCTTACCGTGTTTCGGCCTCCCAATAGGTGGGGAAGAGGAATCACGTCCTCTCACAGCAAAGAGACCAGGATTAATGCGACTGTTGGCCAGGCCCAAGCCTGGCATGTTCGCACATCCCTGCCCCTTCTACCACAGAGGTTCAGAGACACTCGCGCTCAGAAACTAAGCGTGTGGTTTGGTCGGGGTTCTATCCATACCCCTAGTGCCACTCCAGGGCACTACTGTAACAGGTTGCCACTCACCGCCCAGCCTGTGAAAGAGAGTGGGAATCTCTCCAGACCTCCTCCAGAATATGGAGTTAACTACTCCCAGCACGAATCCAACCCAATCATCAGTCACCAGAGAGAACCTCATAAAGTGGCCAACTGATCGTCCTGTGCTACCACTTAAGTTCCATGGCACTTGTGGGTTATTCATGGCCGACATTTTCCCCCGAATGGAGTGGCAAGAGGAAGTCCCTTCCACACGAGGTGGTTGAGAAGACCTCACCGGGCATAGCCTTACACTCAATGAAGGGCTGGTCACACTCCACTCCCTGGGAGCCACATCCTTGGTGGTGGGAAATTTCTATGACCCAGAATTGCCACTACCCCGGTGGCCGGCACAAGAGAGCAATCTGGACCCCACCCCTGGTGTCGTGGTTCACCGGGGATAGTACCTCTTGCTCTGAAATTGGAGAGTTTATATCACATATATCATATAATCTCCCATTTACAGGAGACCCCTCCCGCACTCAACCAGAGTCGCCCCAACGAAATCAGCACCATTATACCACAGCCAGCATCGACCGCTGTCCAGCCGCAGCAGCAAACCAGCCAGAAGGAGCATGCTATGTCCCGTCATTAAACGGCACTGTTTTGGCGAAGGGTAGTGTGTGACCCCTGACTTCATGCCCACTAGGCCCACCTTATACACTGGCCAGTACATCACTTTGGTTGAAAGCTATGAACGTCATTAAAACCAAGTTATCCTGTAAGAAAACTGACTGTGTTAAATTTGTCATACACAATAAGGACGACACACACTAAACTGAGATTATTTTGATTATTGTACTCGTACTCTGAGAAACACATTCTCAAAAGAAATTACAAGATAGTCTGACCGGAAACATCAACAGCACATAGATAACTCTACAGAGAAAAAGGTTACACTCATTAAGTCTTTCTTCTCTATTTTCTATAGAACCCTGCATTTGTTCAGGTCGCGACAGGCAGTTCTGGCCTCCTAATGCCAGACACAACTAAAAGTGGGCTTACGATTAAAGACTGAAGAATTAAGAATTGTACTTAATTACTCGATAAGCACACTGAAGATTTCAGTAAGAAGATTTTCAGTTTATGATAGAATTAACAACTATTAAGTCTAGTCAATCAAAATCGTAGGAGATGTAAGCAGCTGAAATGACCTGGGAAAATGGACAATATACATATATTTAATTGTATGTGGTTACGGCTTGTGTAATCATTTAAAAAAAAAAAACTCATGAAATCTTATATAAAGGGAAGCCAAAACTAATATTAGGAATTTCCATTAATAAATCTGAAAAGGTTAATTAAAGTGAATTCAATAACCTCTTCCACGAAAGAAAACATCACCATGAACTATTCTTTAAATTAAGAGGCTACTGTCTCTCTATTAAAATAATTATTTTCATACAATTTCTCAATAATACATAACCTAAATACAGTTTCCCACCAACAACTGTCGCTGTGCTCTGATTGGCTACTTCAAATTGACTTCACTTAAGACATAAAATATAACTATCACTTTAAGTCATGCCAATAACGCACACGACCCGTCAAGTCCCACACACGACAGTCACAAACTAATACCATTGAATACACTGAACCATATCTTAAGCACGCGGTGAACTTATTCTGTTCAGTCAGTCGTAAACCCAACTTAAGCCCTCGGCATAAAATCCTGCCCCAACGATGTAGAACCCCTACCTAAGCTGGTGCTTGTTGAATTCAAGTGTGATATGTAAACATCCCACCTGAGGACTTCCAACACCCTCAGTGTTTCAAGGTCTTGTGTTCAAACCCCGATGGTAATTGATGGGAGTAAGTAATAGGATGAATGGTTAGTGAGCGGATTTAACATCAGTCACGCTGCATTAATTATCAACCTCTCGTGGGTACCACACCCAGGACTTAGCAAGAAAGAGACTTGAACTACTCACAGTTCCAGTTCCGAGTGGTACTGCAAGTAACAAGTCTGATCCCTAGGAGTACTTGCTATGGCCATTAACATATTCGCTTTTCTGCAAATTGTATCGAGTAGATTTAAATGCCATACTCCCATCAGGGAAGTACGAGAAAAATATGTAGAAGAGCCCTACGGGTCGCAATTAATTTAATTAACTCCCATAGAACCAGTAATCAGTAACTTCAGTATATCTAACCTTCACCTTTAACGACACCTCTGTTTGGGCCCTTAATTAAACTACCCAGTAGAGAACATCCGGCCATAGAGGCAATCCTACAAGAAGGAGAGACTCTCCTTGGCATTTACCAGCTCAGGTTAATGGCTCCCCTGTCAAAACCCCTCCATCCAGTTGCCCTAGCCAAGAGAAGAACTGCATTACAGCACTTCAATCTGAGCCAGTTGCTACCGAGTGAGCCAGTCAACAAAGAACCACGACAGTACCTAGGTCTATGTAATTGGTTACGAGACTTTGTCCCAAATATTGCGGAATATATGGGACCCCTACATCCACTCCTCGAGCAAGACGCCTGAAACAATAAGCATTTTCCGACTTGAAGAACATCTTCGAGAATATCCACCAACTCCATCGACCACAAGGAGACAAGCCCTTAATACTACAAATGAACGCACATCAGAACGGCTTGGGCGCAGTATTATACCAGCAAGACACAGAAGGACAACTCCATGTGATAGTGTATGCATCCACTCGCCTAAACGAGACCAGGCAACGCTATCACATCAATGAACAGGAGTGTCTGGCTGTTATCTGGGCCGTGAAAAAATACAAGTATTATCTCTAAGGGCAACACTTAATTCTATGCACCGACTCTAAAGCCCTACAATGGCTACACAAGTCCCGGAATTCGAAGGCCAAGCTCACCCGGTGGAACTTGTTCTTTACCGAGTTCGACTTCAAGGTCCAGCATTGCCCAGGTAAGATAAACAATCTGCCAGACGCCCTATCTCGTTCTGACATTGGAGGAGAAAGCTGAGGAGGAAGAAGAGGAGAAAATGTCTCCCCCCACCCCTCAGGTCGAAAGAAGTCTGGAAGAACAAATCCGACTTCAACTTCAAATAACCCACCAACAAATAACCTTGAGCCAGCAGGAGGACCCCGACATCCGATGCCTACTACGTAAACAGCCCCAATGGTTTGCACTACAAGATGTCGCCTGGACGAGTAGAGGGCAGCCCAATACGCAGTGGAAGATCTAGGTTCTACCGCAACTATGCTCTGATATATGCCGGCACCATCACGACCATCCCCAAGCTGGTCACCCGGGTACTAGGGAAACCTTGCTGGATATTAAAAAACCAGTTACAATTCGGGCGGGATAAGCTGCAGTGTCCGGCAATACGTCGGCAAATGCATCACGTGCTGCCGCAGCAAAACCTACCCAGTTCCTCCTCCCACTGTAAAAACACGGAAACCCAAGACGGCATGTACCCACATCGCCGCCGATCTGATGGGCCCGTATCCATGTAGCACGAAAGGAAACCGCTACCTACTCGTGGTCATAGATCAATTTCAAGATGGGTAGAGGCATTTCCTCTACCCAGCTAAGAAACCACCTCAATCATGCGGAAAATGGAGACAGAGATTTTCGCATGATGGGGTTATCCGAAAGCCATACTGATAGACAATGGCGCACAGCTTGCGAACCATCAGTGACAAATTGCCTGCAAGAGTGGGGGGCAGAGATCTGGACTACCCCTCCCTGCCATCCCCACTGAACGGAGGAACCAGGATATCAAGAAGTACCTCCGTATCAACGTGGGATATGATCACAAGCATTGGGATAAGCACATCCCTACCATGCTGTTTGCCCTTCAATGCCATACCAACGAGGCCGTCAACATCAGCCCGAGTGTTCTACTCCTGGGACAAACATTACGCCGACCAGGTGATTGGCAGTGGGAAAGCGAGCCCACTGATATGCCTGAACCTGAAGACATCCGGCTTGCAGCCCTGGCCTGCACCACGCAAACCCAGAAAGCCCCGGCTGACTACACTTCGAAGAAATACCCCCAACCGAAAACAGGGGAAAGAGAGTTTAACTTAGGGGGAGCCGTCCTCCTGCGAAGTCAGCTTCTCAGCAAAGCCAACAATAAATCCAGCACTGACTTTGCTGACAAATGGTATGGACTATACCACATCGTAGGCAAGCGATACAGCGTCTACTAGGCCAAAGATATACGCAGATGGATCCGGAAGGCCACCTGAGACCAGATACGTCCATACCCAGGGGACATGCAGACACTTGGGGACAACAAAGCAGGAGAGACACCTAGCCTATCAGGGGATGAAGACGAACCCTCACCTAAAAGAGTAGCACCCGATACAGAGCCAGGCCCCTCGACGAGACACGAGCCGACGCCCATCATTATTGACAAGGCTCCTAATTACGTCGCGCCATGGAAACCAGATGTAGAACGTCAAGGTGCATTCTCCATCAGATCAATGCCCTCGACACCACGCAGCTATACCGAGAAGATCGCAAACAAAACAAAATCTAGCTGCTCCGAATTATCCTGGTGGAGTCCAAGTGACAGAGAATCACATCAAACACCCCACCGATCAAGCTGCATCAGCGAGCAATCGGAACCACCTTCGGTGAGAGGAGTAGGAATCACCCCAACACCTACATCTACACCTAGTACAACTGCGCAGCCAGAAGTCAAGGCCATTCCAACTTCGACGAAGTCAACATCTGGCTCCGATGAAGTAAAAGATGCCACCAGACCACCGGAACCAGGGACGTCGAGCCCTGATGAGAGTGCTCCACCCCAACCACCTGCCATGCAGGAAGACCCGCCAGCCTGGACGTTGAGCTCAGACAAGAGTGCTCTGTCCCAACTGCCTCTCACACAGGAAACTCTACCACCAGGGGCATCGAGCTGCAACAGACATACTCCATCCCCAGGTCCTGTGACGGAGGAATACCCGCAGACCTGGACGTTGAGCTGTCAGATTGGAAGTGCTCCGCCCCGCCATCTTGCTACGCAAGAGGTCACTTTCATCGAGAATGTCAATGTCACCCACTACCTCTCAATAGACACATCACCTGCAGTGGAGGTCGAGGTGAATTTCCCTTTCACTGCCTCGTCCCAGGACCTGGCCACAGAGACCGTCAATGCCACCCACGACCTATTCTACAACGAGTCTTCATCACAATGGTGGGGGGGGGGGGGGTTAATTGGCACATGCCGCTTATACAACTAATATAATACGATTACGACTCATCGCCTGAGTACCTACTTCCACTGCTACAGACGTGAGTGACATGTTGCCTATCCTACAGGCAACAGGAACTTATATGCGAATTCTATTCACCTGAAGGATACGCAATCCAGCAGGCTTGCCGCCTCTCCCCCTTACCCTACGCTAAGAGCCAACAAGCTGCCCAGACCTCGGGCAACGCCGAGCACTAACCACGAGGCACGAAGCAGAAACACTGACCAGAGTATTCCCACGCCTTCCCCGCACCCTGCACCGGCAGCCTACAAGGAAACTTCAAGTACGCCCCAGCGCCTACATACTACGTCTCGACGACCAACGAACATGAACATACGCATTCAACTTCTCTTTGCTTCCCCTACACACCTTTTACTTAGCAGTTTAACTTTAACTAATTTGTATTCGTCTGGAACCAGTTATTCCCCTTTTTAACTTGGAACCAGGTCGCCTACTCCTGGATCCACAATAACCTTCACCTCTCAACGGTTTGATAGGAGGTAGCATGGGTCACGTGTTTATTGAACAGTCAATTCTCCCTCTTTGTTCTCTATCTTTCTGTTTTTCATTTCCAGGGTATTCGGTTGTATTAACGGTTGGAGATAGAATACGCCGTGCACTGCTAACAGGAACCGGGAAGTTTGTTTAAACCGAGTTAGCCTGACTGTGGAACACTTTCAGGTGTCTGCACATCAGAAGACATACATATTAGACGGCTACCTGTTTTATTCCCTGTCACACATTAGCACTAAGTTAGTGCTCGTGGGGGAGAAACAGCGATGCCACAAGCACTAGAAACACCTTCGCATCGGGAGGGGCCACAGACTGAGGTTATTTCTCACCATTCGCACTTCACCATAGCCTGGAGTTTTGCCATTCAACCTAGTGTGAACGCACAAACGGTAGAGACTCAGCAGTTCCCACAACTCCACTTCCCTGATCAGCCCTCATACTGTGGGAGATCAGTAGGGAATCTTATCGAGTTCGTGCCGGCACGTCACTATTGGGTTACACTGTCAAGTTAAGAGTTTGGTGTTACGTTGAGGAGTGAAGGAATTATGGGATTCAATGTCAGTACTGTAAATGGGATGATATACTTTATTACACACCTCTGAACAGCTCTTCGCAAGATGAATCCCAAACATGTGTCACACGTACTAGAAATGTGAACATTAAACCACATTGTATCATTTAACATACCGCAGTTGACCCCCATATGTCCGTCACCCCTCTGCGTCCTCTATCGTTACAAGTGGCCGATTTATTAAGGTGGCCTGTTTTAAATGCCTCATCCTGCATATGTTCAAAAGTGAACCACCTTGCAGCCTTCACCAACATAGGTTCCAATAACGCCCAATATGCAGGCTTAATAACTTCACAGTAACTGAATTTTGCATAATACTAATAAAATAGTACACAGAATCTATTTCAATTGTTTAAGTGTTTTAAAAACAAATAACCATATAATTGAATGCTGACCAGAGAAATCAAGAAAAACATCAAGAGTTATGTGTTTCACAAATACATGATGAACCACAAATTAAATGCTAACAAGGCAAATTAAGAAAACCACTGACCTCATTGTAGTTAAGAAAGCATTCAATTACAAACAATATTTCCTGTTATCTTCTGGAATACAAAAAACTTGGGTGCTAAGTTTTACAATGTTGCTAAAAGAAAATATTTCAGTTCTCTATTTCAGTTTCTACCATTCACACGTTAATAATTACACAAACTGTAACTTCCTTGAATTCTCATCCCACCTCTATTTACAAAATAACTAGAGATGCAACCGTTAAATTTTTCAGATGACTTAAGCAAATTTGTCGTTTTTTCCCGCATGTAAACATCTAATGCTACTATAGCACAACCTACCACGTGTGGTTTACCTTTAACTTTCCCTCAGTTCCACTAGCATGCTCTATTGAGAGTAGTATTAACTACAAGCCCTGCCCCATTCGAGAAAATCAATTGTTTCTAGCACGTAGTAGCTACCAAGACACTAGACTGTGGAAAGGAAATGTGACTGACACCACTTGCAAGTGTAAATGACATTGCATTGGCTTTACAACATAATCTAAATTTATTCATTATGTCACATTACAGTACATCTTATACCACAAAATAAATACAAATTGCGTAATATTTCAACATGAAATAAAAAATTACATGAATCTTCAAATGTTAAGCTATATCAGTAGAAGACAAAAATAATATCGAACAGAACTTGACACAGAATACTAAGAAGAAAAATACATCTTCTTTTCTATGTTTAATATTTCGTAATTATTTATATCGCACACTTATTTTATATCTACTAGGAAATATTTCAACAGACATTACTCCTTGGTTTCCAACTTTGTATGTCCAAATTAACAAAAAACAAGTCCAATCACTAGCAGTTCAGGCCAGGAATGAATTTTCACACTTGATATAGGTTTCACACATACTTCACAAAGTTCAGATGTGTTTTAAAACATATTCTTCAACATTCATGTGTGAACAGTCTCAAACACACAAATCAGCCAATTACATAATTAGTTCACAGACTAACTATGACAGTATACTTATAATATTTGTGGTAACTTAGCATAAAGTTATCTATGCAATTCATGCTTTCACTTGGGGGGCAAAATTAGTTTTATACAATTATCTTTCATTCTTTGACAAAAATAATAAAGCTACCTGAAGAATGCAGTGAAAGCTGTCCCTGAATCATACCAAAAACTACATCAGGAAATCAAAGTCTCAATTCATTTATAAAAAATTTATGTTAATTTCACTATCACAATGGCCAACATATACACATAAAAACAGTCACATTGTTTGTATACACAAAGAGACATTTGCCCCCGTCCTGGCAGTGGCACCAACACTACACTAACTGTGGAATGAAGACAACTTTCAGTATTGTCATGAATGGGGCCAAGCGGTGGTACATGGAAGGCACCGGGTGATCATCTCCTCGTCTAGTATAGGGACTCACACGTGTTAGGGGGGTACGTAAGGGGGTGGCTTGCGGTATGTAGGCGTGGGCTTGGGGCGGTTGTGACGGCCAGAGTCTCGGTTGGATGTGAAGGGTGGAGGAGGCTGGTAGGGAGCATCCTCGGAGGGAACGTCTCCCCCTAGAAGGGGATGTGCCGCAGTGGGAGGAGGTGACGATGCTCTATCTGCCTCGTTTCCACGTTGGTATTCTGGCGGAGGTAACGGCGGCTTTTCCTCCTTCATGATGACCGGACTCTTATTGGCGGGGTCCGGTCGTTCTTCCAACTCATCCTGGAAGATGACGGGAATGCCCTTGTTGCGAAAACTTTGACGCTCATCTTCGTCCCCCATATTCATTTTGCCAGTGCGACGTCTTCGATATAGCACACAGGCAACTGCTCCTGCAAGCAATAGCATGGCAGCTATTATAACTGCTGGAACTATGAACGTCACCAAGTACTCGTCCGAAGAGCTGACAGGTTGAGAATCATCTGGTTGCTGTAACTCATCAATTGGTAGGTTATTATTCAAACCTGCTTCGTGAAATCTTGTTGAGTCTCCTTGACACAATCCCATTGGTATGAGTTCAAAGTTTACAACAGGGAATTCTTGACCCATAACAGTTGCCACACGCTCAGAAGTGCTTCCATCACCTTTTATAAGCATCTGTCTCAACTGCCGAATTTCTGATTTTGGGCAGTGGTCCACAGGGAGTGAACGATTGAACCATGATATGACCATACTACCTTGGGTAATATTTTTCAGTGCAACTGTGCTCGTATTATAGTCATCAAAAAGTTCACAAACTTTCTCTACAAATTTGCGTTTCTGTGCGGCACTTTGTACAAAAGATTCATACGGAACATTCAACTTCATCCTGAACTCAACGTTGTACAAAAGCGTCGGAGCAGGATGGACAACCACCACCAAACCATCATTGGCCATCAACCCAGCACTGTCTTCGCAAACCTGGAACAAAATTTAAACAACAGATGTGAAAATATATCTTTGACTATGCAGAAATGATTTCAAGATAATTACTTATGCTGAATTCACACTAACATCCAAAATGAACAGAAATTAACAATATTTTTTCCTCCCTTGTGTCATTTAGATTGATGTGCAACTGTTCCAATATTGTACTCTTGATTACCACACACTGAAATATGGTCCCAAGAACATACTAGTGCAAAAAACAGTAAACCTACGCTTGAATATACTTTATGTATAGCTCAATCCCAGACTGAACACATTTTTAAAATACATATTACACTTCATATTCTGTAATTTCCAACTAATTATGTATCCTGAAGTAAACAAAAAAAGATATAGCATTATTTTTAATTGTAATTATTGCAATAAAACAACCAAGGGTATATTACCTTTGCATTGTAATTTAAAATATGATTACACATGGCACATCCAATTTCTTAAATTTACGCTGCATGCAACTAAGTACAACAGTGGCACAAGTGCATTCCAAATTTATACCAAAAAATGGTGCACCTTAAATATGTATAATATTCATTGCACAAGACATTTCTCTATTACTGAGTGATCTGTAAGTTATCGGGTAATACCAACAAATCTTATTGCAGTAAAATCTTGCACAGAAATTTTTCAGTTAAAAAATACAGTACGCAGGAAACAGACTGCTATTCTCGTAGCAATTCCTAAAAGTGAAAAGAACACATTTACAGCAGGATAGCATTTTCAATGCAGATGCAAAATTGCAAACTATTGCTGATTCAACCTGCCTCTTCAGGCAGTGCATAAGGCATATATTGGATATCAATATAGGATCTACTCCTACTGAATTAGTTGTGTGTTGGGATTAAGAACGTGAGAGACACAAACCAAGTCTGCGCAAGTTTTCAGAAACCAATAGACACAAATCAAAAAATGGCAAGCTTGCACCACAATTTATTCTATCTTCCCGAATAAAAGTTTTGCCGGAGTGCAGTATTCCTTTAGCACAATATCCTGCAACGCAACTAAGCGTACCAA